>OZ030018.1:79583493-79938493 GCA_964023405.1 Apodemus agrarius
GCCAATCCCTGAGTGGAGCATGTACAAACATAACAGAGTCATAATAATGCAAATTTTGAGTGTTGACTTGATTAAAACCATGCCCCAAGGATGTGAGGAGAATGTACTGTGGTATATAAGTGTATATGCAAAACTTAGGCTTCCTGTAGTTCAATCTTCCCTAGGAGCAGACCCTGAGACAAGGATCTGTTCAATTAATTTATCCTGGAAGTTCAGGGGACACTTAGAAAATTTCTAAGGTCTTGGAAGGAACAGTAGGTGATTAAAACACAAAAAGGTGTGTGTGGTTAAGGCCACGGCTGTGGTTGTAGAACCTAATGTACCTGGGCAGCAAGGAGAGACGGGATGGAACACACATTTTAGTGTAGACAGAGATGAGGTGCTATGGGCCAGTCTCCTGAGAGTGCAGGGGGCAAGTGAGGTGACATTAATGGCATTAATGTTCAGGTCCTCATCTGGCTCCTCCTGTGTGAACGAAGGCAGGGCCCCAAAACTTCCACTTATGGAGATGAACGCCTTGGCCAACGGAAGTGAGAACTAACACTGCGTGAAATGTGTGAAGAATTCTCAGGTGGAGAATTCAGGCGGCAGCAGCGTGAGAAGACATCGTCCATGTCTGTAACACAACAAGCTAATAATGCAGTCATGGGGAAAATACCCGAAGATAGATGATAGATAGATAGATAGATAGATAGATAGATAGATAGATGATAGAGAAATGATAAATAGATAGATAGATAGATGATAGATGGATGGATGGATGGATGGATGGATAGATAGATAGATAGATGATAGATGGATGGATGGATGGATAGATGGATGGATGGATGGATGGATGGATGGATAGGTGGATAGACAGACAGATAGATGGATAGATAGGAAGATAGATGTTTCTCTCTCTCTCTCTCTCTCTCTCTCTCTCTCACACACACACACACACACACACACACACACACGTGATAGCTGTTAGACCCAGGTGCTTACCATCAAGCCGGACAACCTGAGTTCAGCCCCAGGACCCACACGGCTGAAGGATGGGCCTGGGTTTTACGGCGGGCAGTTGGCTGTCTAGGAACCTGTGAATGGTAGCTCTTAAGTTAGTCCTTGAACAGTGAGCAGGGGGGGCTGGGAGGAGGTGAGATTACTTTGGGGCACAGCACAGTGAGGCAGCAGGCCAGACATCTGGGGAAGGTCGAAGGCCTCCAGAGAGTCTGGAAACTGTTCCCAGTCAGGGAACAGGAGACTGTGTGAGAATCCTCGGAGTGGATCCACATGAGGAAGTCCAAGCAAGAGACTCAGAGGCAAGCGCTTTGCTTGGTCCAGAGGCGAGGCAGAGGAGAGAGTGAGTAGGTGAGAAACCTAGTGACAGAGTGTGGGGAGAGGTCACCGTTTCCAGGGGCAGAGCCATGGACACAGCCCCTGCCCTGATCAAGGAGCCCCCATCCTGGCTTCCAGAGCGCCGCTCATCCCTCATTATAGGCAGGTTTTAATCTCTCCTGACCTCAGTCCCTACATCGGCACAGCTGAACTGATTATCAGAGCTTGGTACAGTCAGAGCGTGCTTTAGAAATAGAAATGCATCCAGACCACAGCCATTCCCTGGTCCTTACATCTGACATCACAGCACCCCACCCCACCCCTATCCTCAGCTGACCTGGTGTCCCTGCTCCCTCCCCCACCAGCCCTGGCCCCCACCAGCCCTTCCTGACATAATGGACAAAAGGAAGCTTCTAGGGCCTCTCTAGGGTCTGTATCTATTCCAGTTGGTTGAGCCCACAATATAAGGGCTGTTAAATATTTTGACCACCACTCCTGCTAATAATACCTCCTTGGCCTACCTGACGGCGGCCTGGTTAGGATCAAATGAAACAGCAGACATAAACGGCCTCTGCAAAGGCTCCAAGCACTGCCATGTAGTGGGCAAAAATATTGTTTTAACATCAAAATGCAAAGGTATTGCTGGAGAAAGATGTGGTCACAAAGGGCATGAACACAGAGCTGTGATGAATTGCAGGCTGGGAACAGCCGAGGGGAGGGGAGGGGGGAGGGGGAGGAACAGTGGGACAGGGAAGGGGGGAGAGGGGAGGGGAGAGGAGAAGCTGTAACCAGGCTGATCATGCAACCCCCATCCCTGGCTGGTGTGGTGCTGTGTGTGTGTGTGGGGGGGGGGCTGCATTCCCTGCATGCTGACCTGAGCCCAGCCATTCTCTGCAGTGGTGCTGGGCACTGCCCTAAGGTGCCTGCGCTTACCAGACTCAGCACCTCCACCCCCTTCTCTTCCTGTCGCTCCCTCCTACCCTCTCCCTCCCTCTACCCTCTCTCCCCCACCTTGTCTCTTTGAAGTTTGGACTGGAAAAGCAGGCAATCTAAGTCCTGCAGCTCGGTGTGTTTTATGTCACTGGTAGAAGTGCTGGGATAGTAGAAGCCATAGCCACCTTGAAATGTGTGACAGCTCCATTGTCTGACACTTTCAGTCCCAAGCTTCACAGTGGTTTCCCTACACTATTTGGTCCAGGAATTCTCCTCTCTCCTAGGGCTCTCCCTGATAAACACTTGTCTTCCTTCACTGCTCATAACTAAATTAGCTACTGTGATTCCAGTTTTACAGCTGGGAAAAACAAGGCTCCAATTAACTTGCGGGAGATACAAAGGGGGCAATGGGCAAAGCAAACCAGACAGAACATTCTAGAAGAGGCAAGTTGCCTGGTGGTTGTGGCTCATGTCTTTAACCGCAGTCCTCAGGAGGCAGAGGCAGGCAGATCTCTGAGGCCAGCCTGGTCTACATAACGAGGTCCAGGACAGCCAGGGCTTCACAGAGAAACCTTGTCTCAGAAAGACAAATAAATAAATAGCAATAGAAGAGTTAACTCCTCTTTTTTATTTCAAACCTGTTAAGTCCAGTGCCCACCTCGATGACTTTCTACACCCGCCTCAGGAGGAACTGCTCTCCACTGAATGCTTTTCCTGCCTCCCCCACCCGCCCTTTGCCCTCACCCCATCAGATGGGAACGGAGGTTTCTACACTCCTTCCGGATGAGAGTTAAAATGAAACTAAGTTGCAAACTCCAAGACCCAGAAGAGCCTGGTGGGTTAAGTAAATGAGTGCCACAGGGCAGCGCTGGGGAGGGGGAGCCCCCGCCAACAGCATGTGGCCAGCCAGGTGGTCATGTGAGGTACAATCCTACACTTAGGATTGGCTTCTGGAAAAGCCAGAAGTCTAGAGTTTTTCATGAGTCAGTCAACTTTAAGTGTGTGTGTGTGTGTGTGTGTGTGTGTGTGTGTGTGTCTGTCTGTCTGTCTGTCTGTCTATGTGTCTGTCTGTCTCTCCCTCTCTATGAGAAGAGGGGTGATTTATCTGGTAGTGACCTTAAGAGGAAGGTCTGAGCAGGAGGCTCCCCCTTTTCTTCCCGCTCCTCTCCTAGAGCCTTCCGGTCCTGTACAAGCCAGCTCCCACCTCCACCACCTCCACACGGAGGACAGGGCATCGGGTTTACTTCCCATCTGGTTCCTTGATGACGGAGGAATCCCTGAGACAACGCCACGGAATTTGGGGAGTGTGGGTGCTCAGGTCAGACTGGTGAAAGGTTTGAGGAAGTTGTTCAGTCCCAGTGGTGACTTCCATGACTTCTGGTGGCTGCAGTGGCGGGAGTCTGTCCCAGGGCCATCAGCGCGTCCATCAGTGATTGCCTAAAGTGCAGGTGGGGACTGAGTGCGCAGTGGTGTGCTCTCCCGTGCTCTCCCACGCCTTGCCTTCCTCAACAAATGGCACCTCCATTCTTCTGTGGCTCCGGTCAGAAACCACAGAGTCATCCTTTCCCCCGTCTATGCAGCCAACCCATCCATCACTTCTGCTGGCCTTGAGCATGCTATCCCAAACCCGGCCACACCCACGCTGCGCGCTCCCTCCTCCTCCTCCGAGCTGTGTGAGCCTGCTTGCCACTCACTTCTTCCTCTGCTTCTGCCTTCCCTCCCAGACTGCGTTTCCAGTCCAGTAGGAAGAAGCTCATGAAAAATTAAATGTAATCGTGTCACTCCTGATCAAAATCCTCCCGTGGCCTCTTGTCTCGGGGTGTAAGCCTGTGGTGGTCCGTGAGGCACACCGTGCCCCTTCCGGTGCCAGCCACTCTGGCCTCCTCGCTGTCCCTCACATGCCACACTGGCATACGCTTGGCACACCCCTTGGCACTGGCTTTGCTTACTCAGCCCTTGCAAGCTTCGCCCAAATGCCTTCTCTGTTACCCCGTTCTGAATTGCTCTGCCCCTCCCCTATGTCCCCTGTCTCCCTTATCTTATTTTTCTCAATTGGACAAAGGGCCACCGTGGAAGCCGTGCAAGAGAAGGCCAAGGCCACGTCTACTTGCAATACCACACGCTGGACAAAGGGGGCCTTGGCATGGGGATGCTGGGATAGGAGATGTTTTCTCTCTTCCATTTGATTGTCACGTTTTCAGTCTGTCGTCAGGAGCGAGCGTTCCTTGGGGACAGCAATGCTTCTTTGGGTCACCGCTGTGTTCCCACACCATACGAAGGCTGCGAGCACCCAACACGCGCTCCACAAATCCTGAACGGAGAAACTCCCTGAAATGTTAGGTCGTGTCGAGTTAAAGGTTGGCATTAAAAATAAGAGTTACCTGTGTCTTTATTGAATTTTCGCCTCCTCAGATCACGGGAGATTTCCCACCTCCCTGTGGAGCGGCGCTCCTGAACGCCCGCTCCGCCACCCTCTTTGACTGCTTTCTGCCGAGCCTAACAGAGTCTGGGGTTACTGCCATCCGATACCGACTTCATGTCTTCTGCATTAATCACACTCCTCCTTGCCAACTGCAGTTCCATCAGCTAATGTTTCCTGCCATTGTGCTCCCAGTGACGGACTGTCTGCACAGCAGGGGAGAGGAGATGAAACTGTGGCCAACAGCCTGTCTGGATCTGCACATCCAGTGCCTCTGCTCCCTGCGGACTGGGAGTCTCTCGGGTATCCTTCAGTCCAAAAATGTACTTCCGGGTTCCTTGCCTTCACCACGGAACAAACTTACTGGTTCTAGCCCGTTGCTCCCACGCAGCTCTGAGGGCCTGTCGTCGACCACTCCCTCCTGCCCACATTTTAACCCCTAGGCCTTCTGATTCTTATGTATTACCTCTCCTGAGTCCTGAAGAGTAGCCTCTGATCCCTGTCTTTCGCCCTCTCACTCTGTCCCCTGAATCTCCCTAGCACTCCTGCGGCCAGAGTGACCTGAAAAGTGAGTTCGAGACTCCGCTAAAATCTTTGGGTGGCGTGTGTGCGGCAGGAGCACGAAGCGCTAAGCCCCGCGCGGTCTGGGCGTGGTCCGGGCCCCGCCCACGGCTCCAAGCTCAGCTTCTGTGCTGACTGGCTGTCGTTCTGTTCTGTGAAACCCTAAGGTGTCATTCCCAGGCCCTGCTGTGGGGTCTCACACTCTGTGCTCTTCCTCTGCCTCCTCCTCTCAGGGGACATTCCTTCATCCTGTGCCATTTACAAGGACAGTCAGCAGCATCCGTCTGCGAGCCAGAGTTCCAGCTGTAAGCCTTCTGAGCCCCTGTTTGCTCCCCTGTAAGATGGGAATAACTGAACCTGAGGCCGGACAAACAGACACAGAAACTATGAGGCCCCGAGAAAGGCGGGGAGCCCACCTCTCAGGGCCTCTCCAGCTGAGGAGCAAGAATTCCTGTACGGTTGCAGCATTTTCATTGAAGGCCGCCTCTGTAGTATTCCTTTCAAGTATAGACACTTTATATCAAAATAGCAGTGCCCCAGGCTCAAGGCCCATGGATGCCTATGATCTTTTGTAGGTAACATTTCATTTCCTCAGACAAAACCGCTTAAACATACCTTACCTCCTCACCCCCACGGGCTCGATTTTACCTTATTGATTTGAGCCCATGAGGGGCCCCTTAATCCACCCCACCCCCACAGACTAGTTATTTCAACAGCCACCAAAATCCTACACATGGCTACTGTAAAATCAGTAAATCCTGCCTCTCTCCGGAGGGGTCCGTGGCCACCCTTGGGCACCCTTGGGTGTGGCTTACTTCTGAGTGCCCCCCACTACCTGTACTCAAGCCTGTATTGAAACACCTTTAATAAACAAATAATCTCTTGCTTCATAAACTGGCTATTCCCCCAGCCTCTTTTCAGCACCGAAGCTATGAATCCTGGTTCGGTCTGAATCTCAGGGAGTTTCTTAGGCTGCTGGGGGGTGACCGTGGAGAGCAATGCTCCCTTTACCTGTACCCCCAAACACTCACAAACGTGTTTCTGACCGGGGAGTGGTGACGGAGACACTGAGTCTGCAGCCAGCGAGCCAGCGCTGAGCAGTGGACTGGGCATGCGCTGAGCAGTGGGCTGGGCATGCGCTGCTCCATTGTCACCCATGCCCCCTCACACACCGCCTTGTCCCTCTCTGAGCCGCTTCCATAGCTGTCCAGACACCTGTGGCTGCACTTAGAACAAGATGGCGGGTGTCCGTCTCTGCATCGCACACTGGGTACCTGGACCTGAGGGCCAGCCTTTAAGTGTCAGCCCGTAATTGCCAGCCTGTAAACACCGATTCCATTTGACCAAGTGAATATTGTGTCGGGGTGGGGGTGGGGGGTGCTGCTGCTGAGATGGCAAAGTGTGTGAAGGCCCCTGAGGCCAGGCCAGGCAGCCTGCCTACCCTCAGCTCCACACATGGTGGAAGGAGAAAAGGGACTCTGCAAGTTGCCTTCCGACCTTCACACATGCACCATGAGCAAAAGCAACCACGCACACAAAGCAATTAAACCTAATTTCTAAATAAAAGCTTTCAGCAGGAGCTGGCCTGCATCATTGTTTCAAGGTGGCCTGGAGCTGCTCCTCCCCTTCCTCTACGGCTGGGACTGTTCCACACCTCCCTCCCGAGAACTAGGGCTACAGAGGACTGCTTTGCCAAGGAGAGTCCAGGCAGGGGGCCTGCCCTCCGGACTGGGTACTGGCGGTGGACAGGCAGCATTCCAGAGCCCGTGCTCACACTCGCTCACCCGCCACGGCTAAGGAGGCCTGGGAAGGAAGTGCTGATGGAACTGCCAGAGGAGCCAGGAGTAGGAGCGTGGTGGGTCCAGTCGGCAGCTCTCGGCAGCTTCAGGCTGGCCTGGCGCTCGGGGTCTCCCTAGCTCTGCGTGCTTGCCTGCCAGCCTCTGGGAAGACACAGGGAATACCTCAGTAGTCACCCTCCTGTGGGGCATATTACCACTGCACACCAGACACTCCTTGGCTCGATGGGTAAAACCCATATGCTTTTTGTCCCCAGCCACCGAGAAATGTGCTTGCTCCCTACCCGTACCCCACGCGGCGGCGTGGTATAGGTGAACCCTAGCCCCGCCCCATGCAGCGTGATATAGGTGAACCATTGTCTCCTTAAAACCTGGTATTCCCAGGCCAGGTGTGGTGGCGCACGCCTTTAATCCCAGCACTCGGGAGGCAGAGGCAGGCAGATCTTTGTTGAGTTCCAGGCCGGCCTGGTCTACAAAGTCCAGGATAGCCAGTGCTCTGTTACACGAAGAAACCCTGTGTTGAAAAACCCAAACCCAACCAACCAAAATAAACAAAACACTGGAATTCCCAAGGTCATATTTGAATGTCCATAAGAGACTTGCTTCTAAACAGGTTTTTACAGTGTAAATTTCCTGCCAGTCTGTTTTAAACAGCAACAAACAACAACAACCCCGCAACAACAACAGAAACAGTCTCCTGTTATGCCTAGCTAGCTGCTCCTATACGGCAGCCTCAAACCACAGGAGACACCCAGCCAGGGCTACTCACTGTCAGACCTCAGTGGGCATGCTGACCGTGGTTCCAGAGGACTGGAACCCCACTGTGACACACGGGGAGCCCTCCACACTTCCTTAGCATTTGAGGACCCCACAGTCCCCAACTGACTCCTATTTTCAATTACCTCTAAGAACTGACGTGGAGGACAGGAGACACCTTGACCAACCCCAGTGGGGAGAGAAGGAACCAGTTTGGGTTTACCAAGTCTCGAAAACAGCAGTGTAGTAAGACGTGTGTGTGTGTGTGTGTGTGTGTGTGTGTGTGCGAGCATGTGCATATGTGCATGTGCCTGAGTGTGTGTGTGTGTGTGTGTGTGTGTGTGCATGTGCCTGGGTGTGTGCCTGGGTGTGTATATGAGTATGCATGTGTGTATGCATGTGTATGTGTGTGTATATATGCCCGTGCATGTGTATGTGTATGCATGTGTGTGTGCCTGAGTGTGTATGCATGAGTATGCATGTGTGTGTGCATGAGTGTGCGTGTGTGTGTGTGTATGTGTGTGTGTGTGTGTAGACAACTCTCCTTCCTCTTAGCCTAGCTCACTGCAGGGCATGGAGGTCTGCCTCCCTCACTCTCCCGACACCCCTCCTTTTTGCCTGGCCCCATCTTTGTGGCTCCTTTTGCTTTCTGAGAGGCCTGAGCTGCTTCTCTCCTGGACCCTTATTCCCTACCAGCTGTTCCCCTGCCCTGCCCTCCTTGGTGCCTTTCTCCAGAGACCCCGCCTTCCCTTTGGCTTAATTCTTTTATGCTCATCTCCGGGTGAGCTCTCCGCGCCTTCCTTCTGTGCTTCTCCCCCCCAGTCCTGCCTTAATTTATTCCTCCTCTGTCTGACTTTCTGAGGTCTCTACCGCTGATGTTAGTTCAGAGCCCATGGGCCCTTCTCAGGAACCTACTCTCAGAGCCCATTCCCTTCTGGGGGTCAGTGCCTGGTAAAGAAGAGCGGAAGTCCAGCCATTGTTCTGGGGAACTAGCTGCCATGTGGACTGGGGCCATGGAAAGGCTGCCCAAGAGTGGGAGGGCTCTTGGCTACAAAAGCCCCATTCATTGTAATCCATTCTGCAGACGCCCTGGAGGCTTGTGGGCACCTCCGCACAGACATCCTGGTCCATGCAGGAGAGAAACCCTGGCCAGTTCTAAGGCGTGGATCTAATTCCCACAGATCACCACTAATCTCGAGTGTCTCACAAACAAACAGACTTCCTGCAGCCCTGTGCAGGGCCAACCCTCCTGCCTGAAGATTGGGAGGCGTGAGCATGGGAACCGGCCCCGCCTTCCTGCTGACTGCTGAGCCTGACTCCCCAGCCCTTTCTTCCGAATCGTGTTTGTGTGAAGGTAAGAATATAGGAGATGTCAGAATGTCGTGAAGTGAACGTAGAGTCTAATTTATTTTTGCAGAAGATAAAGAACCGAGACCTGAAATGTCGATTTAAGTCAGATGTTCTGAAAAACAGTTAGACAAGAGGGACAAGAAGAGGTCCTACGTGTAAAATGCAGCAGAAGAGGCCTGGCGCGGCGCCGTCAGCTGCTTATTACACTGAATGATGTGAATAATTTATCTCATTTCACCCTGCATTAAGTACCGGGAGGATTAATCTTCAGTTTATTTCAGAACACATTAACCCCTACCTGCCTCTGCCTACCATTTCCTGGGGGCTGTGGGCTTTCTGGAAAACCTCTCGTGCTAGTTAACAGTAACTAGCCTAGCCCACTGGTCTCTTGCCAGGAATCCACAAGGAATATAGGGTGACAGCCAGTGCTGCCGATTTCCAGGACATTTTTCTCCCCCTTATAACCTTCAAACCTTCCCAGGCCTGGGCTGGCTTCCTCCTATGCCCCAGGCCTTTCTATTTCATTTATCCATCCCTTTAATTCCCAGGGCAAATGTACAGTCCAGGAGTTTGCTTCTCAAAGTGGTCTCATCACCAGAGCGCTTTACCTGACCCCTGAACTCTGATTATTTGCCATTGTTCCTTGGTGTGGATGGCCCCGGGCCAGCCCTTCTTCACTGGACACCAAGGCCTCTGCTGGCTGGGTACGGTCATCTCTCTACCCCCAGCCTCTTCCTCCTGCTTCACCCCACACACACCCCTCTGTATAGCCCAGACCCCCCACAGCCCAGTTCCCTCACCTACACATCCACTTTTATCTTTGCCCTCTTCCTCCTCAAAGGACCTGGATTCGCCCTGCCTCCCTGGTACCCACTCCAGCTGACATTACTGCCACTTAGTGAGCTTGTGACCACGCTGAGCTACGACCACCAGCCAAACAGAGTTCTCCAGCCCCACCCCCACCCCCGACAGTGACATGAACTCAACTGGTTCTTTACAGAGCAATACAAAGAAAAGAACAACTTTTTCTAGGAGGCGTGTGCTCGAATTTTCCATACGATTAAGAAGCTACTGATGGCCCAAGGCAAAAATAGGGTTTGTAACCCGGGCTTTCGGTGGGGGTGGGTTCTAATGGACAGGCAGACTTTTCTAGGCTGCCCCTTCATGTTGCCGTTGCCTGCATCTTATTAAAGGAGGAGTAAGAAACCCAGAGGCGGGTCCTTTGTCTATGAAAGTGATGTGCAGCACCGAGGGGTAGGACTCACGGCAGGGCTCAGTGAAGCTGCATTCTTGAGCCATTTCTGGGCTTCGGAGCCCGCCATGCTAGTTAGTATTCCAGGCTTCTCAGAGCAGCACATCACGCCCGGAGCAGCCACTGAGGCTGGACAGAAAGGTCGTGAGAAGCGTGCAACCCTATCTGTGCCTCCCTTCCCCAGATGTTCCCGTCCCCACCCCAGGTGTCTTTTGCTGCCTCATCCTGAGGGGTGAGTTCCCCAGGTTTCCAGGCAGCCTCCCGTCTACTGCCTTACTGTCACTTGAGACCATCCCAGACCTTATCTGACAATTTAGAATCGCAGAATAATTTTCTCTTTGTCCGTTTTCCAGCTGTGTCTCCCGCCTTAAATCTCTTTGGAATGCGGCAAGAAATGAGTGAGCAAATGAATGATATCTCTCTCTTCCCCTCCCCCTCCTCCCCTCAATGTTTCCTTATCTGTATGGTAATGCCAGAATTGTCCCTATAGGCAATTGTCTCAGAAGAGCCCCTATCACAAGGAAGATGTGACCTGCCTGGGTGAGCCGGTTAGCTGTAAGTGGATCATTCTTTCCTAGAGACTTTCAAGAATTCCGTGTTTCTGATTAAGCCTCTCCTAGCAAATGACCTTGTCTGGAACTGACCTACATACCCATCCATAAGACAAAGCCCAAACAGGATAGGTGACAACTTTCAGGCCGCACCTCTAGGTACTGAGTAGCTCTCAGCCTTCTGCTAAGAGCGTGCCAGAGAGTTGTGACCTCACTGACTTTTTAGTCATGGGGTCACTTCCCTTGGCCTCGTGCTAGACTCACTCCCAGCTGCAGACTGGACTCACAGGTCCAGCAGACACCTGGGGAACATCTGCCGGTGACCCAGATGGCCTGTGGTCAGACCCAGCCAGGAAAAAAAAAAAAAAAAAAAAGACATTGCATAAAACCAAAGGCAGTCCCATCAGGCTGGCCAGGGAGGCAGTGAGGCGGGGCCTTGGTCCAGTCTCAGAGAGGCACTGCCACAGGGCTGCAGGAGTCAGCCGGACCCAGGGACCCGCAACTCTAGGCCTAAGCCTTAATCTGCACTTGGCCTCTGCTCCAGTCAGCATCTGAAAGAGCATCCTACACAGACTAGGATTCAGCATGGAGGGGCAGATGTGCAGGAGTCTGGGTATCTTAATGAATTCTCAGCCCGGGAAGAAAGAATTGCCTCTAAGGGCGGCAGAAGACTGACAAGAGGGGGACCCCTCAAGCGTGACAGGGGAAGCAGTAATTAAACTAGCAGATTTCGATTGAGGTGGGGGGAGTGGCTGGAAGAGGGTAGGTTGTGTGGGGGCCAAGGGGTACTCAGGGAAGCGCCTGACAGCAATGATTCCCAGGGATGCTCTAAGGAGAAAAAAAATCCATCTGGAAACAGAAAAGAAATGAAACAAGAATTTGCTGCATTATTTAAAGCTTTCCGGAGGAGGGGTTATTTAGGAGAGAGGAGGTTAAAAGAGAGGAGAATGAAACCGCTTTACCAACGGGGAATTAAAGGAATCATAAGGGCTTTTAAAAACGACTCAAGAAAAATAAAAAGGATGCAAAATGTTGTAAAGCTGTGAAATTAATGGCGGCCAAGATTCTTGATTCATTCTTCAAATCTGCTTAACAGGGGAAATGCAGGAGGGCCATTGGTATGCCGGGGAGTTGCGGGTCCTTGAGAGCGGATGCAGAGATCGCGGCAGAGCTGTGAGGCAGCCAGTGTGTCCTAGGACGGGCAGAGCCGGCCAGAAACCGGGCCCCGTGGAGGCCACAGCAAAATGCCTGCCCCTCTCCTCTGGATGCTTGGCTTCCCGAATATTTCCCTCTTCCGCGGGAGTCTCCACATCATGTCCAGAGTCAGCCAAGCCCACCGATGCCATTGTGACAGGCCAGGCTGGCATCGTGTGAGTACTATTGCTTCCTGGGTTGGTGACCTTGGGCTGACTTTGTGACCTGACAGAGCCTTATCTGCAGTGACGATGAAATAGGCTGTGTAGACAAGTGACCCTCAGCACTGTGCCGTGCGGTCTGTGAGTCCAGCTGCCCTGGTCCTGCTCACGCCTCTGCCGTAAAGGACATCCTGCGTGAAGTCGGTCCTTGGAATGCCCATTGTCAATTTACTAGAGAATGCTTAGGTCTAAAACCCTGGGGAAGGTTAAAAAAAAAAAAAAAAAAAAAGACAGTAAAGTTTTAACCCCTTCTAAACTGAATGACCTTCCACCTAGCCACCGTACACAGACATCCATCAGCAGTCAAGCCCCACCCTCACTTCAAGAGACCCTGCAGGTGACCGACTCAGAAGGTTGTATGAGAAGCCAGCACACTGAGGCTACCCTGTCATTCATGGGAGGATGGGGGGTGAGGAGAGGGAGAGAGGGAGAGAACAGTCTAGAAAACAAAGCTGGATTTCAAAGCACAGAACAGTGGGATTTCCTGGGGTGATCTGGGGACAGAACCTCCAGGACTCCATTGGAAGCAGTTCTGGGATAGAAAGATAGGAAGGAACCTAACGGGCCCCACGTTCCTCTTTGGCCCCCTCGTGCCTGGCAGTGGTGGGCATTTTCCAGCATGCTGCCAGGCACGTACCTTGTTACTCTGCTATGAGCCATTTTCTTTTGCCTGTTTCTAAATAACTGCACTAGTCCGACCAACTGATCTCCCTCTCCCCCCTCCCTCCCTCCCTCCCTCCTTCCCTCTCTCCCCCCCTCTCTCTTTCTCTCTCTCTCTCTCCTTCTCTCCCTCCTTCTCCTCTTCTCCCTTTCCCTTTCCCTTCCCCCTCCCCCTCTTCTCTCCCCAGACAGGGTTTCTTTGTATAGCCCTGGTATACTCTGTGGACCAGGCTGGCGTCGAACTGAGATCCACTTGCCTCTGCCCGGATAAAGGCGTGCACCTCCAGGCTGCACTGGGATTTTCATTCCTCTGTAACAAGGGGATCTTCCACCTTGTGCTTGACGGTGGAGCTGAGATGGAGGCTGAGACCCAGGGCCCTCCCTTCCTCATGTCTTTCAGGTGGAGCTGAGATGGAGGCTGAGACCCAGGGCTCTCCCTTCCTCGCGTCTTTCAGTGCTACCCCTGCACTCTAACCTCTGCTCTGCCCACGTACCTGGTGCTGGTATGCAGGAACAAACTCCGTACTCCAGGCCGGTCACTCAAGGCTGTGGTGTCATAGCTACCAAACCAGTCATCCTCAATGTGCACGTGCCTGTGTCAGGGTCACCAGGCATCGCCGTACAACTTCAGCAGAGAATTCTGCTCCCTGGAGGATGGGAGAGAGCTGCATTGTGGTCCAGTCCCCCGATTCACCAACTATTCTGTAGCAGAAGTGACCGACTCCCACCTACAACCTTACCTAGTGTGCCTGCCTCCCAGAAGACCATCTGGACCAATCGAGATCTGTAGGTTAGACAGGAGCCTAGTACCAACGGCAACTTAAAGGAAGTCGTTTGGGTGTTCTGAGCGTGTCTACTCATCTTTAAGATAGGACAATTATAGGCACCACATGGGACTACAAGAAGGGCAAACCAGAAGGTATAAGTGCAATATTTTGTAAACACAGATCTTAGACAAAGGACTGTTGATTGTTGGTTGATTATGCACAAAGCACACCAACCCATACCAATTAAGGATTTTTAAAAATGAGGTCTCATTCCATTGCTCAGGTTGGTTGATTACTCCCGCCTCCTGAGTAGCGGGAACTTTAAGATGCACTCCACCATGCCCGATTCAAGGCACTGTCTTTAGATACCTCATCTAGAAGCTGGAATGCAACCCCACACCTTTTTTAAAGCTTCTGTTATACCCTGGGCTAACCTGTACCGTAGCAGCTTGTTGCTTTACCTATTAATAGTCTACAGTGCCCTGCTGACCTCTTCTAGGGTATAGGGTATTCATCTACATAGCGAGAAGTATTCTTCATTCTCCACCTCCCCGGTACACAGCAGGGGGCCTCAATACCTATTTGATGGATGGCTGGACTGGATGGAGGGGGTGGAGCTGGTATTGACTATATCAAGTGTGTGGCCACCAGGGGGCAGTCGCGCTCTTCTCAGCAAGACCACTCGAGTCATTGCGGAGTCCCTTCTCAGAGGCAGAGAGGGCTCTGCAAAAATTACTCTGGTTAATAAAGGCCAGAGCCTAGGGCCTGAGTTCTCCCTTTGTGTCTGGCACCAACTCTGTACAAAGACAGGCCCATCTGCAATGACGCTTTCTGCCTGTAGCCCGAGTGTCCAACAGTCGCGAGGACCGAACCAGGTTGCTCCCGCTGGGGAGCACTGAGGGTCTCTGCTGACAGGCTGTGCAGGCCCGTGCGCGCGGAATGCATGCGTGTGAGTCTGTGAGCAGCATCGACTGAGATCCTCAGATCCCTTCGTGCGGATCTGGCCATTCACACACTGTCACAAAGTGGGTCGACACCAAATCGATGGAGCTCCCAAGCAGAACTAGCCCATCCACTGACTCCCTTTCCGGCCTGGACAAGCAGTTTCCTTTCTCTGAGCCTCAGTTTCCTCACTATAAAGTGAGGGCTTTGAGAGATGCCTCCAGAGCTCTGGCTGCTCTTCCAGAAATCCCAGCTTTGATTCCTAGCCCCCACGTGATGACTCAAAGCTGTTAACTCCAGTTCCGGTGGCTCCAACGCCCTCTTCTGGCCTACACGGGCACTGCATGTATGTGGCGTGCAGACAAAACACCCGTACATATAAAACAGGAAAGGGGTCTGGGAGAACGATGTGGACTTTGCACTAGATGGCTAACAGCTTTTCGGGCTCTGGTACTGTACTCCGTTAACGTCACAGCATATACCACCAAGGCAAAGGCAAGGGGTTATTTTTAGATTCCTTACCCAGAAGCTACGACACCCCCCCCCACTTCCTTTCCCTTTCAGCATCCATCTTATACTAAGCTGACCTCTGCAGCAACGCTCATCAACCTATTTTGTGATTGTTGCTTTGCATACTAATCCTGCAGTCCTCCGCTGACCTCTTTCCCAGTCTCCAGTGCCCTCTTCTTGTCTCTGGGGCACAGGCTAACTCAAGTTCAAGGCCTCCGGGTCATGTTGTGGCTTCTCAGCCTAGACTGGGACTTGAATTCTTAGGAGGGGCCTCTGCCAGACAAAATGTGGCCTCATTTGGCCTGACACTTACAAATGCTGCTCAAAGAAGGTTCGAAAAGACATGGGGTGGGGGTGGGCTACCCCTCAGCTGTCTGCATGTTCACCAGGTGGGGTTGCCTTCAGTGTCTCTCCCTGACCTCGGTTCCCCTGCCCCAGTTCTCAGCCTGCCGAGGATCCTGTGTGGCCGTCTATGTTGCCGTCAGTGGGTCGGATCCGCTGGCCTGGGATTCTGTCAGCAAGCCGCGTAGAGACCTCTGACCCCTCAACCTCTTGGGATCCGGGCCAGCCCCATCTTTTTCACTTCTAGGAGGGGCAGGCCACGTGACAACCTACCAAGCACAAGCTGCTGTTAAAATGAGGGGAGAGATGTTTCTTTATAATTTCCCCCTTGAAATAAACCCAGACTTAAGAACAACAGAAACACACAAAATGTGTTTTTAGTGGAACCCAGATGGAGGGCTGAAAGCCCAGCGGGCTGTCTCCATAGAGGATTCTTGTCTCTGGAATTTTGCCCTCTCCCCACCCCCTCAGGCACATCCCCTCCCGATCTCTGGGTCTGTGCTTGCTGGTCTGGGGGTAGCCTCCCCTATGCCATCTTCCTGGTGGTGTTTCAGGTAGGCATGAGAGGGGAGAGGGGGAACCTGGTCACCTCCTGGGCAAGGCTCAGTCTGGTGAGACCTAAGGTTTCAGAGATCTGAGGAGAGGGGAGAGGGGACCAAGACCAGCTCCGTCCAAACACCTGGATCTGTCGAAATACAACAAAGAGAGTAAATTAAGACATCTGAAAAAAGTACTGTAAGGAATTCCACTCACCCACATGGCCCACTGCTTCTCATTACATAGTTACAGTTTTCCATATTAACATATGCAAATCCAGCCCAGTGCGTGAAGATTTAGGATACAAAAGCCTTTTCCCCTTCCCCCAATTTGGTCCAAGGATTTCCCTGTGGGGTAAAGAGCTCTCACCAGTTCCACTTGGAGTCTACTAAAACAGAAATGTTGGTCTGCTCTGGCTGAGAGCAGGGCTGGGGCTAGGGCTGGAGCTGGGCTGGGGTGGGGTGGGGGTGGGGGTGGGGGGTGGGCAGGGAAACTACCCTCATGGTAGCTGCTGCTCCTAGAAGTGGTACCAGTCATTTTGTAACAAATACCCCTGAAGGGCCACTATATACCAGAGGCTGATGTGGGAACAGGAGACACAGCACCAACAAGCGAAAACATCAGCTCTCACTTCAGACTGTCTGCGCGTGGTCTTCTAGAGAAGAAAATCAGGGGCTGGAGAGCTGGCTTAGTAGTTAAGAGCACTGACTGCTCCTCCAGAGGTCCTGAGTTCAATCCCTAGCAACCACATGATGGTTTACAGCTACCTGTAATGGGATCTGACTCCCTCTTCTGGTGTGTCTGTAGACAGCTACGGTGTACTCATATAAATAAAATAAATCTTGAAAAGAAAAGAAAATCAGAGACTATAATTAACCAGTTTACGGAAGGGCTGGGCTTGCTCAGGGATGAGTTGCTTCTGGGACTTGAAGACAGAGCTAGCTGAACAGAGATTCCGACTGCTAGGGGTGAAGCTCAGGTAAGACATATAGACAAAGCCAACATTAATCTGGAAAAGAAAACCGTGGAGGGGTGAGAAACACAAAGGAATTTAAAAAGCCACGAAGAATTAAAAAGCCAGGAAAGAGGGAGACAGCATTGCAGCTACCTGGGGGTGCGCGGAGAAAGGGCTACGGCAGAGGACCGGCGTTGGTAGAGCCCGGAAGCTTCCTTCTGAGGCGGCGTTGGAAGACCACCTGGGCCCCTGACCAGCAGGATCGGGGAAGGAAGTCAGCAGGAATCAGCTCAGCAGGACCAAAGGCCAAGCCTCCAGTGGAGGCCATCGCAAGCCCAAGCCTTCCACAGACAGGAGTTGCTTTTCAGTCCCACGTTCCAGAAGAGTCAAAGGCCGCCCTCCTCTGGTTGCTGAGTCCATACTATGTAGCAGAGTCGGTAGCAAGTGTGGAGAATACAACAGCAAGAAGGCCCTGTCCTCCTCCCGGGAGGGACTGCCTTTCTGAAGGCCAAGGCTGCAGAAGCGCTTGGCAGGGTGCCTCTGGGGCTGTGATCTCTGGAGGCGCTTTGGTCCCAACCTCTTGGCCCCGCACCTCAGAAGGGTGATTTCTTCTGTGGACTTAAGGAGAGCGGAGAGCTGTGTGTACAGAAATGACTCTTCAAGACAAACAGCAGCTTAATGCCAAGAGGCTTCAGAGAGGGGCGGAGAGCCTTTTGTTTTGTTTTTAGCAGAGGGGAAGAAGTGTCGTTTGGCCTCCCAGACCATTCGGAGTCTGTTTCTTTCACATCCTCTTACACTGAGGTCATTCTGCCTCCCTTCCCAGAATGGGCTGCCCTCCTATCACACACACACACACACACACACACACACACACACACACTTTCCTCTGTCCCATTTGACACTCACCTTCTGGAGGACAGACAGTAAGAAGGAGGACGGAGAGTATGCCTGACTGCCCAGCACACAGTGGACTTTCGTGCAGGGAAGGAGGACTCTGCACACGGGCTTCATTTCTTACCCTCAAGGCCTGTGGGGAAGGCCTTGCTACCATGAACCGGGAAGGAAGACCCACAGAGAAGGAGCACAGGGCCTCTGCTAAGGCCCAGCAGTGGGCAGGAAGGCCACATCCAGGTCTGAGCTTCTTCTCCTGCTTGCGGCCATGACACTTGGCCTGAGTGTAACCCCACGGTGTCCCTTGGGACTCTCCCAGGAGCCCTGCTGCATATGCATGGAGGAGTGGGGTCAAGAGTGGAAGGAAGCACCCAGACAGAGGAAGAGGAGGTTTTAACCCCACTGGCAGTCCTAGGGGAAGGTTTAACTGTCCTCCTGACGGGTCTTGGAATACATCACCCAGAGCAGCTGACTCACTGCGGCCTCACGCCCCAGCAGTCAGGGGCTGCAAAGCAAAGCAAAGCGAGGCAAAGGGCTCCTAGTCTCTGACGGGACAGGACACTGCACTAGGTGGAGGCCGTGGAGAGCAGAGCTGAGGTCACAGCCCCGGTCCGGGAAGGTGGCTCATTAAGGTTCTGCCCCTGGGTGGAATTCAATTAACCTAGAGGGAGAAATTCGTTCTCTCTCAACCGAAAGCTCTGAGTGGCATTTCGCATATGTCTTTTATTAATAAAAAATGAGAAAATTGAATCATTATTACCACGCAATTGTAGTTCATTTGCTAGGCCCGCTCCTTCAAAGCCTGGGTGCTGGGCGGGCACCTGAGGGACGAGAGGGACCTTGGTATGAACTGCTCGGAAAGCACCTGTGTAGGAGGCACCTCAGGCAGCTGCAATGGAGCCATGCCTTTGAGAATCTCAGAGCTTCCAGGCTGCACCTCAGCCCTGGTGCCAGCTCCAGGTCACCAGCCGGGTGACCTCAGCGTAGGGCCCCACCCTCTGGGAAGTACTTCTTTCTTTTTCTTTCTTTCTTTCTTTCTTTCTTCCTTCCTTCCTTCCTTCCTTCCTTCCTTCCTTCCTTCCTTCCTTTCTCCCCTCTTCTCTCTCTCTCTCTCTCTCTCTCTCTTTCTTTCATCTTTTTTTTTTTCCTTTTCAGGAAGTCAGAGATCATATTCCTGTGCTGCTGACTTACACAGTTGTCCTGGGAATCAAATGACAGACCCAATGGACTGTTTTTCCTTCATCCGCAACCACTTACCCAGGTATGTCATGTGACAGGCGCTGTGCTAGGCGAAGAGAATGAAAAAAAAAAAAAGAATAAAATAAAATAAAATAAAATAAAATAGAATATCCTTGCTTTCCAGAATCTCACAAACGACAACGGCACCAGAGAAGTCTGGAATGATAACACAGTGTTCGCAGGGGATAGACTAGCAGCTGTGCTCCAGACCTGGAGGAGAGCTTATGCCCAGCCTCCCGGTACCTGTGCTGGGAGAGCGGCTCGCCCTTTTAAAGGCTGACAATGTAATCCACATTCCCCTGTGTAGCTAGGAGTCTGTGTGAGACCGTTAGTAGACTTCGATACTGAGTTAAGGGATTGATTGCTGCATTTGTGTCATGGCTGTGACTGCCCAGGAGGTAGGGAGAGCTGAGGTCAGGGGACTCTGGACAGACTGCCTTTCTCCATGTGGCATTAGCACCTCGCCTGCCCCCTTGAGCCTGGGACATTGCTCTGAGCCCACTGTGGATAGAGACCATCATCAGACCATTTCTGGAGGTGGGCAAAGGCCCCAGTGAGTAGTTAGGATGAGATCACTTAGGTCTATGAGAAGAGAGCTCCAGATTGGGAGACGGACCAGTCGGTATTAAGAAGGGGCCACACATGGACCCAGGAGGGAGTCGGACCAAAAGTATTGCTTCAGCCTTTTAAGACAAGAGCAGAACTGACGTTTAAACAAGACACCTCTGCATATGTTTTCTCTCCTTTAGGAGAACCCTGGGTATTTCATGAGGCTGTTCTTAAGATGCCAACCTGTCCCAACCTTAGGAAACCTGGACCACACCTTCACAGGAGTGGCCTCACACTCCTGGGAGTGAGGGACTGATCACAGAGTTGGAGGGAGGACGCTCTCTCATCTAGAGGGAGAGGGTGCACTGGAGGCCAAGGTCTGGCCACGTTATTAGCATCTGTCCCAGATCAAGACTGTCTGTCCACTGTTCTTCGGTCTGAAACTTGGGAGACTTCTGTTTCTGTGTGTCTTTTTCATGGAGAAGTCATTTTGCTTACACCAGCGTCATGGAGATCGATCCGAGTCTAATCCGAGGAACCTCTCTCCTGCAGCACTGAGGGAGAAGCCTGGGCCAAGTGGGCTGCCACTCATGGCCGTGCTTCTCACGATTTCCTGTTCTTCAGACACTGGGTCCCGTTTATGAACGTGGCTGCCATTGTGGTCAAAGGAACCAGCCCCAGCCAGAGCCATCTACAAGATGGAATCTGTTCCCTGGGCAGAACTAAGGAGAAAGGTTTATAGCTCACCTCCAGGCCCCTAATGAATTCTGATTCAAGCCACGCAGGCCTAGGGATCGATCGTTTTAATCATTTCAAAAACTAGCCCCACTCTGGGTAAAATTACAACGTGCAAGACACTCAATGGAGCTTAAAGGCCACAACCTCATTATCATCTCATTAGATTCACATTTCAGGAAGATGGAAAGAAATGTTCTCACACATCAGCCCTCCCCCACCCCTCCCCTCCCTCAGCCCTCTAGAATAACTCTGTAGGACAGCGATGGTTTACAACAGCTGTCAAACACCAGAGCCACTGGCCCACTCCCAGCATGCACTCTGCCCGAAGAGGAAGCTGGCTGAAGCCACTGGAGACCTCAGTGCAAATCAGTGCGAAAGTCTCCCAAATCAAGTTTGCAATCCTGGGAAGTTTAGTGAAAACAACTCTCCTGTCAAGGTTTGGCTTCTCACAGCTGCAGGGGTTAAGTCACCAACACAACATAAACCCAGGCCTGCAGAACCCTGTCCTGCCCCAGGCCCCAGGCGCCCTCTGGGATACAAAGGGTTTGAAAATGTCTTAAACTTTTCCAGTTTGTTTATTTTCCAATGTTTCGTGATATTGTCCATGCAAGGAGCAGACCACGGACGGCTCTTGCTAACAATTAAAGTTTCCTAATTTAGGAGGCAACGTGACTTAAAAAAGAAGAGGGGGTGTTGCTCAGACAGGAAGCGAAGTGAACATTCACACCGAGGGCACACATGCAGGGACAGTGTGAACGAAGACACCCTGCTTGCCCCGCGAGTGTGCGGAGGGAAAGTGCTTGGTGGGGCCGTGCCAGCTGGGAGCCAACTTCAGAGCCTGGCAAATGCCTGCCAGACCTCACTACACTGCCGCTACCACAGCCAGCTTCATGACTGGCCTGTATTGATCTGTGCGACTCGGGGGTTCCCTGGAACTCCCTCCCCCGACACGCAGTCGTCATTGAGGGTGTATGTTGCACTCTTAGATGCCAAGCTGCCCACAGCCTCTCTGGAGTAGGTTCCAAAGCTGGCATGTCCTGTGGCAATGCCGCTACATGCGGAGTCTCCCTGACAGCGACAGCTGGATCTCTGGGACAATCCAGGAGCCTCAGTGTGTCCTGGTTCATCTTTCCACCGATGTTGTTACCTGGATGTCCAACAGGACTGGCTCTGACTCTCACGGGGCAAGCGGGAACAGGGATAATGTTCTATCTCCCCACATGCCTTTTCCCCCTCCACTCCTAAAAGGTGTGTGTGCCCCACACTTCTCCAAATCTTGTCAACACACCTGAACCCTGCTGTTTCATAGCTGAGCGTCACAGAAGGCTTCCTCTCTACACCCTTGTCCTGGTGCTTCTCAACCCTGGCTGCCAGAAAGAATTATCACAGAGTTTGCCTGAGCCACACTCTGAACCAAAACATAAGGCTCTCTGGGCATCTGTGATGTCTCCGCCTCCCTGGGTAATTCCTGCGTACGGCTCAGGTTGAGCACCCTTTCCACAGAAGTGGAACAGGAAGGGGTGGAAGACACCGGGTGTGAGGAGAAGTGGGTGGGAGAGTGGGACTGGTGTAGGATAGACCCTGGGCCACACCTGGGTGCGCACCAAGAATAGCCAGGCTGCCGGTGACTCGAGCCTCTCCAGGCAGTATCTCTCAGCTGAATCACGTTGGGAGAGTCCAGCGAAACAAGTGCAGAAAGGCTGGTGACTTTCCAGCTCAGACTTGGTGGCACGGAGGTGCCTGACACCTCGGTGTCAGAGTTAGTCAATGGCAGAGCGAGAATCCTGTAATTGTCAGGACTTCGGGGCCGCCTCTGATCTAGCTCTGTGTAAGTTTCCGAAGGACCGGAGGCAGCTGGCCATCTGTTCCAAACACAGGTGTGACCAGGAACTGACCTGTGGTAGCTAGGTGCACAGAGAGTTTATTGTGTGGCCATGTCTCATTCATCTCTCTGCCCACTCTCACATCCTAGGGCTGAGAGGGAGCCCGGGCATTCAAATGCAGCCCATGAGTCTTGAACAACTACTTCTTCTTCTTCTTCTTCTTCTTCTTCTTCTTCTTCTTCTTCTTCTTCTTCTTCTTCTTCTTCTTCTTCTTCTTCTTCTCCTTCTCCTTCTCCTTCTCCTCCTCCTCCTCCTCCTCCTCCTCCTCCTCCTCCTCCCCCTCCCTCTCCCTCTCCATCTCCCTCTCCTTCCTCCTCCTCCTCCTCCTCCTCCTCCTCCTCCTCCTCCTCCTCCTCCTCCTCCTCCTCCTCCTCTTCTGGCTTTAAGTGAAACCCACAGAAACCTAAGCAAATATGAGGAGAACCATTCTCGCCAGAGCAGCTACAAGGCCTCAGGCCCAGCCTTCTCACCCCCTCATAAGAGACGTCTGTACTGGCTAGTTTTGTGTGTCAACTTGACACAGGCTGGAGTTATCATAGGAAAAGGAGCTTCAGTTGGGGAAGTGCCTCCATGAGATCCAGCTGGGGGGCATTTTCTCAATTAGTGATCAAGTGAAGGAGGGCCCCTTGTGGGTGGTACCATCTCTGGGCTGGTATTCTTGGGTTCTATAAGAGAGCAGGCTGAGCAAGCCAGGGGAAGCAAGCCAGTAAGTAACATCCCTCCATGGCCTCTGCATCAGCTCCTGCTTCCTGACCTGCTTGAGTTCCAGTCCTGACTTCATTTGGTAATGAACAGCTGTGTGGAAGTGTAAGCTCAATAAACCCTTTCCTCCCCAACTTGCTTCTTGGTCATAATGTTTGTGCAGGAATAGAAACCCTGACTAAGACAACGTCACCAGAGTCTCCTGTTTCCAGGAGGAGCTGAGGCTGGAAATCTCTCACGTGTTAAGTGAAGACTCAGGATCCAGAGCACAGTGCTTGTTCCTTACTCACAGTCGCAGATTCCATGTTACAGATGTGACTGGCTCGGTGTGGGTGACTACAGAGCTGGCTAACCCTGGCTTCTCAGTAGCAAGCCCCTACACTTGAGGGCAAAGCCCCTGTTGAAACAGGAGACCTGGCTCTCTCAGCCTTGCTTCCTGAAGAAAGGCCCTGCTAGGCCGCTCCCTCGGCGCATGGCGGTTGGAGGGGAGCTGTAGCCATGTCTTTCGGTTCCGTATGGCTCCGGCCCCGTGTCTGCTTCTCAGTGGGATGGGCTCCTCTGGTATCTTTGATGTTCACCTGACTTTTTTTTTTTTTTTTTTTTTTTTAGTATTTTTAGTATCATACTCAAACCTACTTCCAATGTTTTCAAAGTGTGACTAGGAACCAGACAGTAACAGAAACATCAGTAACTGATGCCAGATATATCTAAGGGCTTCCAGAGCAAAGGAACAGCATTCTTTGCAAGGGCATTTTGGAATGGAATTTTCCACTCATCCCCAAGGGCACGTGCTGGCTCAAGGTGAGTACCCTCACTTCTAAGATATATTAAAAGATTAAAGCCACATCGCCTCAGGCAAAAGCCTGTGGGCAAGCCAGGCAACGTCACTCCCTTGGGGCAGAGAATGAACGCTCAGGCAGGCCGTCCATCCTCCGACCTGCAGCACACCTGTGCGGAGGCCATCTCTTCCAGGAGCTGCGCTTGGATGAAGGCAGACGCCCTCCTCGGGATGCACAGCTGCTTTGCCGCTAAGTGGGTCCTCTGTGACAGGCCCCTCAAGCTTTCACGCATTCCTTGGGGACAGCTGGCACCTTGGCCGGCAGCAGTTTCTCTGTGAGTGACGCCCAGGTAACCTGCTCACAGGACTTCCTCTCAGTCTGTGTTCAGCAACTGTCACTCACAAAAACGGAAGCAACGAGTCCTGCCTTTCGGTGCTTTTCTGAGGGTGACATGAAAGTATCACCCAAAAAGGTCTGACACCCTTTCAGCCTAGGAAGTGGCCCAATTGCACACAATCATGAGTTAATGATATTGCAAGAGTCTGAGATTTTTACAGCTCTGGGAATACCTGATGTATTCCTCATACCATTGCTACACGACAGGAGACTGTGTGTGTAGAGGCCTGGGTACCACAAAGGAGAGTGCTTCCTGGTCATAGACTCCGAGGGGTCTTCATGAGGGACATTTGCCATAGCTTTAGAAGATGGATAGAAACTGCACAGGCAAAGAGCATGGGAGAGGCTCTTTTGGTGTGGAGATGCTAAAGCAGTGAGTTGGGAAAACAGGAGGCATGCCTGGGCCAGTCCTGCAGGCTGGCTGAAGACAGGAAGTCAGGAGAAGGGGAGGGGAGGAGCCAGGGTGGAAGGAGAGTTCAGGACCTGGAGGGTGAGGCCTTGAATGTTTAGGCTTCTGGGATTCTGCTAAGTAGAGGAGAGGTCCCAGGAGGTCAGCCATCGGGGGACAAACTGGGTCAGGGCATCAGGAAGAGGTCATATCAATAGCAAACTAGCAAGGACCACACCCTTGTTAGGGGGATTAGTGGACCAGAAGGGCATAATCCCAGGACAGGAATGCTGGCCTCTTTTCACACATGGCTCTTACTAAAACTGCTACTGTGCAAAACCTCAGAGCTGGTGATCATATACTAGGTAACAAGTGAGGTCACTCCCCAGCAAGTGTTTGGGGAAGTGAAAGAGGAAACTGACCTCAAAATAAAGATGCCTGACTCACTGTCTCTGAGTGACCGTGTGCTTGAGCGCTCGCTCGCTGAGTCTGCTGCCTGATACCTCCTCTAGCCACACCTTAGCCCACAGGAATGGAGACACCGAGAGGGAGTCCTCGGTCGAAACACTACAGGCTTCAAGAGTCAGGGCAGACTGAGACCCACTTCCTGACTCCGGGCTGGAGGACTTCAGCAATCACTTACATTTGTCTAGGCCTTGATTTTCAAATCTATAAAATGGTATAATCATAACCATCACCACCCATTTGTGGGATTTTTATGAGGTCAAATAACCTAGTAAACTTGAATGTGCTCGAAGCTCTTTGGAAGTGGGTGCCGCGGTACCGCCAGCGGTGATTGTTGCTATTGTTGTGTAATTGGGCACCACTCTTGCCCCCACCACTGTTTATCTCTGCCGAGAGGTCAGATGCTGTTCTTAGTGTCTGAGGAATTTGCAAACACCTCCTCCTGTTTAGACGTGGGCCAGACCCCAGAAGGACCCACAGATACTGCCTCACCTGAAAACAGGGCCTGGTGTCAAGTCTTGGGAAAAGCCAGGAGGGCCTGGCTGAGAGCACCTTGGAGAGGAGGCAACAGGGGGTGATTCAATCCTGCTCAGCAGGGAAGGTGTCAGGATGTCAGCAGGGAAAAGCATGTGACTCAGGGTGGGGCTTTCTGGGTGCAGAGGAAGTACGATCACTCACCCGTTCAATTCCTCCAGATCCTGGGCTGCATCCGTCCAGATACCGTCCCCTCCCCCTCCCTTCCCATCTTCCTGCCTAGAAACCTCACACAGCAGCCAAGTGACTCACCAACCATGTGACGTGTTAACATCACCAAGACATCCTCATTCTGCTTACCTGGGAAATAGGTCTAAATAGTTCAGATCTGCCTGCCACTCAGGGCTGAGCTGGAGACGGTCCCAGGTGGAGGGGGCTCGGTCATGAACAGGCGTTGCACCAATATACAAGATTGGTTGAGCGCCTGACTGTCTTGAGGCGAGGCCATGCCTGGGAGTGAGCACTGGTGTCTGGAAGGTGCTCTACAGTAACCATGAGAAAAGCGTTAGGAGAATCCTAGGAAGCTAGTCTCCAAAGCTGGAAAGCTGGACAGAAAGTATCTCTGGGACATAGCTTTCAAATATCTCTTAGCATTATATACAATCACATACACACCCCACACACACATGCACACACACACACATACACACACGTACGAACACACAAGCACTTTAGGAGATTAGGACAATGTGTGGTACTCGTAATCTTCCCAAGTGTCTCTGAACTTTCTGGAAGGAGGGAGGTTCACAGCCACAGTAGCACTTCAGGACCACCAATGGTGTATGCACGGGAGAAGGAGCCGATGCCAGAGCTGACCTAAAGGAGTGGCTCCAGTCCCGAGGGGTCTGGGTGGAGCAAGAGAGGAAGCCAGGGGCAACTACCCAGCATGACTGCCTAGGCAATCAGCAGCAATGGCCTCAGGCCAGGGGGTGTCTGAGGGCTAACACGGGTGTGTAAGCCCTTCTCAAAGCATGGTGGGAGAGAAACAGATGGGAGCTGACCAGGAGAAGCCTGGGAGCCCCTTTATCGGGACTCTAGGACAGGGTGGACGGACCTCACCCTTGAGGGTGAACCTCAAAGGCCCTGAAATCAAGTCAGTTTGTCCACAGACACAGAGGGATCTCACCCTGCCTCTGCCTCTGCCACCTCACTTCAAGAGTACCCCAACCTTAAATGGTTTCCAAATCATCAGCACAGTGTGTGGGGTGGTGGGGACACACTCGGTGGTTGCTTTTCTTCTCTCCCCACCTTGTTCTCCTGGTGCTTCTTTTTCTCTGCGCTCCAGCCCTCAACCACAATTGGGGCTCCAGCTACCGTGAGCTTTCTCTGGGTCTGTCCGTAGATATTCATCATGTGTTGCATCTTCTTTCATCCTTTGGAGGTTTGCTAGACATTTACTGTGTGTCCCAAGCTACATCCGGCCCTAGGAAGGACTCTGGCAGAATTCTTACCTTGAGAAACTCATGGAAAACTGAGCGATCAAATGCAGGGATATATGATCTTTGGGTCCTGTGGTGAGAGGCACTGTGGGGGTGCTTCTGAACACAGCATGTGTTTCAGCAACTGAAGAACTTCCGGTTTCACTCAGTAACCAATGGTTAGACCAAGCTATGTCCCAGGCATGGTACCTTCATCCTCAAGTAGTAGTGCAGGAGCCAGTGTGGAAGAAAGTCAGTAGGTGTGAGGATTACACCACACAAGCAGGGTCCCAGGAGCACACACAGGTCAGTGACATGTGGGGGCTAAGGAGGCCCGAGGAGGAGGCAGCACTGGGGACTTGAGGAGAGGCTCGGCCTGTGCAGCCTGTAGGAGGAAGGCCAAGCAGGGCTCCGGGCACCACAAGCCACCTGAGCGCTTGACACACAGGCAAGAAACTCAGAACTTCCAGCAAATCCTTCTCATGCTCCTCCCAGCACTGCTCTCCATTTAGACTCAGCTCCGGTGTTCCCCTTCCCCCAAAACTTCAGCCTCTGTGATGATAAGGCCTGGCTTAATGGAACCATGAGGCCTCAGTGCTTCCTGGGGGGACAGGGACACTGGGGAACAAATAGGGAAACTAGGCTGGGCTGCAAGATGAAATCTCTATGATCCTGACACTGGCTATCCCGGACTCTGTCAGGATGCTGACCCATGGCTCAGGTAAGCCGTGGCTGTGGTCACTTATACAGTGGGTGACATCAGGGGAGCCAGCTTCGTCTGCTGAAGCCCCCTCACCCTCACCTCTGCTTCCTCGCTTTGACTTTTCTCAGGTCCCTGCTGATTTGATCAAGGTGATTGGTCAAGGGGATTGACGGTTCCCTTGCCCTGCTGGAGCTCACTCACTACCCGGAGGGCGCGAGATTCCCAGCACATCCCACAGAGAGACAGACAGATGCAGTTCCTGCACCTCCCTGTGCACATGTGAGCACACATATGCACACAACCTCTGCGGCTGGCGTTCACGGAGCCACGGGTGGAGAGGCAGACACCGCTCACCCAGCATCCGCTCTGATGCCACAAGGGCCAGCTTACCTACCTCAGCTCCTTTGGAAGGTTCTGGGCCTCCAGCCCGGGGACATCAAGCCCCAGTATCTTTCACTGAGAGGGCACCAAAGGGTTAAGAGAGAGCATTTCCAGGGAGTTTGCCTCTTAATCAACACAGTTAATTCTTTTCCTTTTACAAACATAAATTCTTGGCAGTCAGTAACCAAAAAAGAAAGGGGTAAGGAAAAAAAACCTTAACCCAACATTAGTCAAATCTTTTCCTCCCTCTTTTTTTTTTTCCAAGTTAAGACCCAGGGGAATTGAAAGCAATGAGAGAAATCCCAGCCCAGATGGAATGTTTTTGCTAATATACGTCTGCAAGTTATTTAAGAGAGAGAGAGAGAGAGAGAGAGAGAGAGAGAGAGAGAGAGAGAGAGAGAGATGGGGGTGAACACGAGAGCAAGCAAACATAACTGAGTGGTGTGTGTGTGTGTGTGTGTGTGTGTGTGTGTGTGTGTCTGCGTGTGCGTGCACATATGTGACCAGAACACGCAGCACAGAAGAGCAACCCCGCCCTCTCTGCCAGAGTCCCAGCTGTCCTCCAGCCCCAGCTTTCCAGTCTAGACAAAGCCATCACCCAGGCCCCTGTCGGCCTTCAGCCCAGGTCTTTGTTGTTGAGGCTCAGGCTCGGAGGACTTCAGTGACTTGCCTCTTGGTTCTCTGAGTGTTCTCTTAGCATCTGACTCCTGAGGCGCTCCTTCTGCCCCTACAGGATGCTCCTGAATGACAGGCCTGCCCTTCACCTGTGGCCTCCAACCTCAGCAGGCCCCTCCTCAGCCCCCACCTGCCCCAGCCCTCATTGTCCGCGCCCTGCTGAATTGCCTTTAATTCTTTTCATCCTTCCTCCTAAGTCTCTCCCCCGGCCCTGTAATCAACTGTGTGGGCTCCAAATTCTGATTTCCAGGGAGAGATTATGCAGCTTTCTTCATCCAAAGGCACTCGGAGACTGGGGCCACCCCAGAGCTGGCTCAACCCCTCTCTGGCTAGGGCTGGGGGAGGGGGGCAGCTTTTGCTCTACTGAGCCCTGGCCTACCCTGCATCTGGGCCTTCCACGTGGAACCTCTCATAGTCTACTCTGCCCTGGTTCTCCAGAGCCTAACCTCTTCTCCTCCACACAGAGACGTCCAGTGTCTCCACTGAGCTCAGGGTAGGATGCCCACAGCTTCTGGGGCACAGTGCGCAGGGCCTGGGTCTGCAGAGCTCTTGGTCGGAGGCTCCCCAGCCATAGCACGGTTCTGGGGTCCTCCTCGGCTTCCTGGCCCCTCCCCTCACACGTGCTTTCACAGGGCCTCGAACTGATGAGAAAGGGACTCACCTCAGAGGCTGCTCAAAGACTGTATGTCTGCTGCCATCACCTTAGTCCTGAGACTCAGCCCAGCTGACAGCACAGACTGAGCCAGGGCTGGGGCCTGAGGAGGACTCAGTAACAGCTTCTAGAAAACAGAAGAAGTGCGTTTGGGGTGAGGAATCTTTTGAGCCTGAATATGATGTGTGGTTGTGGTAGCTTAGCACTGACTTCCAACCTGGGGGATAGAGTTGCCCAGAAAGAAACCACCAAGGCCTCCCAAGAGAGAGAGGGCCTCTTAAGAAAAATGTCCTGGAATGGCCCACTGAATTGGGTGTGGCCCTGGCCTCCACACATGGACACTGGCTTCCCAAAGCCTGCAGATTCCAGAAAGATAATTCAGTCTGTCTTGGACTAAGGAATTCAGGGAGTCCACGAATTTTCCGACACTGTAAGCAAAATTCTTGCAAGGGAGAGCCTCCCTCATGGTCGTCTGCTGTTCTCACCAGAGTCATCCAGGAGGCTAAAAATATCCTGAGCTGAAAGTTAACACGAGGGCAGCTTAGCCGGGTGATGGTGGTGCACCCCTATAATCCCTGCACTGAGGAGGCAGAGGCAGGCAGATCTCTGTGAGTTCAAGGCCAGCTTGGTGTACAGATGGAGCTTCAGGACAGACAAGGCTACACAGAGAAACCCTGTCGTGAGTCTGCTTTTCACCTTGCTGGTTTGGCATCAGGACACCGTTGGGGAGGTGGAATGCTGCTGCACTAAGCTTTGTTCCTTCCTTGCCGCCGCCGCCGCCGCCGCCGCCATTAGGGTGCCCGACTCGCCGCTCAGGAGAGGCAAAATGTAGCCTAGAATAGGGACTCCAGCCTGTGTCTCTCTAGGCGAAGGTTGGGACTGAGGCTGTGATTCTCTAACTCCTGGGTACCCAGATACTGTTGGGAACCCAAAATTGTTGAGAATGGAACGAGGACCTGAGATGAGCCCGGGGCGGGGGAAATCCAGCTTAGCTCAGGGGTGAGGGCCAGGAGTGTGGAGAGGTCTTCTGCAGAGACACGAAGCCCCTCCCCCACCTCCCCAGTGGCAGTCCTTGAAGAAGGGGACGGTCCTTGCTTGTTCAAACTGTTTATTCATGGTGGAAAGAGGATGCATACAACTTTCTCAGGGTAGACCAGAGATTAAATACCTTTTACAAGAAGGAATGTCCGAGAAGGGGAGCTCATCGGCTAGAGATTTGGCATCTAGATGCCACATGAGCATGGAGAACTCTGGCTTTCTCTGCTACCTGACCAGCTGTCATGGTCCTCTTACTGGGGTGTTATGGTCACATGCTCCAGGACAAGAACCAGATCAAGCACCTACCATTCTCAATTATGAAAATTCCCGAGGTCCCTTAATCTGCTGGCCCTTAGCAGCTTTTCTGTCTGGTGACAGAGCGCCACTTGTCCCACATTCTGTCTCAGAAAACTCCCAAAAAAGTGAACCAGGGAACGCTTGTGGCTGTCCAGAATGGAATGTGTAGTCTCAGGCTGAAACCAAGAGCCTGAATCAGGCTCAGACAACATGACATGACTGAGCGTCCGGTCTTGGGTTTGTCCACAAGAGGTGACCTGGGTTTGGAGACCGCGTCCTAAAGCAGGTGCAGTCCTGGGGCTCACATGATGTGGTCACTGGGCCCAGGGAGCTTGCTGGTGTTATCTGCTGGCCTCACCACATCCCCCAGGGAGAGAGGAGGTAGCAAAGGGGATGTAAGGGGACTCTCTGACTTCTGGGGCACAGTGGGCCAGGGCCCTCATCTTTCCCAATGTGCACGTGGTTCGTTAGTGACAGGGTACCCTACGTGGGTACCTCAAGAGAGTGCTGGGACATCGTCAATGCTGGGAGTTGATGGGAGAAGGGCAAGGCAGCTTGGTACCCAAGCCATTGCCATTCTGAGGCCAAGTTCCCCCTCAGACTAGAAGGCCCTGGAGGGTCTGAGGAGCCTGTGGTGCTGTCGTCTTAGGTTTAAGAGGCACCCTTCATGTCATCTCTCTGGAGGCCGTTTTGATGGAGGGGGATGCCGTATGAACATCTCAGAATCCTGGAAGCTTCCCCAGCTCTCTTCCAGTTATTTTCCAAGACCACCCACTCAGAACTTGGAATGGGTTCCTTCCTCCCCGAAGTCCATGCCCCAGAGAATAGGTAATGGGACCGGAAATGTCCTCTTTGCCTCTGGGCTTGGGGGTTTGCTTGCCTAAGTGGAAGTCTCTGTTCCTGTGGGACAGAAAGCAGCCAGACCCATGGAGATAAAGAGGAGCATCCCAGCTCTGAGGAGTAGCACAAGGAGCTGCACTTTCCTCTGGAGCCTCTGAGGCAGAAACAGGCCGCGCAAGCACAGACGATTGATCGGTAGGTCCACTTTCAGGGATGGAGAGGCCTAGGATGCTTTCTTCTACCAGGCACGCCTGTGTGTGGTTCGTACACATGCGTGGATGTACAATCGATTGTACAGATGAAGACTGGTGGATACACCCACTGGTGTGTGAGGTGGACAGGCAGCAGCCAAGGCCCACCGGTTTCCCCCAGTGTGTCCCTTGGGTGTCCCTCCAAGCAGATTTGGTCTGTTCCTCCCTCCAAGAGCTCCTTCCCAACTCCCCAGCCTCAAGCTGTCATCTCACCAACTCCTCCTGCAGCCTGGCTGTTGCTATATCCTCACTCTTCCTCCGCAGCGGCAGCAGCGACTCTGAAATCTGTTCCTTTCTTGGTCTCCGCCTCCTCCGTCAGCCCCCCCCCCACCGCGTCTCCCCCCACTCTCGTGTCCCCATCTCTTTCCGCATCCTCTGTCTCTTCATCTCTGCCTCTCTTTTCCCTTCCTCTGCTTTGCCCATCTCACTGTTCCACCTGCAGACCGACTGTGTGCAGAGCCCTACAAGTCTCTCCCAGTGGTGCCTGTGTGTCTCTGTCTCTGCGCTCCCCACAAGTAACTGAACCACGATCTCTCTCTCTGAGTATGCACAGGCCTGGGCTCTGGGCCCAAGCTATAGCATCACAGGGTTGAAAAGGTCCCCCAAGGCCTGCCTGTGCGGGAACCCTTGGGCCTCAGGAAGAGCAGCTAAGGCAGATGAAGCAGCCCTGACTGTTCTAAGTGTTGGGCCCGACTCATTTGCATGTTGGGTCTCTTTTACATAAATCTGCATGTCAAGCTGGAGGCCCTGCAGCCAGGTAATGTAAAAAGGATGCAGAATAAATTAATCAGTATGCCCTACTGCAGGTGTCAGCCAGCCCTACCGGCTCACTGGCAGAACAACCTAGCCAGCTAGCGGCCCTTAGGGTGGGGGTGCAGCAGGGCAAGGGCTAGCTTGCGTCTTCTAGCAGGATGTGAAAGCGCTTCAGGCTGTGGACGGCCCAGAGGGTAGCCTACGACCCAGCCCAGCTCCCAGCAGTCTGGCAGGAGGGGATGCACTGAGAGAACGGTGTCTGGACAAAAGGCTAAGGAACCCGACAGCGCCCCTGGGTACACACGGAAGTCCCCGGGGCTTTGCGAGCGCTCGCAGCCCTCTCTCCACAGTAGTAGTCCAATCAAAGGCTGTGTTTTGTCTCTCGGCCACATCGCTCTGTGCTCTTCAGCCTGGGAGTGGCTGGAAAGCACCGCTCCCTCCGTGGGTCTCCGGGATCCAGGGAGATGAGGGTAGAGAATGTCTTCACCCATCCCTCAGGGAACACTACCTCTCCTCCAGCCACGCTGGCAAGCTCTTCAGCCCTTTCTTACCCAGACATTAGACCCAGCTTCCCTTCCTGAAAATAAATGTAGTGGATTTCTCTACTTTAGGAAAGTGTCGCTTTGTGTGTGTGTGTGTGTGTGTGTGTGTGTGTGTGTGTGTGAAATGATTCTCGGAGCCCCAAGACTACAGAGAGACCCTCCACATAACCCAGACACTGGAGCAGGTCCCTGGCACTACAGCTGGGACCCTGTCTGACTTCCCTGTCAGGCAAAGGTGAGGCAGCTCTGCAAACCCAGAGGTGCCACAACCTCTCCCCCTCTCCAGAGGGGATCCCTAACCATAGACCCGCAGTGACCTATGGCTTCCTCCTCTCCTCTGGGCAGCAGCGGGCTGACCACGGTGATTGGGCTGCTACTGAGCCAGCCATGAGGAGAGCAGCTCAGGGGTGGTACACCCTGGCATAGAACAGAAACTCCAGAACCTACCACACCTCTGCCTGGGTCCTAGGTTAGCCAGCACCGTGTTACCCGGGGCAAGACACCTGAGCTCTGCATCTCAGTTCTCTCTCTCTCTCTCTCTCTCTCTCTCTCTCTCTCTCTCTCTTTATTATATGTGAGTACACTGTAGTTGTCTTCAGACACTCCAGAAGAGGGCATCAGATCTCATTACAGATGGTTGTGAGGCACCTTGTGGTTGCTGGAATTTGAACTCAGGACCTTCAGAAGAGCTGTCAGTGCTCTTAACCGCTGAGCCATCTCTCCAGCCCCCACGAGTACTCTCACGGACCCAGGGTTCGCTGCCAGGTGGGCCTGGGTCTGAGGAGGGAGGAGGTATTCTCCTACCATCCCCCTTCCTTCTGCTCCCGCCCATCAATTCCTTACACATGCTCCAGGGAACATTGTAAAACACAAATATTGGACAGGCAGCGGTGGCACACACTAGGAGGCAGAGGCAGGTAGGTTTCTGTGAGTTCAGGGCCAGTCTGTTCTACAGGGATGTTCTTTAGGACAGTCAGGGCTCCACAGAGACACCATCTCCAAAACAACAAACAAACAAACAAACAAAAGCCCCTCAAATATTGTCAGGCCCCTCCCTGTTCATACCTTACTGGGTCCCAAGCACACTGGAGGAAGCAGGGGCTTCTTGACAAGGCCTGAGCTTCCAGGAATCTGGTTCCTGCTCTCTCTATGGTGTCCCAACTTATCTTTACCCTGCTCCAGTCAGGACGCGCTGCCCACAGCTGAGAACTCCACTCACCTCCAGGTGCCTGACCAGCTACTCCCTCCTTTCAGGGGTACAGAAGTGATTTCTATGGCATCTGCCTTCTTGTTTGTTTGTTTGTTTGTTTGTTTTTCGAGACAGGGTTTCTCTCTGTAGTCCTGGCTGTCCTGGAACTCACTCTGTAGACCAGGCTGGCCTCGAACTCAGAAATCTGCCTGCCTCTGCCTCCCAAGTGCGAGGATTACAGGCGTGTGCCACCACCGCCCAGCTCTCATCTGCCTTCTTATACACATATGTATACTCATACATATGTAGAGAACACATACACATTTTATCTATGAGTGCTCTTCATGTATACCTACATAGCAGAAGAGGGCACCAGATCCCATTACAGATGGTTGTGAGCCACCATGTGGTTGCTGGGACTCGAACTCAGGACCTCTGGAAGAGCAGCCAGTGCTCTTAGCCGTTGAGCCATCTCTCCGGCCCGAGACAGAGTCTTACTATATTGCCCAGGTTGGTCTTCAACTTGCTCAGTATGAAGTTGCTCATCCTGTTGCTCAGGATGACATTAATCTTGAGATCCCCCTGCCTCAGCCTCCTGACTAGCGAGGATCACAGGGCTGAGCTTCCAAGCCAAGCTACACATGTTCTTAATGAGGTAGGCAGAATCCAGGGGTTCCTGAAGTGACCCGGCCCCGGTGCTCGAGGGGCAGGATTCCAGCCATCTCTGCCCTTGCTCGGTCCTGTGCCTACTCTGCCACGGTCGGTCGGAAAGGTGGCGGGCAGGCTTACAAATATTTGTTCCTTATGGACAGACCGACTTTCATGAGTTCTATCAAGCCGGCTGATAAGATAACCCGCCCTGCTGATGAATACTGGCATTAGGTCTTCGGTGTGGCAGGTCACCTTGTGTGCCATGCTCAGAAGTCAGTACAGAGGTTCTCAGTTACTGGTGGGAGGGGCCTGGCCGAGGGGCCTCTGGAATTAGCTCTCTTTGTTCTGACGGTGGTGTCTGGAAGTGGCCTGCGATTCCACATTAGCCCTTTTCATGCCAGGTGGGGACCAGCTCTGCACTCGCCCCACAGAGCACTGAAGCAAAAGGTTTTGAAAAGACCTGAAGTGACATTCTCCTTTAATTATGCACAAAATCTCCAGATCCATTTCAGCCTTTGAAACGTGAAACCCAGGAAGCAGGTTCCCCAGCAGAGCAGAGTCAGTCACACAATGAAGTTCCCACCTCCGTTTCTCCTGCGTAATTTAATGAGTCGAGGAGGCTTATCAGCCAGGCTACGCTGGCTCCAGACATGCTGCACCCTTCAGTCAGCAGAGGTCACATTAGAAAGGCTGGCCAGTCAGCCAGACACCAGCAAGGTGAGCAAAGTCCAGGTGGGAAGCTAAGATTCGTCTCCTCGCTTAGACACCACCCTTGCCTTGTTCAGGCTAGACCAACCCAAAGTCTCCTGCACACCCTGAGCTGTACCTGCTCTAGTGGCTTTGAGTCTGGAGCTCCAGGGAGAGGGAGGGCTCACTGCCTCCCACCTCTGATGGCCTTAGATACTCAAACTACTGTAGCTTCTCCTCTTCCTCCTCCTCCTCCTCCTCCTCCTCTTCCTCCTCTTTCTACAGCAGCATCTCCTATATACCAGGCTTGCCTTGAATGCGCCATGTAACCACAGAGAATGACTTTGAACCCCTGACTCTCCTGTGCCTTACAGAAGAAAGCCCACTGCCTGTCCCCACTGACACCTAAAGACTCTCCCTCAGCCAGGCACCAATCCCAAGTGCATTTCTTGCATGCATCCGGGAATCTGACTCACACACGCACAGCGCAGTCTTGTGTAGTCAGGCCCACCTGAGGTCTGTGAGAATGCTTCTTGGGGTGTTTGCCTTTCTTGGTATCTGCCCAGGCCTTGTATCTAGAAGATGTACTTGGTAGACATGGTGGACCATAATAAAAATAAATGTTCCTTGTAGTCACCTGATTGTAGAACAAAAAAGAAATTGCAGGGGGCAGATAACTCAGTCCCCTTTGGGGGGGGGGGAGAAAAGGTTTTCAAGACTCATATAGCAGCCCAGGCTGACTTCAAAGCACGCTGTTCCTGTCTTACCTTCCTGAATGCTGAAGTTATGGGCATTGTAAGCACACCAACCCCAAGTTTTTAATCATGGGGGTGTTGGTGGTGCAGAACAGGGGCTCATGTAATGTAGGCTAGTTTCTTTTTCTTTTCTTTTTTCTTTTTGTTTTTGTTTGTTTGTTTGTTTGTTTTTCTGAGACAGGGTTTCTCTGTGTAGCCCTGGCTGTCCTGGAACTCACTCTGTAGACCAGGCTGGCCTAGAACTCAGAAATCTGCCTGCCTCTGCCTCCCAAGTGCTGGGATTAAAGGCATGCGCCACCATCGCCCGGCCACAGGCTAGTTTCAAGCTCACTTTATAGCCAAGAATGACCTTGACTTTTTTCTCCCTTCTTCTCTCTCCCTAGTGCTAGGACTATGTGCATGCACCGGCACACACGGATCCTCTACCCCGGGGCACCGCTTGCTAGGCATGGGCTCTCCCAGTCCCAGCCCCTTTCCAAACCTTTAACGGTCAGGTACCATCCACACTTTTACTGGTGGTTAGACTGAGCTTCAGGGAGTGTGGTGGTCTAACCAACGTGACAGCTAAGACAGCCCAGTGGGGAAGGAACTCAGAATGCAAAGAGTGGGGGACAGAACCCTCGGCTTTGGGGGAGGGTTGCTCCATGATGAGGGTGATAGAGACACAGTACTCTGGAACACAGCTGAGTCCAGATTCCCCTCTGTGGGCATGGCTCTCAAAGTCCAAGCCAGGTCCTGCTCCTTGTCAAAGGGGGAAGGGGGGGGCGGTTACAGTTTTTTATATTAGCTCAGTCAGGAGTAGGGGCCCCTAAGTCCAGCCTGAGCTCAAACAGTGTGGGAGAGTCGACCAAGCTGTTCTGCCTGCCTGTGCCTCAGTCTCATCAGCTGTAGAATGGAGAGAGCAGCAGGGGTGATAACAGATTAGCAGTTACCACACTAGCTCGGCGATCCTCAACCTCCCTGATGCTGCCACCCTACAAAACAGTCCCTCATGTTGTGCTGACCCCTACCCACAAAATTTATTTTTGTTGCTACTTCGTAAGTTACTGTTATGAATCGTCATGTGAATAGCTGCTATGTGACCCTGGGGGTTGGGACCCACAGGCTGAGAGCCCTGCTCAAGCACCACAAAGCTAAGGGCTTCCTGCTGGATCCGGAGGGTCTCAGTCAGCAGAGGATCCGGACAGGATTCCGTTGTGTTTAGCATTACCTGCCCCTGGTTATTACTCTTTACGTTGTCTGGAGTATTTTCTTGTTCCGCCTCCATCACCTTCCCTGACTTTTGGCCAAGGCCAGTTTTGTCTAATTCCCTGATCGCTTGCTTACCCTGCTGACTCAGCGCGCTGGTCTTCGGCTCTCCCACCTGCAGGGGGAGTAGCCAGCCTGACCGGCGCACGGTCCCAAGGATGTTCAAAGTGCTATTCCCTCTTCTGTGTTCTGAAATCCTGGCAGCTTCCCCTAAATTACTGGGCTCTGCCTCATAAGTCAGGAGTGGCAAAACAGAGCAAATCAAAACTCGGAATTACTTTTCCCTAAGAAAGCTGTCCACTTATTTTTGTTTTGTCTGATTCAAAACTGCCTGATGCAATTCCCTTCTGCTCTGACAAATGGGACCCTCAGCAAAGAAGGAAACAGAGCCAAGGCAAGAGGAGAAGGTTCCAGAGGCTTCCAGAGGGCTGTGAAATTCCCACCCAAGCAGGCAGCTGGATAGCTAGCACTCAAAAGGACAAGACACATCCTTTTGAGTGCTTCTGGCAGGGCTGGGTCCTGTGCTTTCTTCCCATCCGCCTCTGCGTCCTGAGACAGCACAGAGAAGGCAGTGGCTGTCGCCACCCCACTGCGGCCCAGCGGCCCAGTGGCCCAGTGCAGAACAGGCCCCTGAGAGTCTCAGTCTCGCCTTGGATTTTTCTCCGAAACTGGGGATTTGCATTCATGTTGATTTAGTGAAAATTAGTGGGATTTGGGAAATTGTAAGATAAATAATTCAACTCTGCAAATTAATGTGAAGGCTGAGTGAGGTGGTCTTCTGTGAGCTCAGCATCCAAGAGGAGAAAGCAGGAGCATTGCCACAAGTTTGAGACCAGCTTGGTCTATGTTGCAAGTTTCATGTCAGCCAGATCAACAAAACATGATCCTGTCTCGAGAAAGTGGAATAAAAGCTACCGTGAGTCCACAGGCCCACGCCTGAATTGATCAGATGATGTCAAATAATAAATAGTAAAGAAAGGGAGTTACAACCTGGGTGCCACGGGTCATATCTGCAGGTCCACACTTGGGAGGTAGAGACTAGAGGATCAGGAGGCACTCAAGGTCATTCTCAGCTACCTAGTAGGCTGAGGCCTGGACTGCATGAGACCCTGTACTGAGCAAACAAATGCACAAACAGAATAGAAACTACAAATTAAAACAAGAGCTGCAACCCTTGTCATTGAGCAGAGCCCTGGCAGAGGTTAGACTTCTGTGACATGGAAGGAAATGCAAAGTGGAACTCTCATTAGCTAACATTTCTATGTGTTCCTTGGATGCAGACAACCAAAAACTCCAGTTCTGTTTGCTTTCATGTCTGTGGTGGTTTGAATAAGAAATGGCCACCATAGACTCATGTGTGAATGCTTAGTCACCGGGAGGGGCCCTATTTGAAAGGATTAGAAGGATTAGGAGATCCGGCCTGACTGGAGGAAGTGTGTCACTGGGGGCGGGGTTTGAGGTTTCAAAAGCCCAAGCCAGTGTCTGTCTCTCTCTGTCTCTGTCTCTCTCTCCCCCCTCCTACCCCCTTTGGCATATGGATGTATTCCCTATACCAGGATGTAGCTCTCAGCCACTGCTCCAGGGCCATGTTTCCCACATGGTGATGAGGGACTAAACCTCTGAAACTGTAAACAAGCCCCAAATTAAGTGTTTTCTTTTATAAGAGTTGCCTTGGTCATAGTGTTTCTTCACATTAATAGGCCAGTGATCAAGAGAATGTCTTTGTAATGACAGTTAAGCAAGGGTCTACTTAAGTAAGTAAACAGGAATGTTAGCTCTGTGCAGTGCTCTTAACTTGTATCTATTATCATTATTGTTGTTGTTGTTGTTGTCTGGAGGAGGGTGGAAGTCGGGAGAGAACGCCTTGAGTGAGATTTGCTCCTTTACCTTCATGCAGATTCTGTAGACGAAACTTAGATCATAGGTTTGCAGGGTGTCTTGGTCAGGGTTTCTATTCCTGTACAAATGTCATGACCAAGAAGCAAGTTGGGGAGGAAAGGGTTTATTCAGCTTACACTTCCACGCTGCTGTTCATCACCAAAGGAAGTCAGGACTGGAACTCAAGCAGGTCAGGAAGCAGGAGCTGATGCAGAGACCATGGAGGGATGTTTCTTACTGGCTTGCTTCCCCTGGCTTGCTCAGCCTGCTCTCTTATAGAACCCAGAACTACCAGCCCAGAGATGGCACCACCCACAAGGGGCCCTCCCCCTTGATCACTAATTGAGACAATGCCTTATAGCTGGATCTCATGGAGGCATTTCCTCACCTGAAACTCCCTTCTCTGTGATAACTCCAGCCTGTGTCAAGTTGACACACAGAGTCAGCCAACATACAGGACAAACACTCTTATCTGCTGAAGCCATCTTACTGGCCCCAGGTAAGCGTTTTAACGTTGGTCTCCTGTTTGCCTAAGTTCGGATCTTCCCACCAGCACTCTAAAGTCCAGCAGATGGTAAGAATGTCTCTGACCACGACCACAGGGCTTTTGTGGGCGGGTCGTATGTTCTGTTGGAGGACAAAGAGGCAGGTCTTGGTCGTGACAGGAAGAGGTACTCTCTGTGGTCCACAGCGTCAGAACTAGGTTGTGAAGCTAGGGAATCCTAAGGCTGGGACCACAGCCACAGGCAGAACCCAGAACATCTCAGGGGGAGCTGAGAGTGCCCATGGCGCCATGGTCCCAGGAGGCTCCCACTTTTGTCCCGGGCGGGCGGGCCTTCTACCTCATCTTTACCTGGTGTGGTGTCTGCTCTCAGTCTTTTCCACAACTATCTTAGAAATCTAAGAGTGGTCTCCTTTCAGGGCATCAGAATCACCTCAGTTCCTGCAGCTGGACCTGGCTGGGGCACCCCAGCACCAGAACTTGTCGCCTGGGGACTCCTGCAGAGAGAATGGCTGGTTGCAGCTGCAGGAAGAGGGAGCTGAGTGCGCGTGCGCGTGCGCGTCGGGAGCAGAGCCGCGCATGCACGTAGGGAGCCGCGTTTGGATGGATCTTAGATAAAACCTTGTTCTGTGTTCTGCCCCAAAGACACTGGAACTGATTTACAGTCGCCCTGTGGGATAAACCCAGGCCACCAGCTGTGAGCCTCAGTGACCCCAGCCTCAGCCTGGTTCTTTTGATTCTCAGGCGCCTGTGACCTCTGAGGAGTGAGCGCAGGGAAGGTGGCTCAAGATGAAAAGTTTTCAAACTCCCAGCAGCCCTGGCCCCAGACAGCGAAGGCAAGGCTCTCCTCTGAGCAGCCTTGACCCCACCCCCGCACCCCCAGTAGCTTCTTTTTTTTTTTTTTTTTTTTTTTTGCTTCTGGGAAGCTAAAGGCTCCAGGAACAAGTGCCCTGCTCTAGTCTAGGAGTCCTGATACCTCATCACAATGGGCACTGTGGCTGTTGTGTGACATCCTCTTCCACATCCTGAATCCTCGTCACAAAGGCTGCACAGAAAACAATGGGCTCTGGTGGCCTGGACACTATCAGTATTTGCCTTCCTGCCCCGTCATGGGTGGCAGGCTCTGACGCACGGGTGACGCCGAGCGGGTCTTTACTTATTTTACCCAGCCAATTGCATACTAGAAAGCCTAGTCCTGGTCATTCCTATTGATCCAACAGAAAGCTCCTTGGGAGTTCATCTGCCTTTACCTCATCTTTCTGTGCAAACTCGACCTCAGAAAACCTGCCAAGCTTTAAAAAAAAAAAAAAAAAAAAGACTTCTGATAACCTACATGGGTACACAGATGGTACAGTGATCCAACTTCACATATTATGGGCTGGAGTATAGCTCCACGTATGAGACCCTCCATTTCATCCTTAGCACAGCAAAATAAAGCAAATGAAGATTTTAGATGATTAAAAAAAATGTAGAGAATCCTTAAGAAGGGACAAAGACTAAGTTTTCAAGTTATCCTTGAACAAGGATCTGAAATTAACAAGATGAAATCACACCCCAGCAAATATGAATGTGTGCTGTCAGACTCAAACCCCTGACGGCACAGCTTGGTGGTTTCAGTCTTCGGAGGACAGAACTCAGACTGCAAGCAAGCTTCGCGTGTGCCAAGGAGTGTGACTCACTCGGCATGGGGGGGTGGGGTGGGGGTGGAGGGGGGGGAGTGAGGCTAAGGGTGTGAAGTCCCCACAAAGGAGGAGAAATAGAGTTCTCAGCACTGCTGGTCCCAACGTGGTGACATCCAGATAAGCCAGCAGTGCAGAGGGAGGAAGCAGAGGCGTGCCGGAACCTCGAATTCGGACAAACGCAGGCCAGGAGGGAACTAAGGATGGTTAAAATGGCATTTAAAAACAAAGAGAACACTGAAAGGAGACAGGGATGCTAGGTTCAGCGCCTGCCGAGCGAGGGGCTGCCCTGAACTGGAGGTGAAGCAGCCACAGTAGAAGACAAGTCAGACCCTCCCCCATCCCAGGAGGCGTGCAAGCAGTCGCCAGTGGGGGCGGTGCAGAAAGAGCACTCCAAGTCAGCCATCTCTCCCTTACAACTGGTCCTTCCCCACAGACCAGAGTCCAACACTTTGGGAAAGCAACAAGGTTACAGTATTTCTCAGCTGGTTTTAAACCAAAGCATTAAGATTTCAGATAAAGAGCTGGATGGTCGGTGGTGGCAAACGCCTTTAACCCCAGCATCAGGGAGGCAGAGGCAGGCAGATCTCTGAGTTCGAGGCCAGCCTGGTCTACAGAGTGAGTTACAGGACAGTCAGGACTACACAGAGAAACCCTGCCTGGTGCAGTGGGGGCAGGGCAGGGGGAGATGCTTCAGGTAAAGGCCTGGGGAAACAGCCCACTAGGTAAAGTTCTCGTCCCGGAAGCATGCAATTCTGAGTTTGATTCCCAAATGTTAATAACATAACATATGCTAATAACACAATCCCCCTATGTTAATAACAGAAAACTTAATTAAAAATGAAACGTCAGGTACAGCAGTGAAGAGGGAGACGGAGGACCAGTAAGCCCAGCGGCATCAGTAAATTCTGGTGTCCAAGAGAGGTCCCGTCTCAGAGAGTAAGGTGGGGAGCGATTAAGAAAATCTTTGGATAGAAACATTTGTCCTCCACACAGACGGACACAGTGTACCCACACTCAAACACGCACACACACAGAATTAAAACAAGTTTCAGAAAACAAACACAGGCCCCAGGGGAAACCACCTGGGTCCGGACCCTGGCTTTGTGACTTTTTTAGTTAATGTGACCCTGAACGAGTCACTTAACCCCTCTGGTCTCCGTTTTGGTAGTCTACATGGCAGTGATAATTATAGAGATGTTATAAGGATTAAATAAATTAGCCTTTGGGAAGCAGGCGGAACACTGTGGGAACATCACGTCGTAAATGTGCTTGTTACATCCAATAGGCATATGTAATGGCTGAAGACGGGTGGTTCAGGGTCTTCCCCCCTTAGCCTGCTCCATGGCAGCAGCAGCTCGGGTCGGAAAGTCAAGAGCCCAGAGGCAGCAAACCGTGGAACTCAGGAATCACAGGCGGAGGCTCTGCTCACTATACACACACACACACACACACACACACACACACACACAGAGCGACCCTCCCCATGCTCAGGGTGGGGAGGCTTTGCGTTTAGTGACACCCCCGCCCCTCTGGAGCCCTGGGCACCCTGAGCGCATGGCAGGGCAATCTATGTTTGTTCTGGGGAGACACGGGGCCTGTTCCTCTCCTTAGTTGTTAACTGTTGTCCTGGCTTCTCCACATATTAACCCAAATTAGTAAAAAGGCCTCGTAAAAGCATTTACTGGGCTCCGACGGCAGCGCTGCTCATTCTGCCTGCAGGGCTTGGCCGTGACAGCTGCTGGTGCTGAGGGCGGAAGGAGGCGCCCACTGCACCCTGAACTCAGCCAGGCCCCAGCCAGCCAGCCAGCTCACCCGAGGGACCAACCCTGGGGAGGCTCTGCCGTGGCAGTCCGTGATGTGTCAGGCCGAAACTCACCCTGACTACGTGCTTTGCGAAAGGAAAAGTCCAGTAGTTGGACGTGAAGTGCTAAGCAAATCATCGTGCAGAGCCGACTGTTTGAGTCTGTCCGTGTAGGAGGCTGGTCTCGAACCTCTGATCTTCCTCCATCTGCCAGCTTTTTGTGTTACAGGATGTCTACCCCATTTTGCAAAGAGAAGAAAGGAGGCGTGGAGGATTGCAGCTGGCACACCTAGATGTAAGGCATGCTGACCAGGACTGACCAGAAGCCTGCACCCCTTCCCACCCAGTCCCACAGATATGGGTGTTAAAAAAAATGGGTGAGGCCTTCCCCATGGGGCGGGGAGGAGCGTGCTCGCTGCTATCGCCGCTCTAAATTATTATTGTTGTTATTATAATAACTAGTGGTTGAGATGAGTGGGTGGTGGATGTCAGATAATTACCAAGACCCCCAAATTAAAGTGTGGAGTCTCCACTTTTCCACGGCTGCTCCGAGATGAAAATGAAAGCTGGCCTCAGGGAGCTGGGGAAGAGCCCCAATCCGGAGACCAGTGAGCGAGGCTGGAAAGGCTGTGGGGAAGGCCAGACCCAAGACTTAGAGAGCTGGAGCAAGACTTAGGATCCTGGACTGCTCACAGAGCGCATGCCCTGCCCTGAGGTGCCAAACTGCAGCGGATCTGCCGTAGGAACGCTGGGGAGATGACAAATCTCCCCAGGGTCCTGTCCTGTGTTCGTACTCCCTCAGTGACTGAACCCTAAATTCCTTGGCCACAGAGTGGGGACAGTAGTCCCACCTGTCTTGAGGGGCTGTGGCCAGTAAGGGAAGGGTTGGAGGAAGGCTCTGAGAAGTCAAGAAAAGTGAGTCTTCTTCTACACCCCTCAACTTTTCTCAGGACCCCCAGCTTTCTTTGACATTAGGGTGACACTAGGAAACAAAGCCCTGCTCTCTACTGAGTAGCACTGCCAGCCTTAGCTTCTCTCTGTGTAAGACAGAACAAGGAATCTCTGCCTCTGGCCCCTCCCTGGCCCTGAGGACTGTGAGATGGACAGAGATACGGTCCTGGGAGGCGGGGTGGGAGGTAATGACAGTGGGCTCTGTTATTATTGTCATTATGGCTCTGTCCACCAGGCAGCAGAAGGTGACTCACCGTCTGCATTCTGAGGCTTGCCAGGACCTGCCTGCCAGGATCCCTTCATTTCAAGGCCTAGTCATTCCCAGGTCTCTGGCATCTTGGGGACCATGGGGAGCTGTGACCCTAGCTCCTGGGGAGGCGGTATCTCCTTCTGAGGAGTAAGGCCTGGTGGGCACCTCTGCGTGGGGAGGCAGCCCTGCTCTGCTGTCAGAGGAGCCTCCTGAACAGCGGTTCTCAGCCTTCCCCATGCTGCGACCCTTTAATACAGTTCCACATGCTGTGGTGACCCCAGCCATAAAGTTATTCATTGCTGCTTCATAACTGTAATGTTGCTATTATGAATTACAATGTAGATATTTGATATGCAGGCTATCTGACATATGACCCCATGGGGTGTGTGTGTGTGTGTGTGTGTGTGTGTGTGTGTGTGTCACGATCCACAGGGTGAGCACTGATGATCTAGATGCTGGGATGGATGGTTCTTACACTGCACAGCTCAGCTCCTAAAAGGCTCTGCTGCAGGAGGCAGCCCCAGCCCCAACAACCTGAACACTAGACACCCCTACAGACACAGCAGAGGATGGGACTCCTTCTAGCTGGTGCTTAGGAAGGAAAATTGCAGTGCAGACACCCAGACCATTGTGTGGGAGCTCTGTCCTCTGAGGAGTCATTCGGGCCAGAGTCAGTGCTGGGTTCTGGCCAGGCAGGCCTCTCCCTCCTGGGTCTCTGCTGCGGTTCCTCGGTTGTCAGAGAAGGTGTCTTGGGTTTGCTTTTGATTGCAGCTGGGAGGGACCAACCAGCACTCACATCTGTGCACAAGGAAATGAGGCCTGGAGAGGCCGAGCCTTGCTTAGATTCGGGGGCAGTGTGCTGGTCCTGATGCAGACTCCAGGGTGTTCCTGGGTACCTGCACCCATTTAATAACAGTGGTGTCCACTACCATTTGCTGATAAAGTGGGGAGGATGCTCTGGCCACGCCTTCCAGGCTGAGGCACATTCCCATGCATGCTTTTGAGTTCAGAGCTGTTGCCTTATCAATGAATCTAGTACTTTATGCTGAGATTTTCATGAGGTCTTAGGAATCCAGAGACAGAATATGGTAGGATCCTTGACACTACCCAAGATCAATGGTTTGCTGGAGTTCTAGACCAGCAATCAGGGATACAGAAGAAGAAAAAAAAATGCTCTGAGGAAATGAGAAGACTTCTGGATGCAGTGACATCTAAATGGGTTTTGAAGGGTGGATATGAGTTTACTAGAGAAGGCCGTGAATGAAAGAGGTGAAGTCAATGTAGGGAAAATGTACACGGAAGAGCTGGTAGAAAGAGTTTTGTGTATTTGGGAAAAACAAATAATTTGACAAAGCCGGGCGTGGTGGCGCACGTCTGTAATCCCAGCACTTGGGAGGCAGAGGCAGGTGGATTTCTGAGTTCGAGGCCAGCCTGGTCTACAGAGTGAGTTCCAGGACAGCCAGGACTACACAGAGAAACCCTGTCTCGAAAAACCAAAAAAACCAAAAACCAAAAACCAAAAAACAAACAAACAAACAAACAAACAAAAAAAAAAAAAAAAAAAGAATGCTTGTGTCACTCCCAGAGGACGGAGGCTTGGTTCCTGACACATTGGTTGGCTCAGAACGTTCCGCCTCCAGCCCCAGGGAATCCAACATACCCTCTGAACTCTGGGCACTAGAACACATGCAGCACAGGGGCACAGACTGACACGTACATACACATTAATAAAAATAAATATAAAACAGATCAACTCAAATCGTTTGAGATGGCATAGAAGAATGAAGTGGGGGGTGGGGTGGTAGTGGCGGTGTTGCAGGGTGGCCTGAGACCAGCCCAAGGGAGGCTATGGCGCTCTGGGAAGAGACCAGCCAAGCCTGGCTCTGAGGGTCTCCCAGCTTCTGCATTGTGTGGAACATAGAATTTGCATACCTTCTCCCCGACTCCTCATTGCTCCCCCTCCCAACCTGAGAACCTGTTGGTCCTTTTGAATCGGGCTTCCTGAGAGGCTGGCACGGCCAGCTGTGGCCACCAGTGTAAGCTGTGTGCTTTCCACACTCCTTGGCCACGCCTCTCACGGTGGGTCTGTTATGGAGTCTTCTCATGCTGGTATGCACAGGGTCAGGTTGTGTTAGGAGGCAGGGTCATAGAAACTGGGGCACAGGACTACAGCAAGCCCTTTCCTCTCCTCTCCTGGTCTACCCCAGCTCCTGCCCTGTCAGCTCCCTTAGCTGATACTCCAGGATGTCTTCAAACCCCTCTCCAGTCAGCAACTCCCCCTGATTTCTGTTTGGTGGCTTTGCCACCCCTTCTCTGGGATCCTGGAATATGGTAGCATGCTTCTTTTTGCCTAACAAGGAAATAGAGATTCTCTGACAGAGGACAGAGGTGCATTTTGGGGAGTTACGGGCTTGAACCGGGTCCGAGTAACCTTTGACTGACCATTTCTCCTATCTACAATAGTCTCACCTACAAAATGGGGACATGAGGCCTCTCTGTGCAGGGATCGCATATGCCCATCAAGGCAGGGTTAGATTGCTGAGAGACTCAAGCAGAACATGCTTCACTGTTTCCCCTGAGACAGGACACCTTAGTTTCCAGCTTAAAAACCAAACCAAAACAACAAAAACAAAAAACAAAAGCAAAAGAAAGCAGTGTCTCCGAGGGAGCTCCACACTGTGGCAATGACTCAGGAGTGGGGGAGGGGGCCCCCACCCTCACGGGCCAGTGGAGCCTCTACTAGTGGGAGGAGACAGCTATCACTCCTATTCTGAAGAGAAGGAAAGACTACAATGTGGACTGTCCCTTGAAAGCCTCAGACAGGTGACGGTTACTGACCTGAGTCAGGCCTATCAGGTGAAGTCTTCCTGCTTCACCCGCAGGCGGGCAGGCGGGCGGGCGGGCGGGCAGGCGGGCGGGCGGGCGGGCAGACCCGTGACTGTGGAGCTGGTTGGCAGAGTTGGCTCACTGAAGAGTATTTTGTATCTGGAATGACTAATGAATGAGCTGTCTCTACTGCAGGAGAATTACGCCACTTAAGCAAAACCCATCAGAGCTGGGCGTCTCTGAGATAGCGAATAGGAGACGCCTGTCAGGCCGATGCTTCAAAGCCAAATATACCCTCCACGCAGCTCTCGCTGTCTGTTTGCTAAGTTTACTTTATGCAAAATATAACTCAGATGAAAATATGAAGATGGCACGGTGCTAGCTCCCTCCCCCAGAGAAACAGGAAGGTAGGGAGAAGAGGGGTCCCCAGACAGCCTGTGGGTCTCAGGGAGGAGCAGCCAGGCCCTCCTCCAGAACAAAGAAAACCAGGCCCCTGCACCATGGGACAAGCTCTAGGGGAAAGGTAGGGAGCTGGGTTCCACTCCTGCCCGTTTTCCCCCTTGTGGTTTCAAGTCTAGAAATGGAGAACTGGACTAGGTCACACTTTGTACCCCACAACACACAGGACACAATGGAGGCACGGAGGCACCCCCTTTCCTGCTTCCCCCTCCCGGGGGTTCTGACCTTCGTAGGGGAAGGCACTTAGGTTTATTCCTCAAGGAAGAGCTGGGCTAAGGTGCCTGGGGCTTGCAGGAAGATCTGGAGATTAGAGCCGAGCTAAGCCGTGCAGGGAGGGTATGTAACGTACAGCTGAGGCAGCTCAGCCCTCCGAGAGCTCCCTGGGCTGCTGCCCTCCCTGCTTACCGAAACAGGCACCGGGCGGAGCTGCCACGGTGTTAGATGCCCCCACAGATGAAACGCACTGAGTACACGGAATCTTTCTGAGCCTTGGCCCTAATCTATAATGGGGACAGTGTTTGCCAATCTTAGCAGAACAGAGGTGACGTGTAACACGCCTACCACACAGTACGGCATACACTTTATCTCCCGCCTCACGGAAGCAGCTATATCTTCATTTTGGGGGCTTACAGAAGATTTCTTGCAGGGTGGGCTCCCATGACCTAAGGCTAGACGTGGGCCCTTTCACCATTTCATCTGTTCCTTAGACTACCAACAGCCCTCCATTTAACCCTGTGTGTCTCCCATGGTACAAAGAATATAAGGAAGGGTTGGAGAGTCAGCTCAGTCAGTAGAGCACTTAATATGCAAACATGAGGACCCAAGATATGATTTTGAGAGAGGGGGAGGGAGGGGAAGGAAAGGAGAGAGAGAGAGAGAGAGAGAGAGAGAGAGAGAAAGAGAGAGAGAGAGAGAAAGCCTGTCTCCTCTGTAACAGGCTTCAAAGAGTTTGGGCCACTGGCCTGGGGTGGGACGTAGGGAGGGAGGCCACTATAGTACAAAGAATCACAGAAAATGGCAAAAACAAACAAAACCAAAACAGGCACAGGTGAACAGTGGTCAATCCGGGTGCAAAGTGCAGCTGGAGTTCAGCCTCTGTGCTTGTCTGCATGTGGAGCCCCGGTGCCCAGAGTCCCATTTCAAGAGATGTTGGAGGGAAGGCAGGACAGCAGCCCTTGAAAGGGGATGGGCTAGGCGGGGCTCAGGCCTGTAGACAGGTTGGACTCAGGAGCTCACACAGCACAAAGGTCAGAATAAGGAAGCGGAAAGTTGCAGGGTTTGGGAGGTCAGTGAAAGGCTGGCTCCTCGGGGTAGAAGGAGCAAGACTGACTCAGACTGGGACCTGCTGGGAAGGTGGTCACAGTCACAGGAATGAGGCTTCTTCTAGTCACCAGTGCCACAGCTCTGTGAAGCCTCAGGAACAAAGGAACTGAAACACCTGAGAAAACCTCTCAGGCCACCTGAGAAAACCTCGGACCAGAAGATCATTGGGAGGGTGGCAGTGTGCCTGCAGGCACAGTGGAGTGGGACGACTCTGTCTCCAACCTCCACTGCATGGCATCAGCAGTGACACCTCTCAGTTTTCCTATCTGAAAAGTGGGTATGTAATCACACACCTTCGCAGGGCAGCAGACGGAATGAGCCACTGTGAAGATTCTGGGGTACACGCATCCACACAGGCAAATCTATTCCAACTATGATAATTCACGCCTGGGTGGGCTTCAGAAGCATGCCAGGAAGAGCGCGGAAAAAGCCTGTTCCTTGTCAGAAAGGGGAAAAATCACAAAGGCTGTGACAACACAGACACGCCGTTCAGGTTCTTTCTCTGCCACGGTCTATCTGTGAGTCCGTAGCCCTGTTTCCTCGTCTGCCCCGAGGAGCTGGTGATAGTAGCCTCTCGGGATGGCTGTGACAATTCAGTCCGAGGGCTGGGCACTGTCCCATCCAGGAAGTGCTTAGGCAATCGCTACTGCCATGGCCTAGGTAGAACCTTGGGGGACCAGAGAGTAAATGAATCCCAGGGCTCTCCTGCTCGCCGATTGGAGACCGTCAACAATGGAGATAGTTCTCCTTGCAGAAACAGAAGTCATAGCAGCCAAGCTGCAGGTATATAAACAGCCCTCGAAAGCTCACCCACAGGTTTTCTGACAGACCCCTCCTGCACGCAGGGAGTTGACTCAGAAACCAGGTGAGCCATGTCTGGAGGTGAAGAACAGCAGTGACTGGGAGGAGCTGAGGCGGGAGGGAGGAGCGGGGAGGAGGGACTTGCCTTGGCTATGTAAGCAAACAAGTGGTCGGTGTCTTAGTCAGGGTTACTACTGCTGTGGTGAAAACATCATGACCCAAAGCAGCTTGGAGCGGAAAGGGTTTATCAGACTTACACTTCCTTATAATAGTCTGTCATTAAAGGAAGTCAGGACAGGAACTCCCACAGGGCAGGAATAGAGGCCGGAGCTGAAGCAGAGGCCGCAGAAGAGTGCTGCTTACGGGCTTGCTCCCCATGGCTTGCTCAGCCTGTTTTCTCATAGAGCCAGGGACCACCAGCCCAGGAACGGCACTTCCCACAATGGGCTGGCCCTCCCATCTCAATGAGTAACTAAGAAAATGCCCTAAGGGCTTGCCTAGAGCCCAGCCAGGCTCATCAATCGAGCCTCCCTTCTCTGATGACTCTAGCTCATGAAGTTGACCTAACACTAGCCAGCGCATCCGTCACGTGCGCTTTCTTGTGTTAGACTCAGGGAAGCAGAGATCTTTCCCATCATCAATACAGGCTGCTGGGGCGGCAGAGGGAGCTGTGGGAACTGTGGAAAGATCAGGTGTTGCTGGAAGGAAGCATGGAGGAAGCAGGGGGTCAAACCTGTGCAAGGAGAGCAAAGGCAGGGGGCTGGCCGCCAGGACCGACCTGTATCCCGGGGTGAGAGCCTCCTCCTGACTGATCCAGCAGGTTCACTGTCCGGGTCTCCAATTCCTTCCTCCTGTAAGATGGAATTGATGTGTTGTGCGGAGTTGTCGGTGATTGTTGGGGTGACACATGTGAGTTTGTTCTTTCACAAATGTCCTACCCACAGTAGCTGTGAGTTGGAAGGAATTATGGAATTTGGGGGAAATCTGACTTGATGCGTACCGTTAGCATGGTTGAGTGAATACTCTGGGGGTCTTAGCACTGTGAGGTAGGGGGAGCCAGCTCCTGCTGGAGGGAGACCACCACATCACCTGAGCAAGACGCAGCTCAGAGCAGAGCAGCCTCTGAGGCCGTTTTCTAGGTTAAATGTTTTCACCTTATTTTCTCCAATAGCTTCCCAGACAGAAGTTGTGTGGGCTCCTAGGACTCCACAATCTTAGTCAGAGATGGGCTCGCCCTGGCCCTTGGCTGACATGACAGGTCCTTGGTAGGAACACACCAAAAAAGAAAACATCATCACAAGTTCTCCTGATAAAAGAAAGGAGGAAAGGAAGGAAGGAAGGAAGGAAGGAAGGAAGGAAGGAAGGAAGGAAGAGAAAGAGCTGAACGTCTCAAGGAGCCTGAGAGGACTCAGGAAATGCAGTGTACCAAGGCCAGCCTGAGAATGGACCCCGAAAGCTGTTCCCCCTGCATCTTAACGAGGCAAACTCTGCAGCAGCTTCTGTAATCTGACAGTGGAGAGGAGATGATGCTAAGAAGCCTCCACTCCACCCTGTGGGTTGCCATGACGACCCAACTTCTTCAAACAAGCAGAAACTACCCCACTCAGCATTTCCTTGTAGTACAAAATAAAATTAGTGCAGGTTTATAGGCAGAGCGCTACAAGGAAGGAAGCCAGTTACCATAGCAGGAGAGAGAGAGAGAGAGAGAGAGAGAGAGAGAGAGAGAGAGAGAGAGAGAGAGAGAGAAAGTTGAAACCTGAGCCTGGGCGGGTGGGCCTTGTGCGCCCCGCCCCCTCGGCCTGATGGAGCTGGGCCCACACTCTCCTCAGCTGGTCTTCATTTGCTCCTGAAATGATGAGCAGTTATGGAAAACACATCCCAGGTCAGTACGAGAGGGCCAGGGGTCTAGGTTCCAGAGCAGTGGAGCCCCAAAAGGAAGCAGAGGAAACTAACTGCGCCCCGGGGAAACCTACTGAAGCCAAAGAGCCGCGTGGCACACTGCAGGGCCTCTCTGTGTGTGGATAGGACTGGTTCCTAGAGCAGAGACGCTGTAAGGAGGAGGAGAGCAAGTGCTGAAGGCATGCGTCTCAGCCCGAGACCCCCTGGGGTCTACTGACTCACAGGACTGAAAGTCAGATATCCTGCATATCAGATATATATATATATATATATATATACATATATATATATATATATGTATATATATATATATATATTACAAGTCATCAAGGCAATAACATTATAGTTATGAAGTAGCAGCAAAAGAATTTTATGGTTGGGAGCTCATCACAGCATTAGGAAGGTTCAGAACCACTGCACTAGAGGAAGCCTGTCAACCTACGAGCACGCCCGCCTGCACAGCCCAGGCCCATGTCTCAGACAGGGGCTGGCACACAGAGAGCATCAAACAGTGGCCATAACACAATGGTCACCACATTGTGGCCATCACAAAATGTCCATCACACTGCGGCCACCTCACTGTGACAACCACATTGTGGCCATCACAAAATGTCCATCACACTGCGGCCACCTCACTGTGACAACCACACTGTGGCCATCACAAAATGTCCATCACACTGCGGCCACCTCACTGTGACAACCACACTGTGGCCATCACAAAATGTCCATCACACTGCGGCCACCTCACTGTGACAGCCACACTGTGGCCATCACAAAATGCCCATCACACTGCGGCCACCTCACTGTGACAACCACACTGTGGCCATCACGCATTTGTTTTCACCCTGATGCCATCACACAGCGACTGTCTCATCGCAGACATCACACAGTGACCATCATCACACAGTGACCATCATCACACACACTTGGCCATCACTCGGTGCCCATCACAAAATTACCAACACACGGTGGCCGGCAGTGGTCATCCAACAGTGATCATCACTGGGTGTCCATCACACATTGACCAACACAGTGGCCATACCCCAGTGATGATCTCATGGTAGCAATCATCAAGTGACCGTCATATATGACCATATACGGCCTCCATTCCACTGTGGCCATCGCGTGGTGTCTACCACACAGTGGCCATCACAGGGCTACCACACAAGGACAGAGGGAGAGAGGTGTGCTACTTAGTTCTTTTTTCAAGAGCTCTGCTTCCTGGAAAGAGGGGCCACCTTCTTTAGTTTAGGGGGAAGACAATGGTAGCGGCCCCTGCTTTGAGCTTCAACCCTGGCAAACACACTTACGTATTGAAGTGACGTTCAAAGTCCAAAGCTGTTCCAGAGGACGCTCAGTGCCCCACCAAATCACCCACTCATTCACACAGCTACATTTATTTGGGGTCTGTTCTGTGCAAAGAACTTCTCTTTGATTTATTCTATTGAAATTCTGTCTGAAAGGAAATGCCTTTTCCTCTCTTTCTAAGCTGTGTTCCCTAGAAACGCTGAGGAAAGGGGTGCTCAGATACCCCAAATACTGTGATCATTTTGCTTTGGAAGTATTGCTTTCTGAAATGAAGAACAACCCCTGGTAAAGACTAGATTTGTAAGATAGTTCCAGTCATGAAAAGTCAGTGTATCTAAAACTATGAAGAGTATGTTGTATTACATACAAAACAGAATTAGGTTCTAGGCACAGACCAGCATAAGTTTTCTACCTATTCAAACAACTGGTGTGGTACCAAGATGCCACATGAACTACAAGACAAGGCTGGACCTACTTTTTTTTTAATTAATTAATTAATTAATTAATTTATTTATTTATTTAATGTATATATGTACACTATTGTTGTCTTCAGACACACCAGAAGAGGGCATAAGATCCCATTACTGATGGTTGTGATCCACTCTGTGGTTGTTGGGTATTGAACTCAGGACCTCTGGAAAAGCAGTCAGTGCTCTTAACCACTGAGCCATCTCTCCAACTCCCTTGTTTTGTTTTGTTTTGTTTTTTGGGACAAAGTTTCACAATGAAGCCCTGGCTGGCCTGGAACTCACTATGTAGACCAGGCTGGCCCCCAGAGATCCTCCTGCCTCTGCTTTCAGAGTGCTGGAATTAAAAGTATGTGTCACTGCCCCCAGCTAAAGGCTGCCCCATTTAGGACACCACTCTGTGCCTCTCTCCAAGTGACTCCTCAGCCAGCCACCAACATAAATGTCACACGCAGCCTTTGGGGGGCAGTACAGCTTCCCCTATAATCAGCAAGCAGCGTGCTTTCCCATGGGTAGAATACTAAAGACTAGAGGCTAGCCGCACGACCTCCAAGAACACAGCCGGCCACGATTGGGGACTCTGTCTGCATCTCTCCAAGTCCCCACTCTGCTGTATCCTGCTACGTTTCCATTTGTTTGGCGTCGGCCATGGCCAGACCCTGATGTGAGGTCTCTGGAAAGGGGGGTGGGCAGGACAGAACAAAACAGTGTGTCCAAGAACACCCTGGGCTGCACCGCTGGGACCCATCCCCCACACATATAAAAAGTGTCACCGGAACCGGGGCAGGCCTTTGGTAAATCCTCTGGACAGTTACTGACCTCTTGGTTTTTTGTTTTTGTTTTTGTTTTTGTTTTGTTTTGTTTTGTTTGGATTTGGTTTTTTCGAGACAGGGTTTCTCTGTGTAGCCCTGACTGTCCTGGAACTCACTCTGTAGCCCAGGCTGGCCTCCAACTCAGAGATCTGCCTGCCTCTGCCTCCCAGAGTGCTGGGATTACAGGCGTGCGCCACCACCGCCTGGCAGTTACTGACCTCTTTAAGAGGAGGGCCAACAACATTCTTTACATATTACTCCCTGATTTGTTCACCGTGGTTCAATTGTAAATCCACATCACCAACTATCTCACAAGGTTAGAGCACCTGGCTTCTCAGCTGAAGGTACGCTAAGGAAGAGCCATTGTCTTCTGTGGAAATAAAGTACACCTCTGACGGAACCAGTCAAGGCACTGGGTTGAGAGGTCAGCTGGTGTGCACCCAGCCCAATAATCAACTAAATCTTGTTTCAATCTCAGATCTTATTTCCCACAAAAAGGAGCAATCATTTCTAATGACTCCAGAAAAGCACACATACTTGTCAGGAGTCGAAGACCAATTCCTGCGGCGCACGGGAGCTCTAGCCTCTACCGTCTGACTCCTTTACTGAGGTGGGTTCATTTGAGCTTCGAAGGTCCAGCTTCTGCTGCTGCAAGGCCTTGGCTGCCGCTGTCCTGGCCACACAGGGGCAGCTGCCGCCCTGCCAGGGCGGTCCTAAGCGTGGGGACCCAGCCGGAGCTTGCAAAGGAGATCTGATAAGGCTGTGGCTTGTTTATTCTCCCAGCAGAGGTAAAGGGTGGGCTGAGGGAGCCAAGCTGTCTTAGCTGCCCTGTGTGTTTTTGGGGGTGGGGGTGATGGATGAGAAATCCAACCATATCTCTCACACAGATTTGCCTTCTCTGCTCTTCTTGGGGGAGGCAGTTTAAGTCTTAAGGTAAAATGAGGTGACTTTGCCCTCAATGGTGAGCTAGGAAGGCCGTGCCGTAGACGAATCAGGAAAGACACGGGGAAGAAGTCTGAGGCTTGCGGGGGGGGGGGGGGGGTAACCCCCTGGAGAGAAATGTGAGAGAGCCCATCTTGTAGATCTTGCAGGAGATTTGCGGTTCACACACAGCCCCACAGAGCACATTTTGTATCCGCTTTGTTAAGAGACAAAGCGGTCCACCAACAGCTGGTGTGGGCAAGCCTGTCTCTAAGCAAGTGGCTCCATCCATGTCTCAGGCTCGTCTGGGCACAAAGCAGGCTTGACATTTGTCACCTGCTTGTGTCCAGGGGACGAGAAGGGGCCAAAGAGAAAGAAAGAGAAGATACAGAAACAAAACAGGAAAGTCAAGACAAGTTCCCTGGGTCACTTCTCATCTCAGCCTGTTCCCTGAGGAGTCAACACCAAGTCCCTGGAGTCAGGAAGAACTGTGCCATGGGAGTGTCTGGGACTGTTGTAGCTTTTGAAGAGGAACTGACGTTTCCAAATATACACAGGAATGTGCCTTTCAGAGGTGCACGGAGCTGCTTTCTTTAGCAAAGAGCAGCAGCCACAGCATCCCTGAGACCTCTACCAGCTGGCCTCGTGCTCTGCACAGCGACCTTCCCAATTTAGGACACACTTCAGGAGAGGCCCAGAGGGGCAGACCTCCTTGCAGGGAATCAAGTTCACAAAGCCAGTGTGCTCATGGGTGGCTTTAGGTCCTACATATATGTGAGAATCACCTGCCAAGTATTTAAACACCCACACTTGGTCCCACAGCTGGAGATTTTGGTTTAATTGCTCTGGGCCAGGCCCCAGGCACAGGTGTGCTTTAAAGCACCCCAAGAGAGTCTAATCCGAGCAGAGCTGAGAATCACTTGATTACAATAGGAGAGGGTCTCGGCCTCACATTCAAGTCTCAGCTACCTTTCATTTAAACATATTTCTAACAGTCCAGTTGTCTGGCTTTCTGGCTGGTGTGAGATTAAAAGCTGTATATTCAGAGGGAGAGAAAGGCTGCTAATGGTATGAACGAAACACAGCAGGAAACAACACATCCGATCTGATCACAAGGTAAAGACGGAAAATCCATCAAAAGGAAACAGAGCATTCAGCAACCCCCCACACCCCCCAGTATATTCTATTTACAGTAAGGCCTGAAGAGATCATTCAAGGGGAGTCAGGAGAGTGAGAGCTATAGTGACCCAGGAAGTGACACACATTGTCCATGATCCGTACGGCATATGTAGACGGGTGCTGCCAAGATGCCGTCACTGGATTACCACAGCCCTTCCTAGACACATATTAGCCCATTTTACAGGTGAAGAAACTAAGGAGGATCTTTAACTTGATCAACTTTGAACCGGCAGTGAGCTTTAAAGCCAGAATCTGTTGTTTTATTGATTTCCAAATTGTACTTAATTACATAATTAAAATGTATTTAATATATTTTAATATATCTGTGATGTATCTGTCACTCTTATTTCATCATGTAAATGTTGAATCACTTAGAAATGTCTTCATTACTCTGAGATTATAAAGGAATAATATAAAGGCTTTCAAAACATACTCCAAGTTGTCCCCAAACTCCTAATCATTCTTCTTCAGCTTCTTAAACCATCATGGAGGGCACAGATCTGAGATGAAAACATCAACTCGTTTGATTCGAAAGCCTGTCTGTTTAACCCAGGGCTCACATGTGGTTGAATGTGCCGTGTCTGTTTTGTACTCTTCAGGATGACCCAGCCAGTGTCTAGCACTGACTCATGCTGGAAGTCCATCTGCTCAAGATGTTCACTTAGGGAACAGCCACACACGTGCACATGAGCAAACACATACAAATGCACTCTCCTTCACAGTGATGAAAGAACTGGGCATCCATTTGGGAAATAAATAAATAATACAAGTTATTTCCCAACTCACACCATCCATCAAAATGGATACCAGATGGCTAAAGGCGGAAATGAAACCATCAAGGTACTAGAAGAAAATATAAGTGAATATTTTATAATCTTAGAATGGGGAAGGACTTTCTAAACATGTCAACAAAAGCAGAAACCATAGAGGGAAAGATTGATAGATTTGACTACATAAAAAATTAAAAACTTATGTACATCAAAAACCAGCATAAATTGAAAAAATACTCAACCTCACTAACATTCAAAGAAAGGCAAATTAAAACAGCAGTGAGGGGCTCTTTCTTTTTCTTTCTTTCTTTCTTTCTTTCTTTTTTTTTTTTCTGATCAGATCGGCAGTGATTAAAAAGAATGATAATGCTGAGAGCTGGGGAGGGAGCCCACGTTCCCACATGGGTGGAGGCCGCGGGAATCTCTCTCTGTTTCTGGAAGACATTTTGACTCAATGTATAAAGAGAGCCCATGAAGGCACACACGTCCGATTTAGTAATAAAAACATATTCCGTGAACAACACACGCATACGTACTCAAAATGGTCATTGAAGCCAGTCAGTCCAAAAAGAAAAGAAAACGTTGGGAGAGGGGGAAACTGAGAATCTAGAGGCTAAATGTTTGGCAAAACTGAATTAGTCAACTAAATCGTGATGTGCCACCCAGTGGAGCACAGCAATCAAACATGAGGCTGGCCAGAAGGACAGAGAACCCCAACCCAGACACAGGGGAGACACTCAGTTTCAGTAAATATCAAACCAGTGAGGCAAAGGTGGGTCTTTAAATAAATGGAGCTTGGCTCACTGGGAAAAAACTGGACCAATATTTCAAATAGTACAACTAAATCAAAGATATAAATACAGAAAATAACCAGAAGAATCAGAATCCCTTTATAATCTCAGAGTAATGAAGACATTTCTAAGTGATTCAACATTTACACGATGAAATAAGACTGACAGATACATCACAGATATATTAAAATATATTAAATACATTTTAATTATGTAATTAAGTATAATTTAAAAATGTATAAAATACAAGATCTATGATTAAAATATATTTAGAAATATTAAAATTCTTGCTTGGCAAAAACAACCAAAAACAAACTAACCCTATAATCTAGCTCTTGGGATGCAGAGGCGAGAGGGCTGTAAGGTTGAGGCAACTTAGTGAAACCCTGACTCAAAAAAAGGGAAAGTAAAACAAAACTCACGGGGTGGGGTGTGGGGTGTGTGTGTGGGGGACTTATGAGATCCTGTCAGAGAGGACGGAAGGAAAGAAGGGAGGGAGGAGGGAGGGAGAGGAGGGAAGGAAGGAGGAGGGATGGAAAAAGGGAGGGAGGAGGGAGGGAGAGAAGGAGGGAGGGAAGAGGGAAGGAGGAGGGAGGGAAGAAGGGAGGGAGGAAGGAGAAAGGGAGAAAGGAAAGAAGGGAGGAAGGAGGAGGGAGGGAGAGAAGGGAGGAAGGAGGAGGGAGGAAGAGAAGGGAGGAAGGAGGAGGGAGAGAGAAGGAGGGAGGGAGAGATAGAAGAGAGGAAGGGAGGAGGAAGGGAGGAAGGAAGGAGGGAGAGAGAAGGAGGAAGGAGGGAGGGAGAAGGGAGGGAGGGACAGGACAAGCTCTGCTCCTCTGTGAGAGCTTGCTGCACACAGGTAATTGGCTCCCGGTCCATCCAGCCATCCATCCAGGCAGCTCTGGCCTCTGACAGGCAGACCTGGAGGCGGGGACCCAGACAGGACACCTTTGCAATTGACTATTGTCCAAAGAGAGCAGTGGAGACTGGGCAGTGGGTGCCTAAGAAGAGGAACAAGCAGACAACCAGGTGAAATGGACATGAGGAAATGATTTTCAAGGCAAGCTAATTTTTTTTTATCAATTTAATATATAACCGCAACTTCTTTCATGTAATCACAAGAAGCTTTCAAGATTCCATCTAGTGCAGAAAGTAGGTCACAGAAACAGAAGTACATGTCAAATAATCCCACTTTGTCTTTTGAAAAAAGGTTTTGTCTTTTTTTCTGAGACAGGGTCTCTCTGTGTAGTCCTGGCTGTCCTGGAACTCACTCTGTAGACCAGGCTGGGCTCGAACTCAGAAAGCCTCCTGCCTCTGCCTCCCAAGTGCTGGGATTAAAGGTGTGCGCCACCACTGCCCAGTTTGAAACTTTGCATTTAGGGCTGCGGAGGTAGCTGAGTTGGTACACTGTCCATGGCTCCACCCCCATCCATGGCTCCACCCCCATCCATGGCTCCACCCCCATCCATGGCTCCACCCCCATCCATGGCTCCACCCCCATCACCACTCAAAACCAGAGTGGAGACACACCATGCCTGCAATCCTAGCACTGGGTACTCTCAAGGCAGGGGTATCAAAAGCTCAGGTCATCCTTGGCTGTACAAGTTCTAGGCCATCGTGGGTAACAAAAGAGCCTGCCTCAAGACACCAAAAAAAATTAAAATACCGTATTTATGTGGTTCTACTCACATACATTAAGAAATAGCAAACTAGCTGGGTAGTGGTGGTCATGCACAACTTTAATCCCAGCACTCAGGAGATAGAGGTAGGTGGATCTCCGAGAGTTCATGGCCAGTCTAGTCTATAGGGTGAGTTTCAGGACAGCCAGAGCTACCACACAGAGAAACCTTGTCTCAAACAAACAAAAGTATCTATAAGAAGATTCAGGAAATATGTTACCAAGTATTCTCTGTGTGTGACTATCCATGGCCCCATGTGGATCTCTCTCTCTCTCTCTCTCTCTCTCTCTCTCCCTCTCCCTCTCCCTCTCCCTCTCTCCCTCTCTCCCTCCCTCCCTCAATGATAAATAATATGGTCTTTAAATAATTAAAAAACAGAAACAAAACAAAACAACAGATCTCTCAAGAAACATTCTGAACTTTTGCTAATTTACCCATCCTAGGTCGCTGCACGCGTGCGGGGAGCTGGCTAACTGGATAGCTGTCTGCACCCACTCTCCTAAGGCATCAGTAAGCATGGCCGTGGGCCTCAGCAGAGAGGCCCTCTTTTGTTCCCTTGAGCGCCCCTGAGTGCCAGGTATCAGCTGCCATGCTGAATTCAACAACCTGTATCTAAAAGTCAGATTCTGGGGCAAGGCCAGCTTCCTAGGAGTGGATGGTTTAGCCATTTACCTTGCTGCAGGAAGGTTACAGACCTGTTGGACCAGCAGTTGGTTCAAGGACAGCCCAGCCTGTGAGATGGCTCAGAGGGTAAAGGTGGTTGCCACCAAGCCTGGAGAACTCATTCTTGGGACCCACGAGGTGGAAAGAAGGATTCAATTCTCAAAATCTGTCCTGGGGCATGTGGACAGGAAGGGCTGGGGCTCAGTGGTTAAGAGCACTGTCTCTTCTTCCAGAGGTCCTGAGTTCAATTCCCAGCCACCACATGGTGACTCACACTCACAGCCATCTGTAATGGGATCTGACACCCTCTTCTGGCATGTAGATGTACAAAGTAGATAGAGGACTCAAAATAAATAAATCTTTAAAACAAACAAACAAACAAACAAACAAGCCTATCCTCTGTTCTCCAGTCATGAGATTTTTGCATACTTTTATCCTTCTCCCACACAAATCAATAAATAAAATCATGAAAAATGCAGTTCAGGGGAAGACCCCACCACAGAAAGCTCAGGACGGGGCGAGCCCCAGGAGCAGGACTCCCAGGTCCTTCACTGCTGGCGACAGGTATGGCAATACCCTCCAACCTGGCCTCGCCCTCCAGCTCTGCCCTGTCTAGTTCATTCTCCAAGCCCACCACCCTCCTGGCAATACAGCTAATTACTGTATTCCTGGGATCAAACATATTGTTCAAAACAGTATTTCTCTAACTCTACCACTAAAAAGCTACAACAGAGCAGACAAAAAGGAAGAAATGTCTTCAGTTCTCCCAGAGGACTTTGTAGCCCGAAGCCCTGGACAGCAGGCCCACGCTCTCCTGGAAGTCTCCTGTGTTCTCTTAAAGAGTCATGAGATTTTTTTGCATTCTTTTGCACAGTATATCTGAATTTCTTTTCTTATATGAAATTGTTTAAAATTATTTACCTCCAGGAAAACCGATGCTTCTGAAGGAAAACTGTGTTTATGGAGAGGCTTCAAGAGTCCTCTTGAAAGACCACCAGTGGGTAAATGAAAGCTCTGGTGAGAACTTTTTGATGGTTTGACCCTCACAAGGAAAATCTTCCTGTGCTTTTCCCCCTCACTCGTCACTGGGCCACCTGGACTCCTGCCCTTTCCTGACCTGCCATCTTCCTCCTAGTCCTGAGGGGACACTGACTACTTGTTGACAACCAACCAGAGACCAAAGACCCACTTAGGTGCTACGTCTGTGCTTTAGAAGCAGTAGCTTGGTGTTCAAATCCTGATTCCATTCTTCACACTAGACATCTTTACCTAACTTCTCCATCACATCTACAAACTCCTCAAAGGGCTGTTATAGAAGTGGTGTAAGGCTCAGGCTGCCCAGTGCGTAACCAGGCTCCATTACCTTCTCCAGCTCCTGCTGCAAGTCATGTGCAGCATGCATGCTCTACACGTGTTCACTACACCACGCATACTCTACATGTGTTCACTATAACATGCATGCTTTACACATATTCACTACACCACGTATGCTCTACACGTGTTCACTACATCACACATGCTCTACACATGTTCACTATACCATGCATGCTCTACACATGTTCACTATACCACACATGCTCTACACGTGTCCACTATGCCACGCATGCTCTACACGTGTTCACTATAACATGCATGCTTTACACATATTCACTACACCACGCATGCTCTACACATGTTCACTATACCATGCATGCTCTACACATGTTCACTATAACATGCATGTTCTACATGTGTTGACTTGGACACTCTTCCATAACTGCCAAAATTTTCTCCAAGTAGATCAGTGGCTTCTCACATCTCAGAAGTTTCTTATATTTTTACCTATGATCTCTGGATTTGCTATTATGAAATAAACATATATATGTATATGGATTTTAAAATTTGTTTTTGTTTGTTTTGAGACGAGGTCTCTGTTATATAGCCCTGACTGTCCTAGAGCTCACAGAGATTCAGCTGCCTCTGTCTCCTGAGTGCTGGGATTAAAAATGCACTACCATGTCAGGCCATAAAACATACTTTAAATAATAGTTCCCCTTACTAACATTTCACTCCTTTAAAAAAGTTAATTAATTTGGGGACTGGAGAGATGGTCTAGTGGTTAAGAGCACTTCCTCCTCTTCCAGAGCTCAGTTCTAGCTCCTGGTGGGAAATGGTTTTACTGTTTTGAATTAATCAGGAATCTGTATGTCCAAACACTGAAGGTCCTTGACTCCAACTGGTTTTTTTTGTTTTTGTTTTTGTTTTTTGAGACAGGGTTTCTCTATGTAGCCCTGGCTGTCCTGGAACTCACTCTGTAGACCAGGCTGGCCTCGAACTCAGAAATCCGCCTGCCTCTGCCTCCCAAGTGCTGGGATTACAGGTGTGCGCCACCACGCCCGGCCTCCAACTGGTTTTTGATCAATCAATAAAGAGCCAACAGCCAATGGCTGGGCGGAGAGAGGAGTAGAACTTTTAGATTGTGAGGCCTAGGAACTGGGTGAAGAGAAGACAGAGAATCGCCATGACTTGGGTGAGAAGGATGGGATGTAAGAGCCACAGCAGACGAAGCCAACCGGCCTTGTAAGAATTGGGGTAAGTAGCCACTGGCCACTTCCTCCATTGGGCCTGGGGTAGCAGGGGCAGGTTTACGAGTGCCCAGCCTTTGAGCTGGTCACAGCATATCACAAAGCAACTGATGTGTGTGTGTGTTTCATTCCAGAATCCAGATTGCTCCTGGGTGGGTGTATGACCCGCCGAGAGCCCAAGTGGCGTGTCTTAGCTAACTCGCAGCTCCAAGCCTGCCTGGGACTACTTACCCCTGCCTGGGACTCCAGCTCCAAGTGACCTAAAGCCTCCTTTTGGGTACTGAAGTCCCCCTCCCCCACAAACGTACAGATAAAGTCAAAATTGAACTTAAAAAAATTAATCAATTTAGCGTGCATGGTCTATGCAGGGGCACTCGCCTTTGCGTGTGCGTGTGTGTGTGTGTGTGTGTGTGTGTGTGTAGGCAGGAAGTCAGCTTCAGGTGTTTTCCTCTATCACTCTCGACCTTATTTCTTTTGGGGTTGGGGGGGACAGGAGCTCCAGCTACTCCTCGCACAGGGGTGTTGGGGATCTGAACTCAGGACCTGGTGCATTCTCTTTGAATACTGCCAAGCTCTGCAGAGGCGAGCTGGGAGCCACCCACCAAGACCATAAACACCTCGGGCGTGCAGCCCCGCCTCCCTACCTCCGGAAGCACCTTACTCAGCCTCGTGCTTAGAACACACCTAGTAACAGCTTGTGTCATAAACAAACATTTCACACGTATGATGTGGGTGGGAAGGGGTGGAAGGCGCTGGAGAAGCCCTCTCCAAATGAGCCGTTATGTAGAAAGGGTCATTGTTACAGGAGGCGGAGCTGGAGGCAAGCCCTTCTCTCCGCAAGGCCCAGCGCCCCCAATTACACCAGCTGGCCTCAACTTCTGTGTGAGCTTGATTAAAAGCACCCTCTCTCCAGTGTCTGGAAACCCCTGCAAGGAAAGTTTGCTGCCCAAAGTTGGCTTTTGACTAGAGTCTTAATAAGAGGCTTCAGCAGGCTGCGTAAAGAGACAATGTCACTTTAGAGGAGCAGCTGGAAGCGGCAGTTAGAAGAATTATTTTAATGAATACATTTCCTTTCAATTGTATGGGAATATCAAGATCCCATTAGAATGGGGAAGCAATTAGAACTAATAAAGATGAATGCACAGTGCCCGGTGCATGCGGAATAACAAGCAGCCGACAAAGGGACTCCCTGAGCAGGCTCTAATCCAAGGGAGGCCGCAGCCAGCAGAGGGGGAGAGGCTCTGCGCAGCCACTCAAAGCCACCTTGTCCTGCACATTCTGATCACGGCCTGGCCCACAAATGGTGTGAGTTGTGGCCTCCGAGGTGGGGGGCGGCCTCCACCCCCTCCTGGGTCGGCCTCTTGGGGGTTGAGATAGACCCGCTGGCAGCCCCTTGGCCACAGCCATTCAAACGGGGCTCTGGCTCCAAGCCAGCTTCTAGCTTGTCCCTCCAACGAGGCCTCATTGTGTCCAGGTGGCAAATGCCTTCTCATCAACGCTCCTTAGAGGGTTGGAGAGGGACTGGGACAGTGAGGAGGGAAGAAAGGGTGAATGAGAAGGGGCCCTCTGCCCTGCCTCTCCTCTCCCCTCCTCCACGCCCACAGCCTGTGCCTCCTCTGAGTTTGGGGTTATGTTACAGTCAGTGGTGAGTCACAGGCAGCCAAACACAGAAGTACTGTTGCTTACACAATTGCTCTTCAAAAGGCAACAAACAATTTTCATTACCCAAGTCAGATCAAATCATTCGCCTGGCCATCCCGCCTCGGTCGCAGCCACACAAACAGGCCCAGAGCCTCACGCCTTGCCCATTCCACTATGGCAGCACTGGGCTAGTCCTGCTGGGGCTCTGAGGACAGACGAAGCTCTTTCTCTCCTTCATTTGAGCTGGATCTGCTGCATGGCTGTCAAGAGGGAGCAAGGGAGACACAGTGCCCTCCGCAGTGAGGTCCTGCCCAGGTGTGGGCTAGCCTGCTACTCACACCTGTGCGGGGCAAGGGCTGCAGGACGCCTGGACTCCCGCGCCTGAGGTTTAGGAGGTGTCCAAAAAGATAAGTCTGGCCCTCCACCAAAGTATTTGCTGGCCCCTAATGCAGGGTCTGTACTTGACATTTCTTTGTTTAATCTCTTTTAGCCAGACATTTTTTTGAACCAGGAATGTGTAAACTCATTCCGAAATGTCTGTAGGAGAGGCCAGTTGTACATTCATTACTAGGATTTTTCTATTACTTCTCTTAAAAAAAAAAAAAATCTTCACGATCTTATTAGGACCTTGAAATAATCCCATGGGGTAGACAACCAGGGTTCATTGAGCTCAGTGATGAGGAAAACACAGGGCCCTGGGGTCAGTGTCCTACTCAAGGTCACAGAACCACCAGTGGGTAAGAACCCGGCTCAGTGCAGACTCCACAGAGTGCAGGCATCCCAGGAGATGGCACCTGAGATTCTTTGTTTCCACTGTAACTCCTCATCCCCACCACACCCCCACTCCTACCCCACCACACCCCCACCCTACCCCCACCACACCGCACTAAGCACCAAGGGCTAAGAGGGCACCTGGAGGACTTGTGTCTACAGCCACCACAAGGCTTGCTTTGCCATCATCCCCTTTCTTCCCTTTCCGTAGCTCAGGTAAAGATTGTCTGGGAAGTTTCCAGGACATGGTAGATAGGGTAAGAACTGGGAAAGGTGGCCGCACCTGTCTCCCTCAGGAGGACACTGGCAAGGATAAAACCATGTCTGTGCGCCTGCCATGGCCCTGGTCTCCCACACCTGAAGACCTATTCCTTGAACTTTTGAGAGTTGTAGATGTATAATTTTGGAGTTTAATTTATACGCTATGAAGCGCACCAGTGTATAGTTTGGCGGGTCGTAACAAATATAGTCTTATACTAGAGAGGCAGAGAATGCTCATCCACACAGAGTTCTGCCAACCCTTTCCAGGCAGGCGCACCCCGATCTCCAGGGTCCTGATCACATCACATAGGTCAGTTTGCCTGCCTTACATACACAGGACCCTGCCACAGATGTCACCCTGAAGACGTGAGATCCTGCCGCGGTGCCTTCTGTCTCTCGGTTGGTGTACTGGCCGCTGGGGTCACCCATATGCTTCCCGTGCTTTGTTCTTTTTCAAAAACTATGTATTGAAAAGTGAAATCATGAAATTTTCTGGTTAAGTGGATGGAGCTGGAAAAAATTATCCTGAATGAGGTCACCGAGGCCCGGGAAGACAAACCGAACGCCGCACATTCTCTCCCATCCGCTGATCCCAGTTTCAAATCATCTGTTGTGGAGTTTAACTTGGAACACAAGCAGAAGCCAGGGAACTGAAAGGAGACACTGGGGTGCTTTAGGGGAAAGGGACGATTATAAATAAAACAAAAGTAGACAAGTGGACCAGTGGGGGGCAGGAAAGCTTAGCCAGGGAGGGGGTCAGAGGGTGGGGAGGGGGTAACCCGAAGGAAAGAAAGAGCCTTGTGGAAACCTACTATCTCACAGCCAATTTAATTTGATAATTGGAGGGACTGGCAGAAGACACGCAATATGAAAAAAATGGGGGGGGGCACACTAGAGGCTAAGGCCTGGGACAGGGTGGGTGGAGGGAGAGGGCAGGAGTGAACCAAAACTAAGGGTAGATGGGAAAACTTTGTGGAAACCCATTAGTATGTAAGTTAATTTCAAATTTCATTTTTAAAAAGGTGTTCAAATGTAAATATCCTGGATGGATGGACAATGTCACCGTCAGAATCCATGGGCTGTTAAATAAAAATGGCCGTACACGGGGCACGGATTACCTCCCTAGGAGTGAGTGTCAGGCAGGCCCCCAGAGGTCCCGAGCTACTGCCTTGCTCTTGGCTATCCATCATAGCTCCATGGTAAGATCCTGTTGCTGAAGACACACAGATACAGGGCAGATAACCAAGCCAGAAACCTCAGCCTTGCTGAGCAGAACTGCTGAAGGCGCTGTGCAGGCTGCCGGGGAGAAGGCATCAGTGGTTCTAGCCAGCACCGTTATGTTTGTTTGTTTAGTTAGTTAATTAGTTAATTTTTGGAGACAGGGTCTCTTTATATGTCATTGGCTGTCCTAGACCTCACTATGTAGACCAGCCTGTCCTCAAACTCAGAGATCCAACTGCCTCTGCCTCTGGGATTAAAGGTATGCATCACCATTCCCAGCCTAGCCGTTTTTTTATTAGACTTGAGAGGCCTGTTCTGCTGTAGAGAGAGAATTCATACCTTTCATACCTGCTGCTGTAGTTCTGGTCAGAAACCCATGGCTAGAGAGGCTGTAGGCTGTGGAGTAGAACTTGCTACTATTATTTTGCTAAATGGTCTTGCTGTTCAGTTGACTGCTGAATACTTATGCGTACATCCACAGACCTGGGCTGCTCTCAACCACAGTCAAGGAAGCTTTTGGCAGTGGACAGCAGTCAATAGAGGGTAGCGTTGCTGGTTAAAGACCTGGAAATAAATAACTGAGTTCTCAGACCTATAGGACATGTCTGTATCATTGCCTGACCCTGAATGCTCAGGGCATCACAGAAGAGGAGAGAGGAGCTCTGTGAAGAGCACACGTCTGAACATGACTTCTACCTCCTCTACAGGACCATCTCTCAACCCAACGGCCACCATCTTCAGGAGTTCAGATCGCCACAGTTGGCCTTGTTGACTGTTGACCTTCTCTCATTAAAAGTGGTGGAAAGGGGCAGGGTAACTAGCCACTCCTCCAACAAGTCTGCCCTGATTGCCTAGAGCTTCACAGGCTGGGAAGAAGTGGGGAGAGCCCCACCAAGGTGCATAGGGGAGTCCTCTTCCGAGTGGCTCGCACATGCTCTGGTGCAGCAGTGCTCTGTCAGTGAGCCTCATACACCCATGGACTCACAGTATGGACTTCAGTGGAACCGCACCTTGGTTTACCGCTGAGGTCTTGGGAGAAAGAGCAGACTGTGTCTACCTCTCCTTACAGGTAAGGAATTTCAGCAACACTGGGGCACTCAGGAACTGACAGCATCTGTGGTTTATGTGGCCAAGGCCAAGCCAAGCAAAGCAAAATTCCAGCATAGATGGGGGCGGGGGAGTGGGAGAAGGGTGGGGGGGAGGTACTGAAGATCCCCATCCCCAGTTACTATTGACAGTTGTTAACTGCTGCAGGAGGGGAGTCATTCTTCTTTTGGGGTATGGGCAGTGAATTTTATGGTATTCTATGGGTATTCTAGTGAATAACCCCATCCCCGTGCACACATGGCAACACCAATTGGGCTAAATGGTTATTTAAAAGAAGAAGGAGGCTGGGCAGTGGTGGTGCACACCTTTAATCCCAGCCCTTGAGAGGCAGAGGCAGGTGGGTTTCTTAGTTCGAGGCCAGCCTGGTCTACAGAGTGAGTTCCAGGACAGTCAGGGCTACACAGAGAAACCCTGTCTCGAAAAACCAAAAAAAAAAATAATAATAATAATTAAAAAAAAAAAGGAGAAGGAGAAGAAGAAGGAGGAGGAGGAGGGGAAAGGGAAGAGGAGAGGGAGGGGAAGGAAAGGGGAAGAGGAGGAAGAAGAAATTAAATAGGGAAAGTAATGTTTTGAGGAGGAGGATTCAGAGGGAGACAGAAGGAGTAAATGGGAGGTGGGTATGCCCATATTTCACTGTATATAAATAAGAAATTCCCAAACAATATTTCTTTTCTCTCGTTCCAGCCCAAAGGCTTATTTATTTATTATATTTAAGTACACTGTAGCTGTCTTCAGACACACCAGAAGAGGGCATCAGATCTCATTTTGGATGGTTGTGAGCCACCATGTGGTTTCTGGGAATTGAACTCAGGACCTCTGGAAGAGCAGTCAGTGCTTTTAACTGCTGAGTCATCTCTCCAGCCCCCAAACAATAAATTTTAAAAAGGGAATTAATTGTGTTTCTTAAATGACTTGAGAGATACAGCAAGGATAACACATTCACAATGACACTGTCATTGGAAAGTGGAGGGGAAACTTTGGGAAGCTTTGAATTAAGTAGATTTAAACTAGCTGGCATTTTAATAAAAATAATAGTTCAGTTGAAATAAGTATTGTTCTTTAAAAGCCATCCAGATTATTGCTAGTATGTCTCTTACAGTGCTTTCCATTCATCCTAGCTTCTGTGTGCTCCTTTCTGCAGATCTTGACTCTTTCCTTGACCAATCTTGCGATAGCAGGTGGATTATTTTATCTTCATTACTGCCTCCCACCCCTTACCCACTTCGAGATAGGGTTTCTCCTGGCTGTCCTGGAACTCACTTTGTAGACCAGGCTGGCCTTAAACTCACAGAGATCCGCTTGCCTCTGCCTCTTGAATACCGGACTCAAAGGTGTGCACCACCATACCCAGCTTCAGCAACTGTCCTTATACAAAGGGCACTAGCAGGGCAATCCAGGTGGAGATCATGGAGACTGAAAAGCTTCAGAGATCTGGGTTTGCATTTCCAGTCTAACACATGACAGATGAGTGGTTTGAGGCAGGTAATTTAACCCCTCTGTGACTGTTTTCCCATTTGTAAAATGAGGATAATAATACTTTTGCTAATAGGGATTGGGAAGGACCAAATTATATTGTACATAAATCGTTTGGCACAATGCTAACTAACAATTGCCTCAAGCTAGACTATAATAAACATCCTCCTACCTCATTTACACACTTCAGTGTTCCTAAGTCATATGATATTAATGACTATATATTTTTCAAAGATATTTTTTGAAGCAGGGTCACACTAAGTAGTCCAGGCTAGATTTAAATTCTTAATCCTCCTGCTGGTATTATAGGCATAAGCTACCACAGATGGCTTTATTTCTGAAAAATTTTAGAAAAAATATTTCATATTTAAGATTTAAGCCTAGAATAGACTGGCTGCTGTCTACTTTAATAAGTAACTGTTGTTTCCTAAGGGGGAGGGGACCTCGCATCATCTATTCATTCAGATGTGGACTGTGTGGCCTGAGAGACTTCAGAACTGAAATCATCCCTCCTTTAGGATGTTTTCTTTGGGAGAATAAGAGAACAAGATCGAAAATAATCATAATATAAAGCAAAGTATACATCAATGCATCTATCAATTCAGTAAAGAGTGTGGTCTCTAAACTTGTGGTATGCAAGTTCAAATCTCAGCTGTGCAATGTTTGGCAAGTTATTTAACTCCTCTGTATGTTACTTCACTTTTAAAATGGGGGCGTTTACCCAGCAGGGAGCCATATCAGTGATTAATAGCTTAAGTGCTGGATACTCAGTGTGTGCCAAGCACAACGGTTAATGTTTATGTGCATTACTTAATCTCCACAATGCCGCTCCTACTGTTATACCCATTTTTATCAATAATGTAACTGAAGGGCAAAAAGCTTTAGCTAACTTGTTCACGATTATGTAGTTGAAAAATAGCAAACGCCACAGGAAAGATTCATCCATTTGCAAAATGTACGTAAGAATCAAATATAGGAGAAAATGCTTTTACAACAAAGCCTAGCACATGGATGTTAAATAAACGTAATTGCTGTGGTGATTCAGAAATAACAATATATAAATTTTATCCATGACCTCCGAGGGAAGACTTTTGAAAGGTGACCTTTAAGCTTAGCCCTGAAGAGTGAAGACAATTTTAAGATGGGGAGATTGGTAGGAGAGGGAATTTCAGAGGCGGGCGGAGGCGGGACCTGAAGTTCGCGGCAGAAGGGGTTAAAATGGGGTCTGAGATTAATTTTGATTGGTGGAAAATGTTTCCTTATCTCCAGCAGTTACCACCGGCTCGTGCGTGGTATGTGCTCCCCCAGTGCATCCCTTATCACTGCACAATGTGCTGTCCTCACCTTGCAATTAACCGCCGAATAGTATTTCAGACTGACTCCAAGAACCTGTTCCGCACTGTAATAAGCATCCTCTCCACATGCCCCCGAGGCCGCAAAGACTGCATTCTTTCTTCATGTGTCCGGAAATTTTATTTTCCCTAGTATCCTGTCGGGGGCCCTTCTCTAACTCACCATCCCAGCCTTGTCTCTGTGCAGGCGGCACTTAAGCCTCAACGTCTGACATAAGCACTTACTAAAACGATGTGCCGGAACTCGGTTCTGTGCTATTTCTTGCCCAGAGGAGCTCCCCCACCCGGAATGGCAGCTTGCAGCGTTTACCCCGAGGCACACGCACGCACTCCCCGCGGCGCCGGCACCTGCAGGAGCCGTTGCTGTGCCGCCCGCCTGGGAGGAAGCGGAAGGGCTGCGAGCGGCACCGCCGCCGCCATCTTGGCCCAGCAGGCCGGAAGTGGCGAGCCCAGACTGCGGCTGCGCGATCGTGGGCGGGTGTGGGGCCCCGCGCGACCTCTTGATGCTCCCGCCGCCGTCTTCCCTGGCCTGTTCGCGCAGTCTCTGGGGTGGCACGCCGGGCACCGCCTGCCCGAAGGCATGGGGCAGAGGCCTGAGAGTGGGACAGCCCTGCCGCCTCCCGCCGAGGGCGAGCCGGAAGGCAAGCCCAGGTCCTGGCCGCCTCCCAGATAGGACTGCCGCCGGCTCGGTGCGGTTTCTGCTGGTGACGGGCAGGAAGAAGGGCTTCATCGCTCGCTCCAAGAGGTGCAATAAGTTATCGGAGCCGTGAAAGGTCTGTCCCGGAAGATCAGCCCAAGGGCCGCAGAACGGCGCTGTACGTTTTTGCTTTCCAGCTGAGACAGATCCATCGCAAGCACCACACCTCCTGACCAACAGGTTAAAACCTCTCGAGGGGTTGGAGGAAGATCTGGAAAGAGATGGCCCCAGATTAGGCCTCTTAGTGATGACCGTGGGTCTTATCTACATGAAAGGTAATAGCACAGTTCTGGGAGATGCTGAGTTGGTTGTGGGGTGCTTCCATCAAAGAATCTTCTTTGGGTACCCAACGAGGCTTATTATGGAAGGTTCTGTTCAGCTTAGTTACAGACAGGTGCCTCACACCAAACCATTGGAATGTGAATTCTCTTGTACTCGCCAAAGCAACCTGGAAAATCACCAAGATGGAAGAAGTGGGGTTCGTGGCCAGGCTTTAGAAGAAAGAACTGCTTATTGTCCGGAGCCATAGGAGCCAGCGCTGAGGCTACATAGGGCCCATATTACGGCCACCCTCCACGGCTGGTGAGGGGGTTGGGGGGGAAGAGGCCCGTGAGGGCCTGCCTAGTGGGCTTGGTATCTACTGTCTTTGAGTTATAAGTAGTGCCATTTCTGAGAAATTTGTGAAGCTTTAGTTTTTAGATCTTATGTATTGTTGGGTTTTGTTATTTTTAATATATTAAATTGCTATTTATAAGTGAGACCGGTTTTTTTTTCCTATAGAATTTTGTTGTAGGTTTGCTGATTTTGTAAAACGACTTGTAAAACTGTATTTTATTCTGTGATTCTGTATGTATTGTGTAGCATTGTAATCCTGATTGGCATGAAGGGACTCAGCAGGATGATCAGGGGTGTGTGTGTGTGTGTGTGTGTGCGCGCGCGCGCGTGCGTGCGCGTGTGCGTGCGTGTGTGTGTGTGTGTGTGTGTGTGTGTAAGCAAGCTTATTTGATGCCGAACCTTTGACATTTTTGTGTTTTATTACAAAAAAAAAAAAAAAAAAACCCCAGTATGTACTTCTGTTTACCTATATTATAGTGATCTAGGGAAAGTTAAAATGCAGTAAATAAGTATATCCTGGTACACTTAATAAACTTGTTGAGCACCTTACATTTTGTGTTGCACAGTTAAGGTCTTTATTTGGGAATAGAATACGTCCTATGTTTGGTGGGAATAGTAAATAAACCGGAAATTACGGTACAATGAATGAAATGCCACAAAGGGATATGTGATCTAGCTGAGGTGGTTGAATGAGGCTTGCTTAAGGTTACCTTTAATCCCCTCAGACTGTGGGGGAGGCCAGGGGCAGGAATAAAAAGAGACTGAGGAGTTGGGAGTGGAACTCAAAACTTAAGAACACCGAGCATTTTCAGTCACATAATTCTCATTGGGAACTCTTATCCTACAGATAGTGTGTAGAGTGCACAGTGACTGTGATCATGATGAGTCTGGCCCTCACTGCCTTCCTTCCCTCGACCCCTTTAAGGGTCCCTCTTCTCTCAATGCCTTCAGAAGCCGATAACGCCTGAAATAGAGAGTGGAAATAATCTTCCCACCAAGAAGTTCCACTTCAAGATCCATCCCTGGCACCAGGAAGCCTAGTGCTTGTGGTCCGTGGTTCAGTCTGCTGCATTCCTACTTAGTGGAGACATGTAGAGACCCACATGGAGATTAGCTCATGGCCTTTGCAGTATAGACCACCTACCTCCCTACAGTCTGGGAAATTAGCAGGGGATCTAAAAGGAGTGGAATGCACCAGAGATGGGCCTTAGGGAGCCGTGTCCTTAGAGCGGCCATGGTAGAAAGGCTGTTTCCTATTTATCAATGACTTTTTCTGCTAATTTTATGTTCAAATAGTATTTCTTGAGTATGGTAAGGTTGTCAAGGAACATATTTTAGGACAGGAGCTCAGGGATTCAGTGATTCAGAGTCAAGAAATCAGAACAAAATCTTTCAGTTAATAGGCAGTTTAGTAATGATTAAAAATGGCTCCTGGGTAGTTTGTAATTCATGTGAAGATGACCTTACGGGTACCGAGTTAATTAAAATGAGAATCATACTTTTGCCTGTAAGGAGCAACACCTTCTCTCAGGCAGAGGTCAGAAGCGTGAGCATCGAGGATTGGATTACCTGATTTTTGTCTCAGCCACTTGGCTGCAGTATCAGGACAGAGCCCAGGCCTCTTCCACCCGTCCCAGGGTGTTCCCTTCTAGCACCACGTCCCATTCCTGTCTGAGTATATCGTGTGTGATTTCAGTTACCACATCTCCAAGAGCAAGTGAGTCTCCAGTAATGACCTTCAGTTGCCTCTCCGTCTTTAAAGGAATGAGATAGCACTCCGAATTTTACTGGTGACAAAAAACAGCTTTGCTCGGGGTCACACGTGTAAACCAGATTAGAGCTGTCTTCCTGAGTCAAGAGTTTACACTTTGCATTATTGTAGCTGTTCTTGGAGCTCCTTCCAGTCTTGGGGTGTCTGTCACAGACTCATCTTCAAACACTGCAGTGTTTTCTTGAGATACAAGTGAAGACTCTGTAGCTAAGGTAATTACAAATAAGACATTGGCCTACAGAAATACAAAAGCAGCCAACATAAGGTTGGGGTGTTATTGGTGAACTTGGATCCCGGCTGAGGATCTTTTCAGGGCTCTCAGAGTGTTGGTTGCACATCAGATATGTAGTTTGCTCGGACTTAGCTTTACTCTTGAAGGCCATGGCTCCTCAGTCTTTAGTCTCCCATTTCTCGTAAGCCTAAATTATCCTCTCGTCCCACTGAAAAGCACAGTAATACTTTCGACCTGCAAATACGATTCCCAAGTGTGTTGTAGATCCCCATGTGGTAGTAGAAAGGCTGGCAGGACTTGTACCCTTCCCTCAGGATGAAAGGTGTCCCATGTCACAGGCGCCATTATCGTTAGACAAGGACTAAGAGTGTGGCCTCTGGGTACACGTGTGCAGCAGACACTGGCCGTGGTAAGGGTGAGAAACTAAACCCTCTGTTGTCATGGCATTCACGTGGGTGGGAAGAGTGTGGCTAGGAAGCAAAGCCAGTGGAGGAAACGGTAAAGATAGTGACTTCCATGTTGGGTAATGGGAAGACAGATCATCTGTAAGAACTCTTGACAGGGATTTATTTAGTAATGTTGGGGATTGAACCCAGGATCTCAGGCTTGCCAGGTAAGTCCAATGCCGCTGAACTACATCTCCAGTCCACAGAGACAGTATCCCAGAACGCAGCCCAGCCTGGCCTGGAATGCTTCGTAGCTGTGCTGGCTTCAAACTCCTCCTCCCCTCCTCACTGTTGGGATTACAGATGTGACGCAACACTTCAGGGACCTCGATGCTAGAGTCCGGACTCGTGACCTACTGGAACCCAGATAGCAGGCGTTTGGAAACAGCGCCCTCCCAATATCCAACAGGCGCGCCGTGCTCCAGAGGTGGCGGCCCATTCGTAGCTCATGCAAGTCAGGCCTCACTTCATGGGCCCAGCCCCAGTTTCCACTTGAGGTAATTATTTTTCATGCCTTGGTCATGGTGGCAATTGATACTGATGTCAATTATACCTCAAACTGTGCAGCCCAGCAAAGATGGCAGCAATTGCCTCCCGGCAGAATCAAGCACAATAAGGGAGTTGGGCGTCCTGAAGTGTGTCCTGATCAAGGCCTTTTAGAAGTCATGGCTACGTGGCCTTCAACAAGGGTTCCTATTCCCAGTACAGGTCCAGGAAACAGTTTAGTGGGTGATTGAAGTAGGGGTCAGTGAAATCCATACCCCACACCCCGGTCTCCCAACTGAAATCACACTTCCACCACCTCCCAGTCACCACCCTCTAGCAGCTAGCGATTGCTAAGCCTGCGCGCCAGGCATGGTGCTGAGAATGATAACCACACGGTCTCATGCATCTGCACAACAGCCCTGTGAGGCAGATTCCACATTGTCAGCAGTGAGAGCCCATAGGAAAACCACAGGAAAGAATATTTCTACCATTCTCTCAGTACTCAGGTTGAATGCCTGGGCTACTTAGTGAGGCCCGGCCTAAAGAAGTTAAAACAAAACAAAACAAAACAAAACAAAACACCCTGAAAAACAAAATGTAGCTGAGAGGGAAGGCAGGAAATGCTCAGGCACTGCCCATTGTATTCCAGCCTGGGCATCTGGACTGGGCTGGGAAATAGAGACAGCAAGTTGGCTTCTCTGGTTGAGGACTCCGAGAAGGCAGCCCACTTTCGAGGGATGATGCCCCGAGCCATCTCAGGGGGCCTTGTGGTGGGAGTGGAGCATCCAGTGCCTGAGCCATCCCTGCAACAGACCTAAAAGTGCTCCCGGAGCACTTCCACTGACCCCCAACCCCGCTCTGCCTGTGGATAACAAGATGGCGTCAGCTGGGATTTGAACCTCTCCTACTTTGGGGTCTTTGACACAGACAGTACTACCTACCTAAAGACACCTGCAAGACTAGACTTAGGGAGAGATCTACCAAAGCTCCTCCCGCTGTATCTGTGACACAGCAAATGCTGTTATTGTGACGTGTGTCACTCTCTCAATGGATATGTATTGAGCAACTTCTAGATGGCCAGCATACACACAGGTGATAAGGTTACAACAGAGACCAAAGTGGATAAGCATCCTTGTCTCCTAAGAACGCCTGAGCCGGAGAGCAAGGGGAATAGGCTGGGCGGTTTACTCGGCATGAGGACAGCGCGGACAGCGACCGAGGTTGTCAGCGGGGAGGAGGCAAGGACTGGGGAGAGTGTGGGAGAGAAGTGTGGAAGTACAGATGCTGACTCCAGGTGAGCGTGGGGTCCTTGGCAGAGGGAATGCCCGCGCTTGAAGGCCTAGGCGGCAGCAGGCCAGGTGCATCCAGAAACATATCTCCAGCAGGAGTCAGTGGGAGGGCTGCGTGGGAGAGGGTTCTCAGCTGAAGGGGCAGCGAGACTGGCGTCTGTTGGTCTGTGCTGACTGCTGGCCCATCCCTGGACCCCAGAGCTCCTGGAGGACTCACCTCAGGGGCACAGCTTCGGCTGAACCTGGAGGGGATGGATGGTGAATCTATTCCCTATAGCTTTGGCTTTTCTGATCCTGGGTGCTTAATGGTGGGGAAATTGGAAGGTGTGTGTGTGTGTGTGTGTGTGTGTGTGTGTGTGTGACTTGTACTGAATGACCCTCCTGGTAGCTTTATGTGAATATGCTATCGCTGTCTTCAGTAGACGGCATCAAATTCCATTACAGATGGTAATTGAACTTAGGACTTCTGGAAGAGCAGTTAAGTGTTCTTAACCTCTGAGCCATCTCTCCAGCTCCTGATTTACTTAATTTTATGCGTATGAATGTTTTGCCTACATGTATGTCCACCATATGCATGCAGTGCCCTCAGAGGCCAGAAGAGGGCATCGGATCCCCTGGAACAGGAGTCACAGGCCATTGTAAGCTGTGGGCTCTGGGTGCTGGGAATCCAAACCCAGGTCCCCTTCAAGAGCAACAAATGCTCTTTTTCCTTTCCCTTTTTTTCAACTCAAGATTTCTCTATGTGGATTTGTGTTGGCCTTGAACTCAGAGAGCCAGCTCCCTCTGCCTCCTGAGTGCTGGGATTAAAGACGTGTACCACCGCCACCCAGCAACAAATGTTCTTAACTGCTGGTGGTCTCTCCAGCCCTTGACTTGACATTGTGAACTCCAATTCACAGTGTCACTATATGGAAGATTTCTTGAGGCTTACTGTTGGGTTTTGTTGCATTTGTTTGTTTAGGTTTTGAGACAGGATCTCATGTAGCCTAGCCCAGCCTCAAGCCTGTAGGTAGCTAAGGGTGATCTTGAACTCCTGATCCCCCTGTCTCCACTTCCTACATGCTGATTCAGTATTTCTGAGAGACCCCCAAATGGAGTAGCTTGCATGGTGGCACAAAGTCATCAATCTGTACACTGCACTTCTGACTTGGGCTCATCAGGAGATGCCGCTTGGGTCTCCAGCTTTCATGTATGATGCCTCCCAGGTGGTACCATGATTTTCTGGGATTTGGGCGCCTCTTGTGGGAAATATTAAAAAAAGAACCCACCAGCTCTTCTGCCCCACCAGGCCTCAGCACCATGTCCTGATGGGGTCCCACTCCGCACCGTTCTCACCCCCCACCGACCTCCTCTCTCCAAGCCAGCTCCCACAGCTGTGCTCCCTCTCCACCATGAGCAGACCCACACTCCAGTAACCAAGTAAATCAAAACTCTCAAAGCCTAATTAACCAATCAGATTTATGTATAAATAATACCACAATTTACAAGATGCCAATACAAGAATTTAAGAGCCAATTGATAATGATAAAAGCTTTATCCCAATATTTCTAACCTTATAAAAACAGCTATTTTGGCTAGTAGATGTCATACAGGTCTACGTCTGAAGCCATCTTGGTTCCCTTTTCTCCTCCTGTGACCTCTGAGGATTCCCCCAACTCCTCACTCCGCCTCCTTTTTCCTGTCCAACCACAGGCCTTCCACTGCCCTAATATGATTGGACAGGGAAAATCCTGCAACAGGTGCCAGACTCAAGAGCTTCAAAGACATGTTAGGGTCTATGCAGCGATGAACACAGTGTTCTCACAGCCCCTCTCCATGTCACAGTGTATTACCTAGACCCTGAGGTCACGGCACCGAGGTCCTTCCAACCTCCTCATAAGACCGTCATCTCTGCCTGCTGTCTCTTAGAGCAACTCACCTGACTTTGCAGAAAACAGCCGTTTTCATGGAGACAGAGTTAGGTTCTTTCCAAGTTCTCAAACTTCAGGGAAGGGAAAGAGAAGAGAAGGCAGTGTCTTCTCCCAAGGCATGGCTGTGGGCTTTGCTGAACCAGCAGTTAGCACCAGGCCAACAGTGACTGTTCAGTCATATTCAGTTTGTGATGGTTTTCCCCAAACAAAGCAATTCCTTAAAGACTGGGAATTTAGACAAAAGGCTAGGATGGGAGAAGAGGATTCCAGGCAAGAGAAGCAGCTTTATCTATTACAGTTAGGGCTCAGGACACCCCTTGGGACTGAGCCTCGAGTGTGTGGCTGGAGAGAGCAGCTAGGAGGCAGTGGAGGAAGAGAGCACTGGGCATTTGATGGTGCTGGAGGGAAACTGATGGGCTAATGGATGGGCTGGGAGGTGGGAAGGTCAAGCAGAGACCTTTGCAACAGTCCAGAGGAAAATAGGTGACAGCATTACCAGGGTGACATTGGCGACAGAAACTCCATGGGCACGGACTAGTGAGGGCAAATGACTGGAGAAGACTTGACTGTTGGTTAATATAGGAAATGACGTGGGAGCTGTGAGGGGCACCCCAACATTTTCTAGCCAGGATGAGCGCAAGACTGTGGCTGTTCCAACCCTAAGAGCCCACGCTTACGAAGAGCTGACTGGGAAGCGAGGGGATGGGTCTAGTTGTAGGCACACTGACTCTCTTGCTCGGTTGGACACTTAGCGAGTACTCAGAAATAAGACAGAGGAGGGATACTGAGGGCTGGGGAATACTCAGAGGCAGCCTACCAGGGGACATAGCCCAAGCCAGGCTCTGTCTCAGGGAGAGTCTAGAGGATGGAGAGCGGGGAGTGGGCCCTTTCTCTTTGTTGTTCTTAAAGGAATAAAAGGTCTTGGGGAATACCAGTGTGCTTATCAAGCAGTGTGGTCCTGCCACTGCCTACTGGGGGCTGGTCCCGGATGTCCTTCCAGATTCACGTCTATAAATGATCCAGGGTGGGGATGAGGAGAAGGTCTCAGAGGAGGCAGCATAGCCAGGGAGTTGCAAAACTGGGCAGAGAGGCTGTGTGGTTCTAGGAGGGTGTCAATAGGGGATGGTCAAGGACTATGTAAGGAAGGAAAGACAGAACTGGTAGCCAGAGTGTCATTGCAGCTGGATGGGTGTCCAAGGCCTGCCAGGGCTTAAATGGGTCAATTCTGAGAAGCAGCTTTTCCTTCCCCCAATTAGTCACCATTGTCGCTTGGAATGGAACCGTTAGCCAGACCCTGGCTATTACCACAACATGAGCTATATATCCTGAAGAGAGGAAGTTCTCACTGGAGAATAATGCACGTGTTCGTCGGAACCCTTGGACACATGTGACACCTTACCCAGACACACAACAGAATTCCCTCCAACTCTGAAGGAAACTTTAAGAAGATTGGTCATTTGGCAATGACTATAGCCACGTACTTTGCTCAGAGATGTCGAAGTGTTTGTGCATTTTCAGTGTAGCAGCAGTGGTGTGAGTAGGGGGTTGTTTGCTGATTTTGTGGATTACTCAGCAAAGGCTTTGCCTAAGATCACCCGGCTGGAAGATGGCAGGTGGTTCCTAACCCAGGTCTGAATGATCGTGTTCACGCCTCTTCATCCTGTGTGTGGGTGTGCACGGTGGACTCACACATGTCTATCCCTCCAGATGCAAAATCTCTGCAGAACAGAAGGCCCTGCGGATTTTTGGTTTCTTCATGGGTGTATCCCAAGCCACTAGAACAGGCTCTGGCATATAGTACACACTCAGAAAACACGTTGTTGTGGTTGAATACAGTAATGCACGCAGAGAGATGCTCATCTGTACCTGTACTCATGTGTGGATCTAACCTGCCTAAGAAGCCCTCAGAGCTGTGCACACTGAGGGCTGGGTGCCCGCTGGGGTATGGGTGTCCCTGGGGGATTGTAGGTGCCCATTTGGGGGTTGCCCTCTGGAGAATGGGTGCCCACTGAGGGTTGGGTGCCCGCTGGGGGGTGGTGGGTTCCCACTGGGGGATAGCTGCCCGATGGGAGGTAGGGCGGGTGCCCACTGGAGTGCTTCGAGGTGGGGGCGTGCTGGGGGATGGGTGCCCTCCAGGGGGATGACCTGGTGCCATTAGCCCCATGTGATCTCTCCCTCCGCTTCCCAAGCAGGCCGGACTGGCCCACCAGCCTTTTTCCGAACCTTTGCATAGCGTGCTTCCTTATTTCTTTTGCTCAGTCAAAACAAAGACCGTTTCTAAAAGATCCTTACTGAGAGAGAAAGCACCAAGTGGTTCCCAGCTCCCGCCTGGCCGTGTTTACAGAGTCAGCGCCTCGGCCCTGGAGCTGGTCGAGCCAGGCTTCGAATGCGGTCCTGTGGGGCCTGGCACCGCTGCCCTTTCTGGGAGCGGCTCTCTTTTCTTCCAGATTCTAATTTTGCTGCTGATCTCAGGGCTAACGGCCAATCTGTACAGTCCTTGCCATCTCCCGAGGCCTCGGATTGGACACCTTGCTGCTCCAACCTGGACCGCTGAGCTGCCCTGTGCGCCCCCTGCCCCTCAGCTGGAGCATCCTTCACTGCCATCCAGCCCCACGCTATGCCTGGAACAGCTCCTGCCCCTCCCCTTGGCCTTACATCACTCCACCCTTTAGGTTTCCAGTCTATTTGTAAAGCCATACTGAAGGATATACCTGAGCCCGGGAAATAACTCAGTCCTTCCCAGCCCAGGTTATTCAAACGCTTACCACCCTCCTCTTCCAGACCGCACATAGCACTGCCACCATTAACTCTGATGACTCCATATCAGACTCTGGACTAGTCTGTCAATATCCCTACGGACTCTGTCTTCAAATGTCAATTCCTAAGACCACCCGTGACATGCTGGATCGGAATTCACAGCTTCTCCAACAAACCTTCCAGGGTCCAAGAAGTACCACCCCAAATTGAGACTGCACGCCTTTATGCACACGTAAGAGTTAAAACATTTACTGAACACTTACTATATGCCAGGAAGTACTTTCTCTTACTCACTTGTTTGACTCTTAAAATGGCGTTCATCTGGGAAGGAATGGGGGGAAGTCAAGGCTAGACCCTAAGGTTCTGGATCTTCTGACCCTGTCGTACTCTAGGACAGAAGTGTATACTGGCTCCACTCCTACCACACACAGCACAATCTAACCTCTCACCAAGGAGCCCGAGACAGTGTCTGGGGAGGGGCTTGGCATCTCCTATGCCCATAGTCTGTCCTAGACATATGAGAGCTGAGAGCCAGTAGCCACAACCAGCAAGACCAGGAACTTGGCAAATAGCAATACTGGGGCTCTGGCAACCTTCAGGCCTGTGTGGTCTAGCCCTGGCTGCTATGGTGAGGATGTCATGGCAGATCTCACCACCCAAAGCACTGGACCCTCCCTGCCCATAGCCTCCCCGGCCCAACACATGCAGCCCTGGGACCCAAGACCCCTGACAGGACCCTCCTGGAATGCCACAGCCAGAGAGCAGATGTGCTCAAAGCCTGCTCCAAAAACTAGTCTTCTTAGGAATCTGCCGCGGGGGTTGGGAGGGATGGAAAAACAACCCAAATACCATAACACAGAGAAGCAATCCAAATAAAAAGCAGCGACTGTGTATCTGGAAGGAATAAACCGAGGAGGAGAGGCGCAGAGTTGTGCAGCGTGGCCATAAAGCTGCCAACCTTGGCGGCCTGAGGCAGGGGCTGGGTGGCGCCACCAACTGGCCACAGGGCTGTCCCAGCCAGGGCTGGGCTGCGGGAAGAGCAGACCCTGGCTGAGTGAGCCATAGGAAAGCCTCTGCAGCGTCCTCCTTCCAGGAATCCACACACAGGGCATTCTGCAGCACCTGAAAGGCTTCTGAAGAAGCGGGTTTAGCAAGGGCGTTGGAGTCTCGGCCTCTGCGCAGCGGCCTGGAGGGTCCCACGCAGTTCATTGGAAGGTCTGCCGGGACCTGACGCGTGCTTGTGCATACCGGCACACGGGTATAGACAGGGATGCGTTTTCAGATGACAGCCAGGGAAAGCTCGAGAAGAGAGGACAGACTGATTTTTCAGGCTGTTCTTACGATCCCTGATCTCCCGGCTGGAAAGGGGACACACTATGCTTTTCCTGGGTATGTCAGGCTCACAGAGCGGGTGTCAGCTGTGGGGAAGCTGCAGTTTGAACTCCCCCTTCCCTCCAGAACTGGGTGTCTGCTCACACTGGCGAGCCTACCTTAGGTGCTGAGCGCTCTTGCCGTTTTACAGATGAGCTAAGTCAGGAGAAGGGAGAGAAGGAATCCCGAGAGCTGCCGGCTAGAAGCGTGGTGAACCACGTTGCTATGGGATACAGCCAAACGGACATTTTATCCCAGTGGACAGGGATGGGCAGCGTCATGGTGGGTGAGCCCAGTGTGGGGGTGATGTCTCGATACCCTAGCAGGGAAGGGGCCCCAGGCAGAGAAGGAGGCTCAGAGTGAGCTGGCCTGGTCCTGAAGAACTGAAGCCCCCAGGGTCTGTGACAACCTAGTCTAATAAAGAGCCTAGGGGTGCAACGGCTTGTAACCCACCCTGGGGTCAAGAAGGGTACGAGGCAGGAGCTCGGCAGCGCACGGATAACCTCGGGAGGAAGCTGTGCTGAGAGGCCTAGGCAGCCGCTAGACTGGCCCAAGGACACACCAACAGTTATGCCCGAGTCCTCCTCATACGTGGCCCGAATGCTCCCTGATGCTCAGGGAGCTTCTAAAAGGCTTGACTCGGGGCAAGAGAGTTAACTCAGGCTACTTTTCTAACGGACCAGGGGTTCAATCCCCAGCAGCCACATGGCAACTCACAACTGTCTGTAACTCCAGTTCCAGGGCATGTGACACCCTCACACAGGCATACATGCTGGCATAAAACCCAATGCACACTGAATAGATAAATAAATAAAACTTTGACTCAAGTTTAGAAAGAGAGCTGCGGAATGGGCTGCTGGGGTTTATTACTAGCTATGTGACCTCGGGGTAGACACTCACCCTTGTTCTGTTCAAGAACCAAAATTAGGAGGAGGGCCGAGGGCTGTGCCCACGTCAGCCCTGTCAGCCCCGTCCTGGCACTGCCTCTGTAAAGCCTGGGTCTGTGGGAGCGAGCAGCTCCCCGGAGCGCACTGAGCCCTCACAATAACTTCCTTTGAAGACCAGCAGGAGTGGGTGTTGCCCTGTCAGGACTGTGGGCTTCTTCAGGGGCTCACAGAAGGGCTGGCAAGTGAGAAATGAAGACCTAAAAGAGCAAACCTCACCAAGACGGCTTCCCAAAGAGACACCTGGCCACCTGGGTCTTAAGGAGGCCGTGTCTTAATTGTACTTTTTCTTTAAATAAATTGAAACTTTTATTTTTTAAAAAAGTTTTTATTTATGTTTTTAATTTTATGTGCATTGGTGTTTTGACTGCGTGTATGTCTGTGTGAGGGTGTCAGATCCCCTGGAGCAGAAGTTACAGACAGTTGTGAGCTGCCATGTGGGTGCTCTTAACCACTGAGCCATCTCTCTACCCCTTGATGGTTTTTCTTGGCTCCTAACGCTCGGGGCTAGCCCTGACTGTCTCCAACGGTATTGAAAGAACTCTCTCAACAGTCTTTGGCCATTCGCTCGTTTAGATGACACGCTGGGCTGGAAAGCAAAGGCTGTGAACTGTGAAGTGGCCGGACCTGGGTGGAGATAAGCACATTGCTATTCTGAGACTACCAAGAGAATCCTGCAGATGTCACTGGGAAGGCGCTCACTCCGTCCAGGAAGGAACAAGGAAACACACAGTTGCCACTTGTGTGCTCACAGAGCACACTTGACTGTGCTCACATGCTACACAGCCAGTGTGGCCTGCGCTCGCTCTGCTCTAGGCCAGCAGTAAGCCTCGTGGCAGCCTTCGTGCCAGCCCCAGTCCATCCAACTCGTCCCAGAGAATCTTTGTCCTCTGGCTCCTTTCCTACCCACAAATTCCTTTGTCCGGCCTTCCAAAAGTTTCTTCAGGAAAAGCTCCCCACGAGCTCTAGCCGTCCCCCTCCCTGCTGCCAGCTCTATAAAGCAAGCTGACTCCTATGGGAGTTTTACATTTTGGGGAAGTGTGATTCATGGGGAAAGAACTCTTTCTAACCTCTGCGGTGACCCCCAAAACCTGTGGCTAATACCGAGTGATCTGAAACTCACAGAGCTCGTAAGCGTAAGCGGGAGAGCGGCTCGGCACTGAGCTGTGAGGAGGGGCCGCTGGCCAGCCAGTCCCTGCCTTCCCACTGGCACCAGCGGCCCTCCCCTGAAACCCTGCCCTCTCTTGGCAGCCCCTTCCAGGACCCACAGCCCAGAGCCCCTGGCTGGAAGGGATGCTTGCCAGGCCTCTGGTGGCTAGCCAGTCCATAGCTGGTCCCAGAATCCCTGCCCCTCTGGTCCTGGCAAGAAACACCTCAGCTGAACAAGCAAGAGAAAAGCTGAGAAACGGGCATCTGAAAAGACAGCGTTCCTCACGGGAAACCCAGTGGGACAGAAGCACGCTTGTGGGCTGCAGATGAGCAGTGGGAGGAGCTTGTGTCCATCGCAGACATGGCTGCCACAGGCCTGACTCAGACCGACACGCCTAGAAGTTTCCCTGTAGAATAGAGAAGTCAAATCCATTTCTCCTCCCCATGCAGACGGGGTTTTGAGGAACTAATGCTAGCAGCAGCAAGTACGATGCTCATTCCCTACACAGCACACCTCTCCATAGTAGCCAACGAGGCAATGTCTGTACAATGCTTTGCCCGGGGCCTGACATTTCACTTTATAACTACAGTCATACCCCGTTAGGAAGCAGCAGAGAGAGAACTGTACTCGGCCCGGAACCTCGTCCGTCCGAGGGGCCTGCCTGTTGCACCCCGGGGCCGGGAGACCTGGGACTGGGGTTTCATGCTGGGAAGTCGGCTGGCTGTGCTGGACATTTGTGTTCTGCTGCTGCTCACGCTGAAAATAGAGCCTCTGTGCAGCTGGTTTCTAGGCGAAGGGAAGGGCAGTGGCAAAATTTAACTGATGGTGGCTTCAGGACACACAGATGGATTACCTCCCCCCCCACTCCCCGCCCAACGCATCCCCATACCCGCCTCTGCCACTGCTTCCCGTGACAATTTGGAAATCAAAGGCTCTTGAAACACTGTTTCAGCACTCCCCCTCCCCCTCCCCGCATCTTCCCCTCCCCCCACCCCCCCACCCCCGCCCCTGATGAGTAGGCAACCCTGATCCATTTCTCCCTGAGGCAGGAGCATAAAGAAATAGGCTAGCGGCCATCAGCTCCTCTGCTTTTAGCGCGCCGGCACCTGTGCCACCCATTCTATCAGGGCGCTAACAAGGTCCGGCGGCTTAGACTCCAACAGAAGAGGGAGTTCCCGTGGTGTGCTCCTGAGTGTAAGGTGGTTGGTTGGTATCTTGATTCCTGGTAAACCTTTCCTGAGATTCTCTTCCCCTCCCCCTCCCCCCCCCCCCCGACCCGACCCGGACTCCCATGACTGGGCTACACAGAAGAGAGATGAGGCAGGGGACTTTGTTTTCTGTCCAGAGGGTTGAGGCTGGCTTTTGGAGAGGAGTGAACTGGGTCCTGCCAAAGGCCAGCTCGTGTGCAGGTGGAGCCAGCACAGCTCCTCCCTTGAGCAGACTCCCGTAGCACCGAGACCTCTCCAGCTCGCACCCGGCACACGTGAAAATGACCTATTTCTGGTCTTTATTTTATTTTATTTTATTTTATTTTTTTTATCGAATGTTCACTTTCTCTACTACAAGAGTCAAGAGGAGCTGCCTTCGGTGTGCACAGAGGCCTCGGGAAGAGGGGCGCCAGGGACTTTATACTGCTGGGCCTTCTTATGTCTTCCACATTTTGACTGATTTTACTTTGGTGCTGAAGCTGGAGCCTGTGGCGTCACACACACTGGACACGCGTTCTATGGATGAACTACATCCTTGCACACTTCAGGAGTTGGGGCTAGGTGACAAGGTTTAACTGTTGATTGTGGCATCGTTTACCCTTCTGAAACTAAGCGGTCTCATTTGTCAACTTGAGATCTTATCACTCCAAGGGTTGCTGTTGCCAGGAGTAAATAAAATGAGGCGTGAGAATGTGCTTTCCAAACTGAGGCGCGCCACCCGACAGAAGTCATCCTCATCAGTGTGTCGTTCAAGGCTATGCCAGTAGCCAGTATACCCAGGAGTCACTGCTGAGTGTGTGTGTTTCAGAGAAATACCACCAGGCCCTCCTGCCTGGCATCTGCCTCCTAGCCCTGATGTGAAGCGAAATGGTTAATAACACTTTCTCTCTTGACCATCGGAGGCCAAGAGAGAGGGCCAGCGGGATGCCATTACAACCCTCACCCAGGAAAGAACAAGTTTCCCTTCCCGGGGGAAGGAAGCACCTCACTCCTGAGGGATTAGGAAATGTCCCTCTGAGGCAGGCTTTGAATTCTCCATCCCCAGCTTCCTGTCCTTTTTCTCTGCTTTTTTCTTGGACACAAAGCGAACGGCTCTTTTGTACCACAGAGTCTTACCACACGAAGCCAAGTGACCATGGGCTGAATTCTCTAAATTTTAGAGTCTAAAAACAAAAGGCAATTCCTTCCTTTCTTGTTTCTGTCAGACACTTGGTCGGTCACAATGGTAGAAATGTAAACCCCCCCCCCCCGCCCCGACACACACAAAGACACACAAAATCCCAAGAGGTAGGAATAGCCGAGTAGCCAGCCTGGATCAGCATGGCTCCTAGAGTTGAGTCCGGAGTCTTCGTCTGCCCCGAGAGGTCAGAGGGCCAAGAGGACCGAAGCCCATGGAGTAGCTATTGTCTGTTGAGCTTGTGTGAGGCTCTTTACAACTGCTCTTTCCTGTGTCCCGTGCCACAGCCCCGTGAGATGGGTTGTTAAGCTCTCTGTTGGCTGAGACACCATCTGATGTGATTTTCCCAAGAGCCCTAATTTAGTAAGTAGTAAAATTGGACAGGACTTGAACCAGGATGTAAGTCCAAAGCTTATAAGCACTCTACCTTTTTGTCTGCTTTATTTGGAGACTGGCCCACTTGGCAGATTAGGCTGGGTAGCTTCGAGGTGGAGTCCCCAACCACCCCCAAGAGGAGAGAGAACCACAGAGGAAAGGCATGTTTATTCTGGGCAGCTGTAGCTCTGGACATCTGCCAGTCCTACATATGACAGAGGAGGCCCATAGGGCTGCCCTGCCCCTGGGTTGGGGTACTGTGCACTAGCACTTGGGCCCCCAGGAGGATGTGTCATCTGCAGGGCTGGCTTCCCACCTCCCTTCTTGCTGCATCAGAGCATCAGAGCTCTGATTATGAGGTTCACAGACTCCTGGCCCTGGGCAGAGCTCAGGGGCAGGAGGATGCCTGTGCCCGGCTGGCTGCGGGGCCAGCCTGAGTCGTCACCACAGGGCAGCCTCTGTGAGCTCTTCAGCAGCAACACCAGGCCCGCCACCTCTTCCCCACTCATCACTTAGGAAAGCACAGCGCACAAGGAAAGCCGGACACTCTCAGAGAACGCGGTATGGCCAAACACTGTTTTGGCTAGAATGGGCCCCAGAGGGATTTCCTCTTGTATTGCAGAGGTCGGTATAGAAAAGTTGGCAAATGGAGAAATAATTCTGGCAAGACGATGGGAGAACATTGTTACTTGTCGCCACGCCCAGCGTCAAACCCTGGGACCTGCTGGGTGGACTGGGAGACATGATACCCATGAGCTATCCTCTGACAGCCACATGTTCCAGGGCACATGTGCACCTACACACACGCATATTTAGATAATTAATTAGTCAGTCAATTGATTTTAAACAAAAAAGAATTGGCTGTAGTTTCATGACATCCTGGTGACATTCTCAAGTCCCTCCCTTGACCCCCCCACTTCCGTTCCTTCTCTCTCTCTCCCCTCTTTATTTTAAAAACTGTTCTAATTGTAATAATTCCTCTACTTCCAAAAAGGGGGTCCCAGAGTTCCCACTCCCCCTTTGATTTTGATTTTCTTCTCCTTTTCTTCTTCTCCTCCCTCTCTCCCTCTTCTTCTCCCTCTCCCCCCTCTCTTCCCCTCACCTCCCTTTCCCCCTCCCTCTTCTTCTCCCTCCCCTCCCCTTTCTCTCTCTCTTTTGAGTCAGGGCCTCAGTGTGGTCTAGGACGGCCTGAAACTCACTATGTGGCCTAGGATGACCTTGGATTTCTGACCTTTAGGCCTCCACCTCCTCGGTTCTGCGTTAACAGAGCATGCGCCAGCACAGCTGACCTGAGTAATGCTGGGGAGTGAGTCCGGGGCTCTGTGCCTGCTCTGCAAAGCACCGACGAAGCTCTATCCTCAGCTTAGGATCCTGCAGGTAACTCCAGTGATGGCAGGGGTAAGTGCATCCCCATTTAAGAGCATCTGCATTTGCTAAAGCCATTGACAGTAGAACATTGAATCCCATTTACCAAGCTTGTAATAGAACCCCTTTTGTTTTGGTGTGAGATGGGGATCACATTATGTGGTCCAGTTGAGGCCTGTCAATCCTCCTACCCCAGCCTCCTAACTGCTGGGATTACAGGCATTCAACACCACCTATTTTGACAAGAATAAAATTACATGGACACAGGGCTGGTCCAGAAAATCTAGACAGCTCTTGGTTGCAGCAGATTAGGAGTGAAGCCTGTGAAGGGTCGAGCACAGTTAACGTGGGCTTAGGCACCTGCCGGCCACCCAGGAGCCCCAGAAGCACATCTGCTTGCCTACATGGTCCTACAGGCCCTGGGCCACCAACAGAGCTCATCCAGGGAACTGTCAGGAGCCCCTTCTGTGAGAGAATGCTGTTAGAAGCCATGGAGCCTTCGCCACCTGCCTGCTGTCCTTCTGAGAACCTTCCTGCATCTGAGAGAAAACTGGAGGAGAGGCAGCCTCAGGTCCCGGCCACTGCTTGAAGAATGGTCTCCATCCTCTGAGAGCCTGTCCTGCCCACCGTGTCTGCTCAGTAATCTTATCAACAGATGATGTGGGACAAGGTTTGCTCCCTGCTTAACCAAAGCCTACTGATGGGATTTGAGACCCGCTGCAAACAGGAAGGTTCCAGATTTGTCCCCCAGAAGTTCAGATTTCATTTACCCAAGAGTTTGAAGCCAGTGCCACCTGGTCTGGGACGGATAGCTCTTATTCTGGGGTCAGACTCACCTGAGGGGTCAAGTCTTCCTTGACTCTTTTCCACTGATTGATGCAGCCCCTCCTGTCTGTCTAAGCTTGGCTTCCTCTTTAGAACAGGGCTGGCGGGGTGTACCTTGCAGAGCTGTGGGACAGAATAGAAAGGGGATGTATTAAGAGCCACCCTTCGGACAGCTTTAACAATTCTGGCAATCAGTAAAGCATCAGAGCACTGACGGGGGAGGGTGAACAGCGCGCCTAGGGCAGCGAGTTTCACACTCAGCGTTTGGTGCTGCCCAGGCCTGCGGTGACCGGAAGGCAGTGACCGGAAGGTGACTAGGCATGAATGAACACATTAAAAACCTACCCAGGTGACACAAGCCCCCAGGCTCAGGCGCTACCGTGTGAGGAAATGTTCCGAATGCCACTCGAGGGGGACGGGAAGGGCACACGCCTGGGTTATAGCGGGCTTACGCTGTCCCCTTTCAACCCGCAGCTGCCCTGGCGCTCCTATACGCCTAGTGACCAAAGCCAATTTCATCCGAAGTGAAAGGAAAGGAAATAGGGTTGTAAGGGGATCCACAAAGTGTTACAGAAAGGGATCCCTGCCCCTGCCCCCCCCCCCCACACACACACACCAGGCTCACGGTGCTGCATGGAGCCCCGGAGCACAGCATCTAATAGAAATACAATGCAAGCTACCAGTGGGAACCACGTTATAGAACTGCTGCCTATAAATAAGTAAGTAAGTAAATAAATAAATTAACAAAAGAAACAAGTGATTTTAAATGATGTATTCAGATGTATTTTATTTAGGCCAATCTCTCAATAACATTACCATTTTGATGTGAAAAATACACACACACACACACACACACACACACACACATTTTATTTTGGGTTTTTGAGTCAGGTTTCCTTATGTAACTTGGGCTGGACCTGCGCTTACCTCCTCCTCTTCCTCCTCCTCCTGCTCCTCCTCCTCTTCCTCCTCCTCTCCTCCTCATCCTCCTCTTCTTCTTCCTCCTCTTCTTCTTTTCTTCTTCTTCTCCTTCTCCTCCTCCTCCAGTTCCTCCTCCTGCTCCTCCTGCCTGGCCTTGAACACACGATCCTTCTACTTTAGACCATAAGTGTTATCGTTGCAGACAACATAAAAATTAACAAGTTAGCTTACATTACTTTTTAAAATACCGAATCTTCAAAATTTGGTATGTATATTTTACACGGCGTATCTCAGTTGAGAGTGACTGGCCGTAAGTGGCTAGGGGCTATCATATTGAACTAATAGGGTAGCTGAGCTGGTATATGGCTGGACAGACCCCAAGAAGAGCTGGGAAGGACCCATGCCCAAGGGCTGAAGGGTTTCAGGTTAGACCAGTGGTAGCTGGGAGTACCCACATGTTCTTGAGGATGCCCTGCAGCATGTGAGGGGACACTCCTGGCTGAACAGCGTGGAGGTTGCCCACAAGCTAGAACAAAACATCCCAGAATACTAGAGACCTAAGAAGCAACCCCTGTCGGGAGGGGATGGGAGTGTTGGCCTCCCGCCTCACCTGAGACTAGAGGTCACTTGAGTAGGGTCTGCAGTGTGAATTTCCCTCACCAGGGAGGTGGACAGGTCATCCCAGCTCTGGCTGGAAGAAAGCTGTGGGCCCCCGAGGCTGTTTTTACGGTTCTCGGAGGCAGTCACACCAGATCCCGCCTCTGTTCCCTGCCACTCCCTCGGCCCATAAAGGGTAATGAAGCTGATGGTAAAATAGTTACATGAAACCCACTCATTTGAAAGGGCACCTGCTTTAAAGGGCAAATTTCCTGAGCCCAGGTTTATACATTAAGCTACAGAAACCCCTAATTAATTCAGACCCCACTCACTCTGAATTTGGGAGAAATTCTGCCTCCGGCTGGTCTGAAGCCTTTCCTTTCCCACTATCTATGAAGAAGAAACGGTTTGCTAAGCAAATAAATAGTTCAGGCAGGATCACAGAGGCAGGGCTGGCTCACTTCACTGTTTTCAAGAACTTTAAAAAGTCGCTTGAGCGGCCCTCTTCCCAGAAAGTTAATGAGGTCATTACAGCTGGTCCCTATCTTAAAACATTTCTATTCCCAAACTCCCTATGAACCGATGTGGCCCTTGGAGGGGGGAGTCCCACTGTGTTCAGCGTCCAACAGGGGACTGGACGTATTGCCGAGCACACAGTAGGTGCTCGGTGTTTGCCGAATGAATGGGAGTAGGCACCACAAATAGTCTCTTTTTCAGGTAAGAAAGCTGGGGCTCAGGAGGTCCTTTGTAAGGCACTCTGTCAGTGTCAACGGGCTCAGAGCGTCCCTAGGGCTGGGCCAGCCAGGCCGCCAGTAAGAAATGAGTCCAGGGTTCAAGACCGAGCTTGGTGCAGGGGGCCCTTCCACTCTGTTATACTATTACAGTGTTGACCCAGCCACAATGGATCGGCTGAATTCTTGAGGAGCTACACCAACCCACCTGGTTGTCCTTTTATAATCGCCTTTCCTCTGAGTACGGGAATCAGCTCTGAAGCTTCTCTCTGAGACCCCTGACTGTGACCCCTGACCTCCAGCCCTGGGGTGGACTTTGGGATGTCAGCAACAGAGCAGATCAGTTGTCCCCTTTGCAGGAGAAGGGCTGAAAAAGGAAGGCTATTCCAGACAGATCTGGACCGAATTGCTCCTGGGTCGTCGTTCCCAAGCGTTCCCTGGCTCCAAATCAGGGTGTGTGTTGGGCAGGGGTGGGGGCGGGGGCGCAAATTTTGTCCACCGAGTCCATTCACCTGGTGAGGGGTGGGTGGAAGCGAAGGGAAAAGGGGAAGCCGGCCTGCATGCTCTCTCTGCACTTTGTTCTGTCGGCTCTGCCCGCCTGGAGCACCGCACAGGGAACATTCCCTGACCGTGAGATCTGCAGGCTGCAGGGTCCCCGGGGAGGGCCGGGCCCCAGGCTCTTTGGAGCTGCAGCTGGAAAGAGGGGTTGGGTTTCAAGGAGTGGGGCTGGGGGGACGGCAGCCTGCCTTCCCGGCGGTGAAGGAGCTGGCCCTGGGAGCCAGCGGTGCCGACAGCTTCCTGTCGAGAGCTGGAGGCCCACGTGACCGCTCCCCACTCAGTGGATTAGGGGGTGAAAGGCCCAAGAGGGAGGGCGGGCGGGAGGGGCGCCCAGGCGCTATCTGCTCGTCTGGCGAAGCGCTTGCAGGGCAGAGCACCAAATCTGCTTTTCCTAAATGAATTCGGCTGGCTCCTTGTCACAGGGTCCAGCGGTCCAGCGAGCTGCCTCTGCCTAAAGAGGAAAAGGGAAGAGTCTGGGCACTGACTGCGACTACAGGCCGCTAATTTAAAGTCCCCTCCTCCCAACCTGGCCACACACATCCCCGCAGTGCTTGTCAGGGAGGAAATGTAATAGTCACAGACCTGCCGGCTTGGAGGGGATGGGATCCGGCTGTGACACAGAGAAGACTATGTGGCCAACTTGAAAGGCTATCTAAGTGTGCAGCTCTCATCTCCTGACCTCCTGACCTCCTGACCTCCTGACCTCACCGACCCCCACTCTACCCGCATCTCTGACAGGTTTGTCCTCTAGGTCAAGAGCAGCCGCCCTGACAAGGACATCGGGCCTAATCTTAGAGCCGCTTTCTGTTGAGCCGTTATTGAGCTCCTATTGTGTGTGGATCTGGGCACAGAAATATGTTAGAGACTGATTTGCCTGAAGGAGAGAGACTTGATGTAGTTTGAGCAAGGCAGGGCACCCCAGGGTGCGTGCTTGGGGTTCAGAGAGGAATTAGGGCCCAGTCCAGTAGACAGTTTGGAAGGACAGTTGCACATACAGCCTGACTGAGGGTGCTTCTCCCCTGCCCTACCGCTTTCCTGTTCCCAGAGTAGAGGTGGCCTGACGCCTCACAGATCTGGGGAGGTCTCCAGTCAGCTGAGCTGACCCCCTGTTTGCCACTCTTTTCATTCCTTCTGGATGTCATGGGGTTGGGGTGGGGACACAGAAGATGCCACACAGCAGGCACACAGTGCTGGCCTTCTCCAAGGAGGACTCGGAGCCCCGGCAGAATTTCGATGACTGACCCTAGCACACCTCCCCCCCCCCCCTCTGTTCAATGCCGCCTTAGGCTGGAGCAGTGGCCAGTGCCCCTTAGGGATCTCTGGTCTGGCTTCATTCGCCTTGTCGGTGGTGTTTGCTCCAGGGGCCATCCCTGTTGTGTATATAGCTCAGAGAGTCCTGTGAAGTTAGGAAAACAGGCTTTCCTTTCCACTAAAGGTGATAGGAAAAACAGCTGGGGCCCCCGGGGGGCGGGGCGGGAATGGTTGAAGGTGGGGCCTTGTCTGTCACTTCATTTTGACGGGCATCTGCTCTGTAGAGAGAGATCTCTCACCCAGGATCCTGATAGGATTACAGAGTTCTGACTGGGTGAACTGTCTTGGAGTTGAGTTGTCCTGGAGGAGAGGAGCCCTTCAGACCTAGGAGGCCTCTTAAACATCAGCTGTCCAGTCCTGTCCTGTCCTGTCCAGCCCTGTCCTGTCCAGTCCCTGTCCCTCCAGCACATCTATCATTTCCCATGTGCTTCATTAAAAACTGTCCGGGTCCCGTGACCGAGGTCTGGGTGGGGACTCTGGTGGCCATCCTTCAGGATCCTCTATTAAGAATTTGCTCAATGCACAGAAGCACACAATGTTTAATCCCAACACCTGGGAGGCAGAGGCAAAGACAGGTAGATCTCTGCGAGTTCAAGGCCGACTTGGGTGACATAGTTGGCCAAGACAGCCAGAGCTCCACAGTCTTCTCTGCTCCCTGTCAGACACCCTTGTCCAGTCATCAGCCAACAAGCAATAATAGGTCAATAACAGGTTTCTTCACTTCTGCTCTCAGTTCCCTTGCCTATGAAGAAATGGTGACTGTAGCAGACCAGGGTGGTTGCCTGGAGGTCTTGAGCGCCCCTACCAAAGATCAGAAGTGCCTACTTATGGGTGCCCTGGTACCTGGTAGAGACCCTGAGCCCCATTCACCCAGGCCAACCTGCGGAGAGGAGCGGTTCCCTTGACAGTTCAACTGCTGCAGGTCAAATATGGAGTGGAGAACAGTGTAACAGGGAAACCCCAGTGGGAAGGGGACCGTTCTCAGGACGGAATGGAATGAACCTCCGGCCCCGCCTCCCTGCCTTAACTAGTCCAAACAGTCTGAAAAATCTCCCAAGTGTTTCTAAGCTAAGAATCCCCCAAAGGAGTGGTTCCGTGTCTGGGGTTACAAAGACTTCGTTACTTCAGCAAAGCGTACTACAAGCCATTTACTGGTTTAATTTAATTATTTATGATAACACTTCGGAGTAAAAACTACACTTGTCAAAATAAAAGGGACTTTGTGCTGCAGTGACCCAGATTTTATTGTTGTACTGCCTAGTGCCCCGAAACGTGGTAATCGGCCCCAGATCTCCCTTCAGCTCGGGCAAAGGAACGCTGGCGGAGGCCGCTGACACAGACCCCCACACCCTCCTGGAGGTCTTTCAGACTGCCCCCCAAGGCATTTCAGTCCCGTCCGCTTATCTAGTTGCTTCTCCTCCTCTCCCTCCTCCTCTTCTTCCTCCTCTCCCTCCTCCTCTTCCTCCTAGTACTCCTCTTCTCCTCTGTCTCTGTCTCTGTCTCTGTCTCTGTCTCTGTCTCTGTCTCTGTCTCTCTCTCTCTCTGGTTTCTACCCTCACCTGACTCTTAGCCTTCCCCTGCGTACTCATGGGTCACTGTCTTTCCTCGAACATGCAGACACCCTTCTGATAGCAAGTTTTCTCCAGATCACCTACCACTGTAAGGATACCTAAACCTGTCTGCAGGGCAGATTATCAGATACTCTAAGAACTCATCTGGATGCCTGGGACAGTCTGAGGAACTCCCATAAGCTTAAATGTCATTGCCCCTCCGGGGCCACCCCACTGTCTCCACCTGCTTGGGCAGGGATCCCTTTGCAGGCCTCACAGCCCTCGGATTCTTTCCCAGCCTTGTTATCCAGTGAGTTCTTGGAGAAAGCGTTTACCTCCAGCCTCAGCCTTACTCAGCCACAGGGAAGGCCTGCCTGGTCAGCTCAGCGAAGGGCAGCTGGGTGAGTTCCGGGTGGGACTTCGAATCATAAGCTTTGCTGAGTTATGCAGACACCAGCTCCTAACCCGCCCATCCTCGTTCCTATGGGACATGTTCTTCCTTTAACAAAAAGTTGTCCTTTGGATGAGAGCCTCTTGAGGATGAAGCCTTCCCAGTCACACTGTGTGACGGGCCGGGAGAGCACAGTAAAATATAATACGCTTGGAATCTGGCCTCCCTGTGCACAGCTAGGTGAACAGGCCCAGCCGCAGGTGCTTTTTCTGTATTAATGGGCCTTCCTAGGATCCCAAGGATAACAGGCTCTCTGAGTACCCAGCTGTGACCCTCAGCCACTGCCTTCTGTTATTCATGGTGGCGACAGAGGGAATGGCAGCCTAGATGACCCACAGCCAAATCAAGTGATTAGTATCCAAGATAAAGAAAGGTAAGAGACTCTAATATCTATATCTATGCACACACATGTACACATATGCACACACACAATATACACATATACACATGCACATATGTACACATGTGAGCACACACATACGTACATGCTCACACACCCATACACACAGCCACAAACTTGATGCACACACATGCATGCACATTCACACACATATACACATGTACATATGCATACACATACTCACACATGCATACACACTTGCACACATTTACTATCAGGAAAAAAAAAAAAAAGACCTGGTTCCTGCCCATAAAGAGCTTACAAACAAATTAGAGAAACAGAGCAGTTTAATTCTGGGCGTGTTTTATATTTTGACCATCTGAAGTAAGAATAATTTCTTAGCAAGTGAGCTGGCCCTGCCTTCCCTCACCTGCTGCAGCACTCAGGAGAGCAGGCCCTGTACCTCATCTAGGCAGCACAGTGGGGCTGACTCTGGAGGTGTGGGTGCAGGTGAACCATCCCGAGGCAACAATCAGAATGGGAGAGCCGACCCCGCCTCCCTCCAGTGGCACCATTGCATGGCCCAGCTACAGCAGGGACGGAGAGCTAGCCCTGGTGCAGATAAGGAAAGGCTGGCAGGCCGACCAGCTCAGCTGACCACCCAGGCCCAGATCCAGGGCTTTACGTTGGCCCACCTCGAAATCTATATCACCCGTGAACTGTCAGAGTAAATGAAGGGCCAGCTGCTGATCAGAAGCTGCAGGATCTGCATGACCCAGGGCACCAACAGGATAACTGAGAGGAGTCCCGATGAGGATCCAGTGTTAATGGTTTCACGGAAGCCAGAGACCTCAACCCAGACCAATGACTCACTGCAATGAATATTTGCAAGCGAAGATGTGTGGACAGAGAGGTATACTGTGGGACACACTGTGACAACTGCAGCTTCCAGGATGAGCTGTTCCTATGCTTTGTGTGTGTGTGTGTCTGCTTTATTTGTGGGGGAGGTTGGAAGAGCAGAGTGTGGGTATGAAGGGAAGGAAGATGATTGGGCCTGGGGTGCATGATGGGAAACTCGGAAAGAGCCAATTAAAAGGTTGAAAAGATACTTTCTCATACTAGTCCCCGGTTTTACTGTCCAAACCAAGGTAGATCAGGCCAGCCAGGAGCTCTGCCTGCTGTACCCAGGTGGGTCTGCTTAGCAAGGAATTTCTAGTAGAGAAATGCCAGGGACCCACAGCTTGAAGACTGACCCAAAGCCACTTCCTGGAGCTGTTTCTAGGGACCCAGGCATTTTTCAAGGCTGGTTAATGAGGCACAGAGTCAGAAAGACTTTGGGAACCACCAAATCTCTGACTCCCAGACTTGGATACATATTACAACCGCTTGAGGGCTTTAGGGATAAAATGGAGGTGTTGGGAACTCAACTGGATCCGTTTTTCTTAAAAGCACTTCAGGCACCCATTTCCTGCAGCCAGGATTGAGAACGACCAGGCTAATAACCAGGGTATTAGGGACAGATCTGAAGCCAGACGCAGCAGAACCTGAGCTGAGACTCACACAGAAAATGGCAGCGACAAATGTCACATAGCCAAAGCCCACACTTTCCCATGATGCCAGCTGTTCTCCATACCTTCATAGGTCATTAGTTCTTTTCCACTCAGTGTCAAAGACATGGAAGCTCTGTTGTCCCCAGAGAGCCTATTGATGCCCTGCCCCCTGAGGCAGAGGGACAGTCTGGTGGCAGGTGAAACCAGAACCTCAACTTTCCTCAGAATAATTTGTGTTTGTCCTAACAAACAGAACTCATTCCAGGAAAGCATTTGTCGGCTTGGGGTAAGAGCCCCATTCATCACGATGGCTTAGGGACCAAGAGCAAGAAGACAGACTTTCAGGGCCCTGAGCCGCAGTGGAGGAGTTTGGGGGCAACTCCCCTAGGACCTGCCAGGAGGAGATGTCAGGAAAGCTAATGAGCGACCAGACAGCTGCAGCTTGTTAAAGAGTGCTCGGGGCCCATTGTAACTGAGACCTTTAAATATACATCCTAGTCAAATAAACAGCATCCTCCCGCCCACTGGCTGGTCTCTCCAGGGCCGTCCAACACAACCCAGTCCAACATAGCCCACCCAGCTCCTCTCCTGCCTCCCGTGTGTGCTCCCATCCCCACTTGGAGGGGGAGTGCTCCCTCCAGGCTAACATCTCTTGTTGTCTGGAAGTGAGAAGTTCCTGGAAGAGGTGGAGACAGCCAGATTTCCAGTCTTCTTCCTCCAGCCTCCTCTAAAGAGTAAAACACCACAGACCCCGCGCTTCAGAAAATCAGGACGGCACCTGTGGATTATTGGAGGTCCCACCTCTACAAAACACATAGCACATCAGGTCCAAAGCTATGCGGACCACCAAGAGCCACGCTGGACACCGTACCAGTTGTCTCGCCTCCCTACCCAGAGCTACACCTTGGCATTGGTTTCCCACCTACACACACTATACCCATTGACAGTGGCCCTGGACCTCTGGACACTGCACCCCACCTGGGCACTGATACCTCGGCTCCTGTGGTGGTTTGAATGAGAATGGCCCACATAGGCCATTTGAATACTTGCTCCTCAGTTGGTCAAACTATTTGGAGTGGATTAGTGGATGTGGCCTTAGTGGAAGAGGTCTGTCACTTTGACCTTTCAAAAGTCTCCTACTGCCTCATGCTTGTGGATCCAGATGTACGCTCGCAGCCCCTGTTCCACAGCCATGTCTACTGTGCTTCCTGCCATAACGCTAACCCTGGGAAACTGTAAGCCTCTTCTAAGTTACCTTGGTCATGGTATCTTATCACAATAACAACAACAACAAAAGTAGTTTGGGAGGCCGGGCGTGGTGGCGCACACCTGTAATCCCAGCACTTGGGAGGCAGAGGCAGGCAGATTTCTGAGTTCAAGGCTAGCCTGGTCTACAGAGTGAGTTCCAGGACAGCCAGGGCTACACAGAGAAACCCTGTCTTGAAAAACAAAAAAAAAAAAAAAAAAAAACAAAAAAAAAAAGTAGTTTGGGACATGGAAGATGGTACCAGAAGTGGGGTATCACTGGAACAGGCCTGACCATAATGGCTTTTTTTTTTTCTTTGAGAGATGTGGAAGACTTTGAGATTTTAGAGTAGGAAGGTGGTCAAGTACTCTAAGCAGGCCTCATCAGGCTATCTTAGTGGGAGCTTGAAAGGCAATAATGCTGGTTGTGGATTATGGGGAGCCCAGCTAAAGAGGTTTCAGATGGGAACAATATCAGCAACTGGGTTAAAGCCCACTCATGATATATTGACAAAATATGTGACTGTTTTCTGCCCTTATCCTGAGAATTTTCTTGAAGCTAAATTGAAAAATATTGTATTAATTTCCTGAGGAGATTTCCAGTCAGACTAATATTGACTTTGCTGTGTGGTTATTAGTAATCACTCTTTAAAACACAAAGATTTATTTATTTTATGTATGTGTGTACACTGTCGCTGTCTTCAGACAATACCAGAAGAGGGCATCGGATCTCATTACAGATGGTTGTGAGCCACCATGTGGTTGCTGGGAATTGAACTCAGGACCTCTGGAAGAGCAGTCAGCACTTCTAACCACAGAACCATCTCTCCAGCCCTAGGAATCATTCTTATGCAGGTCTACAATACAAAAGAACAAGTGGGGCAAAAAGAAATAAAAAAATGTACAGTCTGAGGAGAAAAAGAGTACCAGAATATGTATTGTTGGAGCCAAAGCATGCGCTGAAAAAAGATGAGAAGCCTGATCTGAAATGAAATAAAGGGAGGGTGCCCGAGGGACAAGGTCCCACCCAGCTAGGCGCTAATCTATGAAAGGTAATGCCCGAGGAATGTTCTACACCTAAAAATCAACCACAGGGAAAGCTGCTGAAAATATGATTCAAGGACTGGGGTGGTGGTGGCGAGGGGGTCGGACTCCATCTCAAGTAGATAACCGACGACCCTGGTACATTGTCCACGTAGCTGGCTTTAGAGTCATGAAGTCTACAGGAGTAAAGAGGGTGCGTTACATTCCTTTGCTGCTAAGCTAAGCCGCTGAGGCCAGGCTATGGCAGGAGTCATGTACCCAGGCTCCGAGAGCCCACTGAAGCCGTGAAAGTGGGTCCTGTCAGAGATGCCAGGATGCTGGAGATGTCCAAGTCCTGGGAAATCTGCCAGGGAGAGCTGCATGTAGGGAGTAGAATCAGAGCATTTTACAGGCAGTTACAGTTAAGAGATTGCCTTACCACACACAGCTCACTCAGACAGAGGCAGACACCCACAGCCAGGCAGGGATGGAGCTTGGGGATTCTTACGGAAGCATAGGAGGAAGGATTGTGGATCCCAAAGGGGATAGAAACTCCACAAGAAGACCAACAGCATCAGCTAACCTGGACCCTTAGGGCTCTCAGAGTCAGAATCACCAACCAAAGGGCACACACGTGGCTGACCTAGGCCTCCCCCTCATATGTGCAGCCTGACCTTCATGTGGGTCCTGAACACCTGGAGCGGGCTTGGGGGCTATCACAAGACTGTTGCCTGTCAGTGGGATATGTTCCACTAGCTGGGCTGCCTTGCCTAGCCTGGCAGAGACTTGAAGTGCCGGGGGGAGTACCCAGGAAGGCCCCTCCACTCGCTCAGAAGAGAGGAGGAAGGAGATGGGGGAAGGGTTTGTGGGAGGGGGTGACCAGAAGGGAGTCAGTGAGCAGGATGTAAAGTGAATAATTTAAAAAATTAAATTAAATTAAATTAAAAAGAGAGAGATTGTCTTAAGTCTCAGATTTTGGCCTTTGAACTCCTAAACTGTGTAAAACCTCTGAAGGACTATGGGGACTTTAGAAGTGAAAATAAATACATTTTGCATTATGTTATGGCCACAAGCCTGTGGAGGCCAGGGGGTAGAACGTGCTGGTCGGAGTTAAGGAGTGTCCTCCCATAGACTTGTGTGTTTGAATACTTGGTCTTTAGTTGACGGAACTGTTTGGGAAGGATTAAGAGGTGTGATCTTGTCGGAGGAAGTGTGTCCCTGGGGGCTGGCCTTAATGTTTCAAAAGACTCACACCGTCTCCATCCAGCTCTCTTTGCCTAAAGCTTGAGGATCAAGGCATAAGTTCCAGGGCTGCCCTCAAACTGCAAGCCCCAGTAACTCTTTCTCCTCTAAGTGCTTGTTATGGTGTTTGTTGTTGTTGTTGTTGTTGTTGTTGTTGTTGTTGTTAAGATTTATTTATTTCGCCGGGCAGTGGTGGCACATGCCTGTAATCCCAGCACTTGAGAGGCAGAGGCAGGCAGATTTCTGAGTTCGAGGCCAGCCTGGTCTACAGAGTGAGTTCCAGGACAGCCAGGGCTACACAGAGAAACCCTGTCTCGAAAAATCAAAAAAAAAAAAAAAAAAAAGAAAGAAAGAAAGAAAGAAAGAAAGAAACAAAAAGAAAAAGAAAAGAAAGATTTATTTACTTCATGTACGTGAGTACACTGTCACTGTCCTCAGACACACCAGAAGAGGACATCGGATCCCATTACAGATGGGTGTGAGCCAACATGTGGTTGCTGGGAATTGAACTCAGGACCTCTGGAAGAGCAGTCAGTGCTCTTAACCGCTGAGCAGTCTCTCCAGCCCCTGTTATGGTGTCTTATCACAGCAACAATAAAGCAGCTAAGGCACCTCCTGGCACTGTGACTGACCTCGTCACTGGTGTCTTATCACCTGCGTTCTCAGCTTCATGTCACCGCTGCCTCTCTCTCCCCGCACTCGCTCTGTACAGGTATCTCACCTTCCCTCCCCGAATCACGAGGCTGTATCATCACAGTCCACCAAAAATATAAATATGAAGATACCTGAAAGCTCTGTGAGGTCCTCTCAAGGTCAGCAGAAGCGGTCTGTCTATCTCTAAGAGAAACAAGAAGGAAGAAGCTCCGAGACAAGCAGCTCTGAGGTCCTATGTCTCAGTAGCAGCTCTATGCGATGGGCCAGATGTCGAACCGACTGCTGTTGACATTCCAAACACTATGGTGCCTGTGAGTTGACATCTGCTGCATAGCAATGGTCTTGTGTGGCATTTCCCTGTGTCTATCGACGTTTGTTCTTTATGAGGATAGCATCTTTGAATTCATCTTACAAATAAAGAAACTTGACAATTACCCAGGCACTAGACCTTGTCATGTGTACAGCTGGATTTTGAACTCTCCTCACCTTTACTCATGTCCTCAGATAGCCCAAAGCTCACTTTCTCATGACAATAGCCAAGCAGGCAGAATATTCCAGAAACAGTGACAGACCAGGCAGCCTCTGGTTAGAACTGTAAAGCTTGTGGTTGATGATAAATAACTGTACATTTTGAAGGAGATTGTAGATGTTTTATATGGTCCAAAAGGTTGGACACGGTAACCAGTTTGAGAAGTGATGAGTATTTCTCCGTGCTCATCTGTCTACCCAGGCTGGAGACAAAGCACAAATCACATTGTACCTCATGAAGACGTGCAGTTATGTTGCATAACTGAAAACACTTTTAAAAACATATAGGAATGAGCTGGGCGTGGTGGTGCACGCCTGTAATCCCTGCACTTGGGAGGCAGAGGCAGGCAGATTTCTGAGTTTGAGGCCAGCCTGGTCTACAGAGTGAGTTCCAGGACAGCCAGGACTACACAGAGAAACCCTGTCTCGAAAAACCAACAAACAAACAAAAACAAAAAACAAAAAAACATATAGGATTTGTCCCATGGGAGTCTAGAGATAGTCAGCCTCTGTGTGCCCAGTGTATACAGAGAGGCTTCCCTGCCCAGGATACCAACCAGTTAACCCAGGGAAGCCTTTCTAAGGACCGTACACAGGCTGCTTTCCTCTGACCGCTTTCTTACCCAGACCAGGCTTCCTCCATTCCTGGAGTGCAGGCTAACCACAGCCACGTGGCCATTCCTCCCCATGCCCTGGCTCCTTGACTCCTTGACACACCATTGGGTTTGCAATGCCAGGACCCCAGTCCTTCCTGCTCTGTTTCCAGCTTGGCAGAAGTGAAACACATAAATTTCGGGGTCATGCTGTTGACTGGGATGCTTCTGCCTACTCAACTCTGGAAACATTGGCTACTTCAGGCCAGAAACTAGATATTGTAACTCAGAAAATTTTGCATGTGGGGTGGGGGTGGGGTGGGGGTGGGACTGGGGGCAGGGGTGCCTGTCTGAGGGGCAGATGAGTAGTTCCATTTAGAATTCCTTACAAGATAGACACATCCCACCAAGTGACCAGGTAGGAGTGGAAATATGGCCCCTCCACTGCACACACACACACACACACACACACACACACACACACACCCGCCTGTCAGAGATCCTTTCTGAGCCTTACAGCCCTGAGGCCATACCTGCCCAGGAAGGAGTGGGCAGAGCCAAACCCCTAATTCACACAAAGGTGCTGATGCCCACTCCACCCCCCACTGGCACCAACGTACTAAACCTCACTGGACAAAGGACAGGCTGAAGAGAGGCCCATTCCTGAGAGAAGTTACAGCCCTCCCAGGAAGTGGACTAGAGAAGGGGCTCCCACCCCTTCCAGAACCTTCTGTCTCTGGCCACTGTTCCCAAGCACTCTTCCCTCCCCATAGACCCCTGATCGTGTCCCTCCTTCCAGGGTCTTTGCTCTCTTCCTCCCTAACTGGGGGTATATTCTACTTATTTATTTTTAAATTATAGTAAAATACAACTGAAGAGATTAAGATTAAGAAGATTCAGCAGCCGGGCGGTGGTGGCACACGCCTTTAATCCCAGCACTTGGGAGGCAGAGGCAGGCGGATTTCTGAGTTCGAGGCCAGCCTGGACTACAGAGTGAGCCCAGGACAGCCAGGGCTACACAGAGAAACCCTGTCTCGAAAAACCAAAAAAAAAGAAGAAGAAGAAGAAGAAGAAGAAGAAGAAGAAGAAGAAGAAGAAGAAGAAGAAGATTCAGCAATTAAGACTGTCTGATGCAAGCCTGGCTGTGCCTTTAATCTCAGCACTTGAGAGGCAGAGGCAGGTGGATTTCTGTGAGTTTGCCACCAGCCTGGTCTACAGAGTCAGTTCCAGGACAGCCAGGGCTACATGGAGAAACCCTGTCTTGAGAAACAAAAACAAAACAAAGCAAATAAAAGACCTCCAGAGGCTCTTTGAAGCTCTTCCAGAGGACCGGAGTTTGGTTCCAGCTCTTGAGCTAGATGGTTCATAATGATCAGTAACTTCAGCTGCAGGGAATGCAGCACCTCCTCTGGTCGCCATCAGCATGTGTGCACACCGCAGACATGCGCACAGACACTCGTAAACAAATACATAAATGTATAGCACAACGTTTACTGCTTTTAAAAATGCAGCACTTCAAGCAATTTCTTTTTTGCTTTTCGGTTTTTGCAGAATGGCACCCAAGGCTTGCAGTGTTCAGCTCGGTGGCATTGAATACCTCCCCAGTGCTTTGTAGCTGACAGCATTGATCTGCTCCAGAACCGAGCATGCTCGAAACTGAACCCAGTTACCATTAAACAGCAAGCTCTAATCCCTGCTGCTGCTGCCTGTTCCTGGCAACCCTGACTCTCTTTACAATCTCTATGGATTGACTACTTGGGCACCGAATGCGGGTGGAGTCACACAGTCTTTCTGTCCCCTTCTAAAATGTGTGCTTTTGTGCCTGGCTTATTTTACTTGGCGTAACATCCTCAAAGTGCATCTGTATAGTATAGCATGTGTCAGAATGTTCTCACTTTTTATGGCTAGATAGGATTCCATGATCTGTCCATACTACATGCTTATCCATTCATCCTTTTATTGTACTTGAATTTGTCTCCTGGTGTGAATATGGATACCACTTGCTATTTTGTTTCTTTGTTTTTTTTTTAAGTTGGAGTAATGCTATGTTGCACAGGTTGTCCTCCAATTCCTGAGCTTAAGCAATCCTCCTGCCTTAGTCACTTGAGTAGCTAGGATTCGGAGGTGTGCCATCAAGGTCAGTTCCTATTTTCAAACACCTTTTCTACCCGATCTTTCACCTTGGACTAAAAACCCACATACATACTCACCCTGGATCCCTAGAAACCCACATACATACTCATCCTAGATCCCTAGAAACCCACACACATACTCACCCTGGATCCCTAGAAATCCACATACATACTCATCCTGGATCCCTAGAAACCCACACACATACTCACCCTGGATCCCTAGAAATCCACATACATACTCACCCTGGATCTGTAGAAACTCACACACATACTCACCCTGGATCCATAGAAACACACACATACTTACCCTGGATCCCTAGAAACTCACACACATACTTACCCTGTGTCTTAGTTTGGGTTTCACTGCTGTGAACAGACACCATGACCAATGCAAGTTTTATAAAACTTCATAAAACATTTAATTGGGGCTGGCTTACAGGCTCAGAGATTCAGTCCATTGTCATCAAGGCAGAAACATGGCAGCATCCAGGCAGATATGGTGCAGGAGTTGCTGAGAGTTCTATATCTTCATCTGAAGGCTGCTAGTGGAAGACTGACTTCCAGGCAGTCAGGGGAAAGTCTTAAGACTACACCCACAGTGACACACCTACTCCAACAAGGCCACATCTCCTAATAGGTTCACTTTCTGGGCCAATCATATACAAACCATCACACCCTGAATCCCTAGAAACTCACACACATACTTACCCTGGATCCCTAGAAACCCACATACATATTTACCCTTGATCCCTAGAAACATACTTACCCTGGATCCACAAGCAATTTTCCAGAAACATCCTAGTTTCAAAAATCCTTTCCCTGTGGTTCCCACAAAGTATATAAAGGTCCCCAAAATTCCATTAAAAATTATTTCTCTTCAGTCTAGAAAAGACACACACATCCTTTCTAAGAGCCTGCTTTGTGTGCTCCGAAGTGGCGTCACTTTAAGAGGCTCCCCCACCCTCCGTCAAAAAGAAGGTCTTTGCTCAGCCTGTGGCCTTCCAGGTGCCATCTCTGTCCTTCCGTTTCCTGCCAGTGTTCTCCAAGTCTTCCAATCTCTCCTGTTCCCGCACCCCCTGCCACTTTCTTAATGCCCTGCAATCTGGCTTCCAAAACAGCTCCGCTCAATCTGCTCCGGCAAGGTCACCGGTGGCTGCTGTCTTAGCCAGTTCTGATTGCTGTGTCTGTACCCTCGGTTAGACGCTTCTGCGGGAAGGCTGGCAAGCCCGGTGAGCAGGAGCGGTGGGTGGGCCGCTCGCTGCAGCCCGGCGCAGGCGCGGCCACCCTTAGCATCTCGGCAGATTGCCTTACGGTCTTCCTCCTCCTTCTAAACGCTTGCCCACTTCCGCCATCCTCATCTTCTCTTTTCTTTTTAACATTTATTTCTTTGTTCACTTTACATCCCAATCCTGGGCCCCATCCCTCCTCTCTTCCTGGTCCCACCCTTACAAATCCATTATGCTCTCCCCTCTCCTCAAAGAAGAGGAAGCCCCCCCCACCTTGAGTCCCACCCCATCCCGAGTCACCCAGTCTCAGTGAACCTAAGCACATCTCTCCCACTGAGGCCCAAGCAAGCAGTCCAGGTAGGGCAAGGGGATCCAACGGGCAGGCAACAGAGTCAGAGGCAGTCCTGCTCCAACTGGTAGGGGACCCACATGAAGACCAGGCTGCACCTCTGCTACTTATGTGCGGGAGGCCCAGGGCCAGCCCCGCGCGCTCTTTGGTTGGTGGTTTAGGCTCTGTGAGTGCCCCTGGGCCCGGGTTAGGTGACTGTAGGTCACCTACTGTAGGTCTTCCTGTGGTGTCCTTGGCCCACCCGCGTCTTTTCTCTTCTGGTCCCCGATGGGATTGAACATTTACTCGGTCGGTCCCTTTCCCAACCGTTTCCTCCGTGGGCCATGCCAGCAAACCCTGAAGCACATGGCCAGGGTCTCTCTCATCATCCTCTCCACCCTCATTCGACTGGAGTCTCTTCTGTCCCCTTGCAGGCTGCCTTTCATCACCCTGTTACTCTAGCCTCTTGTTCCTCCTGGGTTCCTCCCTGGTGCTGTTCATCCTCAGAGCACACCACTCACTGCCTAAGCAGACAATGGTTCCTCTGCTTGGCTGTGTTGTGTCCCTGTCTAGGCTGTTTCATAGGGGCAAAGCCCAGTGGACAGCCCAGTAGCCAGTCTAGGCCTAGAAAGAAGAGCTGATCTCAGACTCCACACCAGATGGAGAGGCCATGCAGCCCCAGGCCTGTCGGACCCTGACCATAGTGAGACCACAACTCCCCAGAAGTGATGGGATTCTTTATGGTGTACAAGCCTAGAGACTGAGGACCTCTGAACACAAAGGAGCATCTTAGAACTGGCGGGGAAGGGCATGGGAAGTGGAGGCGTGGCTGGGGCTGCTTCTGGGCCAGACACCTCCGACTCCTTCCGCAGGTGAGCCCCTCTGCCCTGTCACCCAGCTCACTGGCGGAAACACTGCCCGTGACACACTCAGACTTCCAGGTCGTAACTTTACTATCCCTGCTCTGAGACTTCACGTAGGAATCCCTTGCTTAAACACAACTCAGTCTGTTTCCTCAGACATTTGAACTAGACAAAGGGCAGACAGACAGTTCAGAGGGAGAGTTCAGAGGGAGATGCATTGTGGTTAGATCAGGGAAGACCAGAAGAGGTGTCTGAGCTCAGTGCTAGGATAAATAAGCTTCAAAGTAGGAGGGAAATCCAAAAAGGAAACAGTAGAGACTGAGTTACTATGCAGCACAGGAACGTGGCTAACCCGCCCACCCTTAGCCTCAGGTTGGCTCTAGAGATACTTCCCAGAATTCTCTCCTACAGAGGACTGGCTCTAGCAAGCACCAATGGCACTGTATCGGGGGAAGGGGGGAGGAGAGGAAATACTAGAGTCATGGGCTTTGAAGACAGCAAATTCCAGTGGAAATTCTTCCTCTGCCTCTTTTAAATGCTGTGCCTAATACTGGCTCTAGGCAAGTCTGTTTCTCCATCTGTAAAATGGATCACAATAGCTTAGGAAGTTGTTGTATAAGTTAGAGTGGTGTGTGTGTGTGTGTGTGTGTGTGTGTATGTGTGTGTGAATATACCTGTCTATGTGTATGTATGTGTATCTCTCTGTGTGTGTGTGTGTGTGTGTGTGTGTGTGTGTGTGTGTAGTGTCTGCTACATAAAAGCTCAGTACACAGCCCAGCCCCATTATTAGCACCGCCTTGACAGCCACCACTTCCACATAAACAGCCCCAGGGAAAAAGACCAAGTAGCCCTCTGTCAGACTTCTCCATCCTCATCTTCCGGTTCCAGCCTGCCTCCATCTTTGGATGTGGTGAGGTAGAATCAAGCAATCCACGTTCTCGTTCCACTTGGCCATGTGTGAACAAAGAATTTCAATTCAGTGTCCTTATCGGGACAGCAGGGCTGGTAGCTTGTATCCTGTGGGGCTGCTGGGAGCGTGGGGCGCCCAAGTGTTGAAGATCCTGCTGGCACACCTAGGGTGAGTAGCGTCCCAGCCTTTTCTCCCACTGCCCCAAGACCCCACGTGGGGTCCAGAGCTGGGCTGTGGGTCTGGGTTGCTAGGTGGTGGGGTGGGGTGTGTAGAGGTACGAACCAGGAGATGAATGCATAAATAACTAGCCATCCCTGGTCTCGCTTCAAAAGTCCCGTCTCCAACCCTTTAATCATGGAGCTGCTCTTCCCTGGCCACCTTCCAGGGCGCCGCCCACTCACTTCCCGGAGGAGCACGGTGCAGGGGTGCAGGGAGCCTGCCTGCGTCACATGGCATGCTTCTAATCGATCCCAGGAACCCAGGGGGGCTGCCTTCCTCAGCGGGCTCACCCTGTGTCCGACATCCCCGCCCCACACTGCTTCCCAACCATAGCGTAGTCTTTACCCCCTCTACTGTCACCAGGTTCTCCAACCTGGCTTGCCCCTAAGCCTTGCAATGCTGGGAAGGGGGTCTGACAGGACAGTGTCCTCTCTATAGTGACCATTGTATGGGTCAGTCCCCAAGGCCTGATAGTTGCTAGAGTTCACAAGGGACAATGGAAACCTAATATTAGAAAGTGAGCCAGTCTCAGAAAATCCAGGACATGTGTTTGCCATGTTGGTTAGCGCCCCCCCCCCAGGCGAACCTCTCTTTATTCAAGGCGGAGTATTCCTTAGGGATCAAGAGTGAGAAGTATGTTGGGGGCGGGGAGAGGGATTGCATATGAAATCACATTTGGCAACTCGAGTCGTATTTTAATGCACTAATGGAGTTGGCTTCTTGAAGAAAAGAGCCCGTGAGTCTTTCTCATATGGGAATGAATTCATATGGGAAAGCATTCCAATAGAAGGAGCTATTTTTAGGTTTGGATATACTTGGTTTGCTTAAACTGAGGCACACCGGTGTTGAGTTTACAGCCCTCTTTGTTTGAGGTCTCCCTGGTCCTGGGGTTCAACCACCGGTTCTGTCCTTTGCATTCTTGGTCGAGGTGAGGCGGGTGGTATGCGGGACACCACAGCTTCCCTGAGCACTTCCCAGCATGTGACCTCAGTTACAATGCTGTGGGTTGCTGTGAGTGATGGAAAGAGGACATGAGTTGGTGTGTGAGGGGCAGCCATGTTTTCTGAGAGCGTCAAACCGGTCGGTCAGAGGAGCAGTGGGGCCATGAGATTTCCTTTCCCCAGAAGTTCTTCAAAACAACATCTCCCAGCCTGGGGAGCATGTGCCCACTCCTAGCTCTCTGTTAGGTCTGCAGACCTAAACACAATGTGCCTTTGTAAACCATCTTCACCCAGGGCTCCCCTTGTCCCGGATGAGCTCCTCGCTTGAGCATTATACACTGAACTCTGGCAGACAGCCAAGCTGGAGCGTAAGGGTGAGCAAGTCACCTTTGCCAGAACCCCAGAGGGCTGTCCGAGGAGGGCTACCCTGTACCACTCCTGGGAAGTCATATGGTCCTAGGCTAGGAAGTCCTTAGCAAACCTCATGCCTCCAGTCCCTTCTGGACATGTGGAGAAACTGAGGTCAAGAGAAAGGTAGCGCTTAGTCGGTTTCACATGGCTCCTTCAAGACGCAGTGGGGGCCCCTCCCCCACTCCCGCTGGAGTGCTGCGTATCTGGCTGCCTGAAAAGCCTCCAGTCTGTCTGGGCAAGGACTGTGTCCCTCATTAGTCCACGCCCAGAGTTCTGAGTAAGTGGTGTTGGCTGACGTCTGACAGCACTCTTCACAAAGAGACAATTTGAGAAGAGCTCTAGAAAGGACTGGCTTTCCATTCTTGTCTTTGGGAGGCAGTGTGGTGCAGGAAAGAAGTCCACCTGTGGGCCCTTGGATTCTGATGAAATCAGTGTGCTCTTGTAAAGAGAGAGTCTGGCAGAGGCTTCAGCACACAGCAGGTGCCACAATGGAGACCATTTCTGGAACATTAGTCCTGGTTCTGCTACTCTGTGTCCTTGAATAAGTCAACCGATGTCTCAGGGTCTCAGGATTATTCCTATCTGGGGCATAGGAATAATCCTGCTTCTTAGCCGCAGGGAAGACCTCACAGGGCCTCAAATATTTATAAAAGATAAGTTTACTCCAAACTTAAGAACAAGGAGAATGGGGGACTTGAAGAGATGGCTCTGTGGTTAAGGATTTTATCATGCCAGACCATGGTGGTACACTACTTTAATCCAAGCACCTGGGAGGCAGAGGCAGGCAGATCTCTGAGTTCGAGGCTGGTCTACATAATCAGTTTCAGGACAGTAAATGCTACATAGAGAAACCCTGTCTAGAAAAAAAGAGAAAAAACAAGAGCTTGTGTCATCACTCTTTCAGAGGACCGGAGGTTCTGTTTAGTGTAGCATCCAGGTTAGGCAGCTCACAACCGCCAGTTACAGGCTCTGTAACTGCTTTCAGGGAGTTCTGTGGCATTGGATAGCCCTTTAAACCCCCGAGTGAGAAATGCAATTGATGAAAGTGCCTAGGACTCAGAATAGAAAGGTTCCCACTCCTCTAGTCTCTAGCTTCAAGTGTTCCCACCTCTCAAGCTTCAGGTGCTCCCACTCCTCAAGCATCAGGTGCTCCCATCCCTCAAGCGTCAGGTGCTCCCACTCCCCAAGCCTCTAGCCCCGTGGCTTGTTTCTTTCTTTCCATCATCTGTGAAGACAGAGTTCAGGGTCCAAAGAGGTCCAGCACGGGCGAATGGCTCCGGAGGACAGTCTGAGGTCTGGGGCTTTGGAGGCGTCCAGAGAGGGCATGTTGTAAGAAGAGCAGCTGGGCCCAGGCTGTAGGTGCTGACAGAGCGGGCGAGTCTCCCCTCCCCCTTTGGGAGTGAGTGACAGCGGCAGGTCCAGGCCAAGTGGCCTGATGGGGCTGTCAGGCCTCTTCAGTGCCCATGAGGTCCCGGAAATACCAGGGCTGGGAGGGGCCGTTGGGGGGGGGGGACAGAGGCTAACCTGTCATTTGAATCTCTGCTAGACTGTCCTTCAAGCCCTGGCCACGCTGACTGCCTTGCCCAGCCCTGGCTGCTGCCACCAGACCCCAGTCTCCGCCTCAGCCCAGCCCTGAGCTTCCTCTCCTGTTGAGCTCCAACACCACACTCAGAAAGACTTTGTGTTTTTCAAATTAATGCAATTAAGAACATTTAAGTTTGTGAATGATAGAGGGTTTTTTTTTTTTTTTCATTTTCTTTTATTTGATTAGAGAAATTCCCACCGCACAGTTCCTCCAAATGAAACCCAGACCTGAGGCCCATTGTTCCGAGGGCTTCCATGAGAATGTGTTACCTTTCAATCTCACACACTAATGTGTTTAGCGTTACAGTCCCCCCCGGGGCGGCTGCAGGAAGGATCTGGAGCCTTGATTAAAGCGGCCTTTGCTGGGCAGGAATGTGGGTCCCTCCACCCTAGAGTCACAGGGCCTGGGTGCTTGCCTAGGCGGAGCCTCTGCTCAGATGGCCAGCAGGGGACTCAGATCCCCGGCAGCTGCGCGCGCGCCCGCCCGCCGCAGTGGGATTGGCCCTTTTCCTCTCCAATGCTGCGGGTCCTCTGAACCTCTGACACCACCCTGAGCCCTGGTGCATTTATCGGCCTACGACTGGACACCTCTTGCACACCTTCGCCCCACTTTCTGTCTCCGTTTTGTTGTCTCTCCCTCTATTCTTTTTTTCTCCTTTCTTCTTCCCACCTTTCGGTCCCCAATTACCGCGTGGGTCTCGTGGCACAGAGAAATCACACTGCTCCTCCCTCAGCTGGCCCAGGACCTGAGCTCCAAGGTGAAGCAGAATTAGAGCCAAAGCAAAAACTGATTAGAGCAATGTGCGGGAAGGCCTGGGAAAGGGAGTATGGTGGGTCAGAACCCCTGTTAAAAACCCCGACTAGTGCCAAATTTAAACAGGATGTTGAGTCGACACCTTCCTGCCCCAAATCACCAAAGGCTCAGGCTCGGCACTGGGAGGCCAGGTTATTTCCGTGTGTGTGTGTGTGTGTGTGTGTGTGTGTGTGTGTAGTGTTCCTGTGTGTGCATTGTATATTTGTAGATGTGTAGTCTTCCGTGTGTGTATGTGTGTGTGTGTGTGTGTGTGTGTGTGTATACTGTGGATATGTGTGCATATATGTGTGTGAGTGTGTATGTGTGTGTGTGTGTGTAGTGTTCCTGTGTGTGCATTGTATATTTGTAGATGTGTAGTCTTCCGTGTGTGTGTGTGTGTGTGTGTGTGTGTGTGTGTGCTCGCGCAGTCTAGGCCAGTGTCCTGATACAGGAAACTGGTAGCACTTCCCTGTCTGGTAGTTTCATATCTTTAACAACCCAAGCCAGGATCCTAGAACATACTGTCAAAGACCTGGCCAAAATGATGTAAGGCTGGAAAACAACCAGACTTTTTTGAGCTGGGACTCAAATGAAAACCAAGCCTGTGGACTGACTTTCAGAAGCCGCTTGCTACACCCAAGGCGTTGGGAAGACCTTAGGAGAGACTTGGGATGCGTCCTTCCTTCTTCTCAGCTCCTGGACCCGCTGCATTCCTGGATGCCTCCCAGTCGGTCCTCAAACCTCCAGAGACCACACGGGCACACAGCACGCATCGTTGACCTAGCACTTGAGGCCGAGGAAGGCTGATCTCTGCGAGTTCCAGGGCAGCCACACCCACAGCGAGACGTGGGGATGGTGGTGGTGGAAAGGGCTGGGCTGGGCTTTCTCTTGCAATCTCCACCAGGCTTTTGCAGCACCGAGGCTGATTGTCTGCAGGTTTGCTGTTTAAGAAGGCTGCCCAGTGGAGACATGAGTGGAAGCAGGGAAGATTCAGGTCAAAGAAGGCAGAGGTCAGTTTGCTACATCTGGAGAATGGGGAGACTTAGAAGCATGGTCTTACCTGGTTCTGCCCCACCCCCTCTACCTGGAGCCTCAATTTTCCAGGAAGAAAAGAAGCACACATGAGGCTGGGAAAGCTGGGGGACCGATTTACAAGACCGAGTGCAGGGGTTCATTGTCCTTTTGTTCCACACAGACACTAACCCAGGCAATAGTTGGCTGATGAGATAAATCCACCTACACCTTTAAGCTGTTCTGCCCCACACAGGGCTCAGAATGTCTAACCCTTGGACCAGTACCAGAGTTCTGCCACAAACATCTGCCAGGGCCAATAGCCCTTGGGAGCAGATACATAATGTAAACTGCTTTTGGATGAAGGAGTCAGGACAGGAGAAGGCGGCGGCGTGGGGGAGTCTGGATAGTGGTGGGAGCAGTGCGGGGATTTGGCTTTAGGTCTCTCCCGAGCCTTCTGAGACAATCACCTTATGTGAGCATCTCTCAGTTTCTCATGCTTCAGGAGGGCTTGGGAAGGGCGGATGATCCCAAAGGTGCACAATCCAGAGACGGTCTGCTTGTTCCTGTCAGGCCTTGCCAGTTGGCCTTTATCCCCCCTGCTGGGAAACTTGCTTCCCTAAGCAGGATTTTCTTCAGCCATTTTTCAAATTTTACTCATGATTTCCAACCAATAGCAATGCTTCCCCCAAGATGACCAAGCTTTTGCCCAGACTCTGATCAAACCACACAGACAAAGAGCAGGAGACATGACAGGGCTCACCAGGACAGCACCGGGCAGAGCAGCACTTCGTGGGGTCTGAATTAGCTGTGGCAAGACTCGGTCGGGGTCAAGAACTGCCAGGGAAAGTTCTAGTTCCAGGAGGAGTTCCCATGAATGCCATCTTCATCCCCTCTGAGATCCCCACAGACACCACCACACATGTCCAAGGCTTCGGCAGTGGTTTGAGCTTGAGTGTATCTGATAGAGGGCTTGGCGCTCAGGAGAAAGACTGAGGTGAAGGGTAGTATCTCCTTGCACTTTCTGAGGCATTCTGGAAACCCTTCCTTCCCCACACAGCATCCATGTACCTATAGAGGTGCCTACACTGGCAGACAGGAGGAGAAGAGGGAAGGGCCTGCTGCCCTGGCCCAGCTCACAGTCCAAGAGGCTGCAGCAAAGAATCATCTTGGAGTTTTGATTTTCATGGAAATGAACCATTTTATCTCAGACCACAGGGGCCAGGGAATGAATTCCCTTTCTTTTTTAAAAAAAAAAAAAATTTATTTATTTTTATGTATATGAGTACACACTGTATCTGCACAGATGGTTGAGAGCCAGCATGTAGTTTTCTGGGAATTGAACTCAGGACCTCTGCTTGCTCTGGTCTGCTCGCTCCAACCCTGCTCACTCCAGCCCAAAGATTTATTTATTATTATATGTAAGTACACTGTAGCTGTTTTCAGACACTCCAGATGAGGGCGTCAGATCTTGTTACGGATGGTTGTGAGTCACCATGTGGTTGCTGGGATTTGAACTCAGGACCTTTGGAAGAGCAGTAGGTGCTCTTAACCGTTGAGCCATCTCTCCAGCCCCGAATTCCCTTTCCTTAATGCAGATAGACTAAATTCCCTTTGCATTCTAGCTTGAAAAAGAAAAGAAAAGAAAAGAAAAAAAAGAAAGAAAGAAAAAACTCAAAAGCTGCTGCCATTTGCTCTTGGATGGCGCCTGCTGAGGCCGAGCTGGGTGCCTTGCAGTGACCGGCTATGCTAGGCACAGGGGCCTGAGCCTGGCTTTGAGTTTGGTATGGAGTTTGGGCAGGCCAGGGAACAGCTTGACTCAGGTAGGGAAGAGTCTGAGAAGGACCCTGGAACTTTCTGGCATCCTCAGGAAGACTTCCAGGCAACAGTGTCCTGGACTAGGCCTAACACTCTGTCTCAAACCACCAAAGCCTGCTCTGAGCCTGGGCCAGCAGTCCAGTCTGCCTATGCTTGGAACCATGACTGAGCGCGGACTATACCAGGTGCTTACCTTTATTCTTATCGAAAAGCCATTATGCAGGTTGGAGAAATGAGGCTCCAAGTGTGTAGGTAATCTTTTCGATCTTACAGCGAAGGCCAGTGAGGTGGATTAGCAGGAAAAGGCCTGTGCTGCCAAACCAGATGACCTGAGTTCAGGCCCCAGAATATGCATGGTAAGAGGAGAGCCAGCTCCCACAGCTGCCCTCTGAACTCCACACGTGCCACTCCCCAACCACACTGCATACACAACATAAATAAACATAGAGCCCATGGAATCTGAGGTCCTGCCTCTTGAGCCTGTGCTCTTTGTTCTAAACGAAGCCCTTCCTGACGGGCTGCGGCTACCCCAGCTCCTCTCTTCTCCTGTCCCACCCCTTGCCCTTACTTCCAGCTCTGACATTCAACACTGAGGCACCATGCCAAATAAGAACGACTTCCCTCTTCTAGCCTGCCTTCTGTCTGCCTTCGCGGTTCCGAAGTGTGTCCCCGGCATCCTCAGCACCACATCCCACCTCAGACTTGCTGAATCAGAGACTCTGGGCACAGGGCCCGACAGTCTGCTTTAACAAGGAGTCCTCTGATTGTGACACGTGACAAGCTTGAGAAGCACGGGCTGCCTCTCGCTTCTGCAGACCAAACAAATCTTGATAACAGTTGAGGGTGAGTTTAGCTCTCCTTGGAGCCTTTGACACCTGAGCCACCTCATCGGGTGTGTTATGAAGGGATTCTGAGTGGCTGGAAATGAGATCGCGAAGGCTGTTTTGACTCCCTCCACTGTTTTCCACGCTTGCTCTAGTATCATTCTACTTCAGATAGAGCTGACAGAAGAGGCCACTGAACATTATCAGCACCCCTCCAAGAACCGGTTTCAATGGCTCAATCAGAAACACTTAACACAAATCATTTAGGGGCTGGAGAGCTGGCTCAGTGGTCAAGAGCATTTGCTGCTCTTCCAGAGGACCCTGGTTTGGTTCCCAGCACCTCTATTGGACAGCTCACCATTGCAGCCTTAATTCCAGCTCCAGGGGATCCTGACAACTTTTTCTAGCTTCCCCAGGCACTGGCACACACATGATATGCACATATATGCCTGCACTCTCACATACACATAAAATAAGGGTAAATATTTTTTAAATTCCCTGTTTTGGAGGGAAAACCATCTTGGACTATGTTAGTTCTTGAAATGTCTAATAGCCTTTGACCCACAGTCCACAGTCCAGCCCAGAAAATGACTTCCTAAACATATTTATCCTGACAGTAAATCAGGACAAATGGCAGTGAACTATGGACTATTCTAACTATGGAATTGTCTGTCTTTTCTTTTGAATTTGTCCATTGTTGTTCCATGAATTTGAAACACTTTGTTGGTTGCATATATGAGTATGATTGTTTTCTTCTGCCATTATTTTCAAGTTGTGTCTTTAGATTTGAGTTGCATCTCTTGTAGACTGCAAATAATTAAGTCTTTTTTAAGAAAAAAAATCTCATCTGACAATCTCTGTCTTTTAATTGGAATGTTTAGTCCATTAACATTTAATGTAATTATTGATATGGTTGAATTTAGTTTTACTTTGCCCCTCTGTTTTTTATTTCTCTATGCTTCTTTCCCTGCCTTCTTTTGGAGTTTCAGAATTCCATTTAAATTTATCTATTGGGTTTGTAGCTATACCTCTCTGCATTAATTCTTTAATGACTGCCCCAGGGATTGCAATGCATCCTTAACTTTTCACAGTCCACTTAGAGTTACTATTTCAAGTAAAATTGTAGAAACTTCATAACACAGATGTCCATTACTCCCTGCCCCCTTCTTTCATGCTGTGATTAGCATATGTATTACATCTACATAAATTATAAAACCCACATACAATGTTATAATTTTGTCTTAAACAGTCATGTGAATTTCAGAACAATTAAGAGGGCTTATTGCCAAAGGGAACCTCAAAATTAAGGGAATTCTCAGGAATCTGATTCTTGTCATGGTTAGAAAAGGAAACCTGGACCTTTGGATGCTTGTTTGTCCCTTCCAGGTGATGGTAATTCTAGGGTCACAGAACATAACCACAGTGGATTCATCAGTAAGTCTGTCTTTGTTTCCCAGTCTGCTGGGACCTAATTATCAGACCCAAAGTCCACTCCAGGATAGCCACAGGCCCCATGGAGGAATCCCTGGTAAAGCTGCAAAGTGAGCGTCTCTTTTGTCCCATTTTCCTCTGTTTTCCTCACATGAAGCCTTTGGTCTGACATTTGGCTGCTGTATTTTCTTTGGCTTACCCTGATGTGAATCATGCAGCCCAGAATTTGTCCCCCAGTATAATAGGTACGCTAGTCAATGTTGCTGAGTGAGTCCACGAACCCCAGGCAGACCTTCTGTCCCCTCTGGGTGGTGCAAGGGACTGGGAAGAGGAAGTAAGCTCCTTCTTTAGTAGTGGGAGGGAATCCTGGCCAGGGCGGGGCCCTGGGTAACAGTCTGCTCCAAGACTGTGACGTTCCATGATGTGGGGAAGCTCTTTAAACCGGAAGGTAACCAATTCAAAATAGCTTCAAGACCTCCCTGAAACTAAGCAGATTCACTAGGCTTCTTCCTACCAGGGTAAGCAATAAAAGTCGAGAGTCCATCTCGGACCAAAGGAAGCTGAGGGGCAAAGACGATTCTCAAGAGGAGAAAAAAAGCTACAAAGAAGACTGAGACCAGAGCAGCTGTGTCAAAGCAGCAGAAACCAGCGGGGCTGCCCGGAAGAGGTGTAGACCAACTGAGTCATTTGGAAAGGACACTCTCCAGCCTGTAGAGCTGCCTGCAGGCTGTGCAAGTGCTCCCAGTTCCAAGCTTCTTCGAGCTGTCACCCATGCTGGGGTGGGCTTTGGTGGTGAAGCTGTGTTTGAGTCATTTCTGCTCCTGTAAACAACCCCTCGCCCTTATTCCTGTAAGTAACACCAATAAAGTCATTGGTTCACCAAGTTCTGCTTTGATCTGTCACAGGAGTCCTGAGGTGAGTAGATAGGCGTGTTGCATCTCCCTAGGTAATGTCTCGTCACACAGCACAGGGGTATAGCCAAACCCGGGTATAGCCAAATCTTCCCTGGGGGAATCCCTGAGAGCTGGAGCCAACGCCAGTGGGGTGCAGATGTGAGGGCTGAGATCAGAAAGTCTGCAACGCTGGGGGAGAAGCAGGACAGGATCCGTGGGTGCACCCAGGGTGTCAGCTCCTGTGTCCCTGGAGGAAGTGAGCGCTGGGCCACCAGAGCTGCTGAGGACGCGGCAGCCTGGAGGGCTGAAGCTTTTTGGAGAAACCATTAGTCTAGTGACAGGGAGAAGAATGAAAAGGCTGCGTGAGTCGGGGTTAGCATGGGGCTGCAGGCCCTGCTGTGCAGGAGGCAAACATACAACTGCGCTTTTCTGGGGCTCACCCTGGGGCTGATCCCAGGCTCCAGAGTCTGAGGCTGACCAGAAGAGGCCCTTCATCCCAGAACAAGGGGGCCTCCGAGTGGGAGTGGAGTTTACATTAAGCCTCAAGAGGAAGAAGGGTGTCTTGGTCAGGACAAAGGAGGCCACCAGGACGGGAAGGAGGTGAAACTGGGAGTGCCTCTGAGTCATGCCTTCACCTTTGGCCAGCCAGGTGAATACCATGTGACACACAACACCTAACCTGGGATGAAATGTGATCATCGGTTGTGGGGCAGGGTTGTTTTGTTTTGTTTTGTTTTTGTTTTTGTTTTCCACCAGGCTTGTAGAAAGCCATGGAGGGGAGAGAAGAGGAACAAGCCACAGCGTGTTTCAGCCCAGAGGAGCAAGCTAGGCACTCAGCCGGGCACTGTCGGCTGCTGGGCTGAAGGAAGGGGCCATCCCGCACGGTGGGAATCAAGCAAATCTTCCAGTGAGACTGGACTTGTTAAAATAATAACCTGAAGTGTTTGGGCCCATGCCAGGAAGGGAGAGAAGGCACCACGGCTGACAAGACCTATTGTATACGCATCTTCACCGTGCCCTGGCCACTAGTGGCTGCTGACATAAGGCTCTGTGGCTACTCCAGCTCGGGGAAGGGTTCAGAGATTGGGATTTTCCCATTTTACATTTTGTGGGACTGGGGGGTGGATTGGTGTTTATGTTGAGACAGGGTATGTCACTGTGTAGCTCTGGTGGTCCTGGGTTTACTTTGTAGACCAGGATGGCCCAGAATCCACCAGCCTCTGCCTCCTGAGTGCTGGGATTAAGGCCTGCACCACGATGCCTGGCACAGTTTTACATTTTACAGAATATCTTGCTCTTCTCTGCAGTCAACTCCTTTCAGACACTGTGTAGACAGGGCAATCACAAAATAGACAACGCCACGCCTCCCATTCAGTTCCCAGAGCTCAAAGCGAGAAGCATCCTCCACACCCCCTTTCCCAAGGGAGCTCAAAGCACTGGAAATGCACGTGACACACCCGTGTCCATCCACCTCAGCTCTGACCTACAGCTGACGCCATTCCCAGTTGCTTAAGGGCCCGGACAGAAAGGACCTTGGAAGAATTCAAAGCAGACTCTACAGACCCCTCAAGAGCAGCCCCCCTTAGGAAGCCTGCAATAGGGATCTGTGGAGACCCCTACCCTAAGCCTTCTCTCAGATGGACTCTTGGCTTCTGAATAGATGTGCAAATTCATTCTCCCTGCCCCAGGGAAGAAAGCAGTATCCTCTCAGGTCGTTACAGTCTTACGTATTATGCAAAATCAGCAGGGCAGTCGGTCCTTTTCTGGGAATGGTCTGCCTGGAGACTTAGATGTTTCTCTGCGGAGCCAGCTACTGGACAGTCCTCCATGGGAACTTTATAATAAAGGAATTTTTAAATTTCTAGTGAATGGCCAAATCCCAGGGAGAGTCTGCTAGGGCTGTCCTGAACTAAACAACTAAAGCCAGCATTCTGGGTAATTACAGGTGTGTAGTATGGCTGTCTTTCTAGTTGGAGCCGCCCATGCATGCTCCTGGAGGCAGGGCCGGGTGAGCCCGTGTGCTGCCCCTGGAGCCCCGAGCCTTGGTCTCTCCACGTGGTCTGTTTCTGTTTTCTCCCCTTGCCCAAGTGGCCAGGGCCTGGAGCTGTATCGCGAGTGGCCGACCAGCCCTGGTGGTGGTGCTGTGGTGCCTGGCTGTCTGGTGGGCACGGGAGTCCTGGGAGCCCGCCTGCTGCCAGCCTTCTCCTTTTGCCTGGCTCTCAGCATGTGCCCCTTCCTAGGCCCAGCAGGGCATTCCTCCTTCAGGATCTGGCACCCACACCTCAGCCGAAAGGGCCGCTCACTGGCCTACAGCATCCTTCCGTCAGACGTGGGGGTCAAGCTGACAGTGGGCAGGTTGGTGCCTGCATCCTGACTGGAGCCGAGGCTAACTCGGTTCTTTCCCATTACGTATCATGGCTGTAATCTGCTATATGCTTCAATTGTTTTCTGGTTAGTCTGTGGGGTGAGGGGGAATCCTTTGGCATAGCATATTACAGTGGCCATTACAACCATCCCAAGTCATAATAAGATCCTGCCTCTTTGGATTTAAATGATTAATAATTGTTAATTAATCACTAATTAACTAATAAAATGATTCGTCTGTGCTTTCGCTCATTTCCCTGAGGGCTTTCCCAGCCGTAAGTGGCACCTGTGTCCGCTGGTCACACTGTAGAACGTGTCCCCTGGGTGCCAGCAGCTTTGTGTCTCCTGCTGGGCACTCAGGGCTCATCTTGTCCTGGGTACTTCCTGTGCCCACCCTGGCTCTCCTCCTGTCTCAGGGCCATCCCACACTCCCTCACATCACTGAGTATGGGCTAGTGGGTGGTCCCTGAAGGCCAAACAGGAGCAGAGCTGAGCTGGGACAGCCGAGTGTGTGTTGACGTGTGGGTGCTGCCAACCTGGCAGAGCCTACACGGGCTCCTACACCGCTGCATGACGGGAGGCGAGGGGCCTAGAGCAGGTTCCACGGGGTACAAAGTTCAGGCTTTGACGGTCACTTCTTAGAGGGGTGGGGTTCAGTACTATCCATCAGTGAATGGGTAGAGCTGCCAGGATTCGAACTCAGGTCCACCTACCTCCCAGCCTCTGAGAAAATGACTCCCTCAACCCGTCCCTGAGAGTCCCTAGCCACACTCATTGAGTGTATGTGGCCTCTAATGAATGCCCTTCAGAAGTGTCTGTGCCCACCCACAGCTCCAGGTGCCTCGGAAGGCCGAGGCAGTGTTGGAGACCAGGCCTGCGAGCACCTGTACCATTTCATTCCTCAGGACGCCCAGAGGACGAGCCTCTGGCTCTGCAGACTCCCTAGGGCCTCGCCGCCTGCTGTCCTGGTGCAGTCTGCCCCTGCGGCACTCCTACCTGCAGTCCTGGAAGGCAAAGGCTTTGTTTCTCAACACGGTGACATTAATGTTCCCTCTCCTGCTCTATGTGGCAGGTCACACATCCCGGTAGACTGTTGCCTCACTTCAGGTTGGAGGGACAGAACACTGGAGTCTGTCCCTGGCCCTGCTGGCTCTGTGGCTGCAGGCGTGTTGAGCAATCGCTCTGGCCTGGCCCCTAGCTGACCTTTATCCCTATCCTTAGAAAGTGAGACCACTTCTCCTGAGGCTGTAGGTTTAAAGCTCCAGGCCTGGGGCAGGGGCGCGAGTTTTCTTCTTTGCCTATTTTTTTTTCCTACTGTGACTTCTACTCCTGGGCAGATCCTGGTCCTAACATGAGCCCCTCCCGCCAGCAAAGGCTGCTGGAAGTGAAGACAACCTCCTAGGGGGCAACGAGAACAGGAATAAGTTAGTCCAGTCACTCCTCTCCCATATCAGCCTATGCCCCAGCCCAGAGGGAAGTCCTTCCTCACATCTAATTCACAGCTTTCCTGCTGTGATTTGTGCCTGCTTCCTCTGGGTATGTGGCTCGTGCCCCCTTACCGTTCCTCCCCTGGTCTTCAGCAGGCCTTCTCTGCTATCCTACTCAGCTAGAAGCCCCACGGGAGTGAAAGTGAACTTTAGGAGGATGTTTAAAGTTTGGCTTCTCATCACTACATCTCAGCTGAGTCCATAAAAGCTCCCTATAAAGCCCACTGGCCAGCCAGCCGCCCTCCGCCTCCAGGCCTCCCCGTTTTATGATCAGCCCCCATTCAGACACCAGCTGGATGTAGGAACTCGGGGCTTTTATGAAGAGATGTTAACGAGAAGCATCTCTGCCTGGCCTCTTTCAGCATCCCCTCCTGGCCTTCTTCACAGCTCCTTCAGTCAAGGCCCGTGCCAGCCAGGCTCCTTCTCCCGTGCAGGTGCCAACTGCTTGCGCATCCTTCCGGGAAGGGAGCTCCCAGCTCGCGGCAGGAGCGGTGTCTCAGTCAAACCGTCTCCGACTCCCCGGCAATTGTGAAGGTGTTGGGAAAACAAACATTACCAGCAGCGATAAAAGACGGGGCGGGGCGGGGGAGCGCCGGGGTGGGCGGGGCCTCCGTGTGAACCGGGAGGATTGGGCTCCGGTACAGGCAGGCAGGAGTCTGGCCCGAGCCGCAGGAGCAATACAGGGTCGAGTTTCTCCAGAGCTCAGTCTCCATCTGTCAAGTGGAGATAGTGCTGCTTAGTTAAAAGAAGAAGCAGACGTGATGATAGCAGGGCATTGGCACAGTCCCTCCTCGCGTCCGGCTTTTTCCTGGGTACCTCTCCCACCCGCGGCAGAGCAGGCCAGCCAGGGCAGCAAGTGACGAACTCAAGTCTCTCAGAGCTACATGCCCAGCACTGCCCCCCCTTATTATTGTTGTTTGTTTTTGTTTCAGACGATTTCTCTGTATCCCAGGCTAGCCTAGGCGGGCCTCAGATTCACAAGAATACTCCTGGCTCCTTAGAACTCCTTTCCTAGAATACTCTGATTACTGGGCTAGTTTAGGGCCCTTGCCGAGGTGCTGGGGGGTGGGGCCGAGAGAAAGGAGCTGCGGAGAGGAATTACCAGGTACATCCGTGGGTCCCCTCAGCCATGACTTGGAAGGGAGACCGGAAGTGGAGACCAGTGAGGGAACAGGGACAGATGAAGGGTTGACTTTCCCTGGAGCCAAGAAAGGAGGAGGGAGGAGGAGCCCTTGAAGGCACAGCCTCCGAGGGTCCTGGTAAGATCGGGTTTCCTGGGGGAGAGGCAGAGTCGCCTAGCAAGGAGGGGCTGTAAACAGTGCGAGGCAGGGTCGCAGTGTCCTGTGCGGGCACACTAAGCAGCTACTAGCTCCCCTGGCGTGCCCCCCCCCCCCGTGGGAAGGCATCCTCACCCTCTCCCACGGCCCAGCCTTCATTTGCAGGAAAGGGCCGTATGAGGTTGGGGGCCGTATTCTGGGATGAACTCTAGGCTGGCGCTCAGCACGGAGGGCAAGTGGACCCCACACACAGGTGCGCTTAGCCGGGTACCATCTCACAAGCACTGCATGCATAACTAGACAAGTGACAGTCTCCGCTCATTCTTGTCTCCCTAGTGGTACATGCATTCTCTGCACACTCACGACTCCTCTTCCCACCCTATACACGTGCACACTTGTGTGTGTACACATACGCATGTGTGCTCATACACACACTCACAGAAACTCTTGTACACTCACAAATGCGCACACAGATGGACACACAGACAGACACACAAACACATGCCCCGCTGTAATCGATTGGTGGCTCCAGCACCCAGGACGGGCTGAGGTTCTGTGATTTATGAACGGGAATAGGTACTGGGAGATTCCAGCTCCATCTGCTTGGGAGCAAACAGGAAGCCTTGCTTGCTGCCGTGCTGGGGCAGGAAGCTGCTCAGTGTGGGAGGCTCATAAAAGCCTTCCTGATGGTCACAGGTGCTCGGCTCCCCCACTCCAGAATCGCACTCCTCAGAACCGCAGCCCCCATCGGCCATCTCCCTGGGCACAGTCACTGCCTCTGTCAGCACCCTGTGACAGAGCCACGGCCAAGGCCAGCCAGCCAGCCAGTGAGGAGGAAGGCGCAGAAGGCGGAGAGCAGCAGAGCTGAAACACCTCCGTCTGTACGCAGCTGTGTCCGTCAGTTGGTCCGTCCGTGCATGCCTCCGCCTTGGGCAGGGTGGGGCCAGCGGTGGGGACTACTAACCATTTACTCCCATCAGCTCTTCTTCATAGGTAAGGGACCCAAGTTCAGCTTCCACACAAGGCCCCCCCCCCCCCGAGTGCAGATGGGGCTTGCCACAATGAGCTGCAGGGCCCAGCCCAGGCACTCGGTATGGAAACACACCGGAGGGAGGGGAAGGGAGCGGCCAGGCCTGCTGGAAAGGCCCCAAGGCTGCCTCTGGAAAGGGTCCTCTGGGTAGGGTTGAGCACAGGCTCATTTATGTCATCTCACATGACCGGCTGAGTGGCGCTCACATGTGTGTTAGTCCCACTATGTGCTTTACCGTGTTTCTCAAAGCCCTGTTCGCTTGGAAGTACCTTTCAACAACTCTGAGGTCCTGGCCCACCTCCATCCCCCACCCATGACATCAGAGCCCTGGGCTGGCCAAAGACTCCCGGCGGCCTCTGGAGCCTCCACAGCCCAACCCCCACTCCTGTCCTTGTGTGTGTGTGTGGGGGGGGGGGTTCCCTCACTTGGCAAGTCCTCATCCTAGAGATGCAGGACTCCATCCCGATCCACTGAACCCGGGACCAGAATGGGAGCCTCTCCATGTAGAAAGAGCCCTGTCACATTGTCCCCAGCCTCCTTCAGAGGCCTTGCTCCAAGACAAAAATCACTTGGGGTCGGAGGTGGGGTGGGGTGGGGGACCCAAGCAGCCACTTGGAACACTGGCATAAAAAAAGATGAGTGGAAGAATTAGAAATCTTTGTCTTATCAAAGTACCTGATATAAATAAGTGGGAGTCAATGTGGGGTGACGCCCTCAGCCGGGCCTTGAAAGTTTGAAGGCATTTAGACAGAGTGCTGCCCCAGGCACTCTGCCGGCCTTCCTTACCCACTGTAAGGAAGGCAGCTAGGAATGTAGAAAAGGCTGTGCGCCCAGGGTGGTGTGGACAGGGCAGAGGAGGGGCAGGGTGTCCCCTCACGTCCACCATACCATACTCCTCCTGCCACAACCCATGTCTCAGAACCCCTGGGATCACAGCATACAGGGCCTACAGTCTTCCTGTGAGGGAAAGGCCCACACTGTGCCTCACAGGAAATCACCACCAGGGCTGTGCGCATGCCAGCATGAGCGTTGTGTTTTAGGTTCAAGGAATAATGCTAGTCAGGGGCAGCTCTCAGGGTGGCTGGAGAGATGGCTCAGCAGTTAAGAGCACTGGCTGCTCTTCCAGAGGACCCGGGTTCAATTCCCAGTGCCCACATGGCAACTCCCAACTGTCTGCAACTCCTGTTTCAGGGTATCCAACACCCTTACACAGACATACATGCAGGCAACATAATATACACAAAATAAAAATAAATGAGTTTAAAAAAAAAAAAGCTTTCAGCCGGGCGGTGGTGGTGCACGCCTGTAATCCCAGCACTTGGGAGGCAGAGGCAGGCAGATCTCTGAGTTCGAGGCCAGCCTGGTCTACAGAGTGAGTTCCAGGACAGCCAGGGCTACACAGAGAAACCCTGTCTCGAAAAAACAACAACAACAACAAAAAAAAAAAAAAAACAAATAAAAAAAAGCATTCAGAGGAACCCACAGGAAGTCAGGTCAGAGCCAGTCAGGTGGGAGGGAGTGTCAGCATTCTTCTGCCTCAGTCTACCATCTCAGTCCCTTCCACTTCCTCTTCCACGGAAGGTCACAGCACCTGGTCCCCCAGCCCTGGCCAGTCACATGGATTGTCTAGACAGTGCCCCACCTCCCCCAGACACGGGGACCCAGTCACATGTCTCCGCCTCCCACCTCCTGCTATAATCCTGGGAGCTTGCCGAAACCTAGGGTATCCCTACATCTTCAAGTTTCATCTCCTGAACCCCAGACCTCAAGGGATCGCCTCTCCCTCTCAGCCACCCGCAGATTGCCTGGTCTTTCTGCTGAGGCTGAGAGGGGGGCACAGCCGTTAGATAAAGCACATGCCGCTCTCACAGAGGAGCAGAGTTTGGTTCCCGGCACCCACCTCCGGCAGCTCACAATTGCCTGTAAGTCCAGCTCCAGGGGACCTGACGCCCTCTTCTGGCCTCCCTGGGCACTGCATTCATGTATGCAAACCCACACATACACGCAACTGAAAATAAAACGAATCTTTTTCTAAAAAAAAAAAAAAAAAAAAAAAAAAAAAAAAAAGATCTTTGTGTTGGTTGGATTGAATTGGGCTCTTCTGCTTGTTTTCTTTTTGGAGCCAGGGCCTCACAGTGTAGCCCAGGTTGGCTCAAACTCTATAACCTCCTGGTTCAGTGTCCTGCAAGGGTGACATTATAGATTTGTGATGTCATACCCACTGGACACCTACACAGTCTTAAATACCAGCGTCTCCCTTGTAGGTCAGAACTTGTTTCCCTTCTTTTCGTGAAGCCCGTCTCCTTTCACAGATCGCTCCCATTCTCTTTCAGTCAGCTACGGAACCGAGTGCCGACCTCAGACGCTGCCAAGCTGTCCTTCTCCGACTCTCCTTTCTCCTTCAGTGATGTGTTGGGATCTGGCATCTCCATTCCCACGGCCCCGTGCCCGGCCTTCCCCAGCCCTGGAGGACGCAGTCATCTGCTTTCCCCATCACGATTTCCAGGCTACTGGAAGGCATAGGAAAACCAACCAAGCGTGCAAACTGGTGCCACCCCAGATTTATGGTCCCTGACTTCAGCCTGGCCTCCAGGCTCCAGTGGTCAGCCTCTGTTCTAAACCTTCACCACCCGCTCAGCTTCCTGGTGGCCCCCTCTCTCACCTATAATTGGCAGGGAAAATAGAAAACCTGAGGCCAGAGGTGCCCCGGCCTCCCGCTGTATAGCCCCGCCCCTCCTATTTGATGCCCCATTTCCTCTCAGCTGCTGACTCCGCCCCCATCACCCCACCCCTGTCTCTGACTTTACCTCAGCTTTGGCTGTCGCTCCCCCAGGTCTCTCTTCACAGGCTCCTCGTGCACCTGCTTCTGCGACGCTCCTTGCTTCTGTAAGGCTCCTCGGCGGCGTTCTGTCTTGATATTCTAATCTTCCTCACCCTCCAAAGAGTCTCATGTACTCCTCTCCTCCCCTCCCCTCCCCTCCTGCCCTTCCCTCTCCTCCTCTCCCCTCTCCTCCCCTCCCCTCCCTTCCTCTCCCCTGTCCTCCCCTCCCCTCCCCTCCTTTCCTCTCTTCTCTCTCTCTTTTTTTTCTGATAAAGTATGACAAGATATGTTGCCCAGATTAGATGCTGGAATTTCAGACCTGCGCCACCATTTTGCCTGGTCACACACACACACACACACACACACACACACACACACACACAGCTTAGCTTCTTGCTCCAGTCTATCTGATATGTGGATCCAAGTCAAAGTGCCATGTCCTGGTGTCCTGGATGTTGACCTATCTGTCCTGTGAGCCCCTCCACAGCTTCCTTCCCAGCTAGGCTTTTACTGGCCCTCCTCTCTTTGTCGCTACCTTTGGTTACAACAGTCCCATCCATCCTGTTCCCAAGCCAGACACCAGGAAGTCACCTTCCTTTTCTCCCCCCACCCCCAATGCCACGTCCTGTGGGCTATGTGTCAGAGCTGTCCTTCCAGCCTGCCCCATCTCTCTGGCTACGTGTACTCCTTTCCGGTCCCTTCTGTCTTCTGCAATGATGTCCACCTGGTCTGTGGACTATGTCACAAGCATTTGTGGGAGTTTTTAGCACACTCTGGGGATGAGGACTTCTCGGCTGAGTGCGTGGCACAGCCCCTTCCTTGGGGACTCTTTTGTTTTGTTTTGTTTTTTTAATTGGCTTAAAAAAAAACAGATCATCTTAATTTTACTGTATGTTCTTATTGTGTCTTAAGGATTCCTTCTTGGGGTTGAAGGGATGGCTGATCAGATAAGAGCACTTGCTGTATTCTGCTTACTGCTCCTGTAGAGGACCCTGGTTCAGTTCCCAGCGGCCTGCGTGGCAGCTTACAACCATCTGTAACTCCAGTTCCAGGGGCTCTAACGCCCTCTTCTGGCCTTCTCAGTGCATATACAGACATACGAGCTATACATACATACAATAAAACTAAAATGTATGTATGTATTACACACACACATACATGTATATATATGTGTATTCTTTCTCTAGCCCAAGATCATGGACATCTTTGGGAGTCCTATAGAAGTCCTATTGTTTCACTTTTCATACTTAGGGACCCTGACCCACATGTAATCTGCAGCACATGGTGACTCCCTCTGTTTAATTTAAACCTCAACTAAACAGAGATCTTTGTATCCAGTGGGCATCACATGGAGCCTACACACAGTAGGCACTCGGCAGATGTCCACTGTCTGGGGTGTAGAATCTAGACACACATGTTTCCAACCAGAGAAGCACTCTCTTCTCAAACCTCCTCCACTTTGAAACTTTCCCTCCTTCCAAAGGCCTACCATTAGTGGTGCAGGTGTATGGACAGCGCTGACTATAAGCACATACTAGGTTCAAGGTTTCTGTCTGATTTTTATTTTAATTGCTTATGGAGCTAGAGAGGTGGCTCAGCCTTTAAGAGTACTGACCAGCAGGGCAGTGGTGGCACACACTTTTAATTCCAGTGCTTGGGAGGCAGAGGCAGGTGGATTTCTGAGTTCGAGGCCAGCCTGGTCTACAGAGTGAGTTCCAGGACAGCCAGGGCTACACAGAGAAACCCTGTCTCAAAAAAAACAAAAAAAAAAAAAAAGAGAGAGAGAGAGAAAGAAAGAAAGAAAGGAAGGAAGGAAGGAAGAAAGGAAGGAAAGAAGGAAGGAAGGAAGAAAGAAAAGAAAAGAAAAGAAAAGAAAAGAAAAGAAAAGAAAAGAAAAGAAAAGAAGAAAAGAAAAGAAAAGAAAAGAAAAGAGAGTACTGACCATTCAGGGCTAACAACTGTATGTGACTCCAGTTCACAAGGTCTTATGTTCCCTTGGTCACCAGACATGAACATGGTATACAGACATACATGCAAGCCAAACATTCATACACTAAAATAAAAACAAATAAATCTTTAAAATGCTGTAGAGACAAATTAATTTTGTCTCTACAGGGGTGAACGCTGTGCTTTTGTGAAGCTCATCACCTGGTCCTGGGTTTCCCAACTCTGGACAGAATCTACATACTCAGACTTATCTGGACTTTTAAGGGGTTTGGTTGGTCGGTTTCTATCATTTTTGAGATAGGGTCTGAGTCCAGGCTGGACTGGAACTCAGCTTCCGGCGTCATCGGGACTACAATGGTGCGCCACAGTTCAAGTTTCAGGTCTTCTGTTAGCCTCGTGGCCCTGGGAGAGCCACTCCAGGAGATGGCTTTCAGCTTTCTCTTTTGTTATAAGGAATGGAGATGCTAACTTGGGCCCTTGTGAGCGCGGATTGAGAGAGTAAACAGAGCAAGGGCAGGCAGGTGCTGGACACATGGCAGGTGTCCACAGCTTGTTCAGTGTGTAAATGACAGAATAGGAGCAGGCTGGGGAGAGTCGCAATTAGGAGAGGCAGGGGGCAGGCAGGGGCTGTGTGCCGGGCTGCTGCGGGGCCTCCTGGTCATAGTAACTGCTGTCAGCAAATGTTTCCCAGACAGGAATCCCCCTCAGGGCTCCCTTCCCCACCCTACTGCATTTGTTGACTCAAAACCTTCCCACTGCCAATTTAGCCTGCAGTAAGGAAGGGGGTGGGGGTGGGGAGGGGAGAGAGGTGTGGGAGGGGGTGGAATACCACAGAAAGGGGTCTTTGTCTGAGTGCTGTGTGGCATTTCAGACTCAGAAGTGTGTGTGTGTGTGTGTGTGTGTGTGTGTGTGTGTGTGTAGATGTGTATGTTTTAATCTCCTAAACAGCCAGGCATGAAGCAAGAGGCATCTAAGCCAGGCAGGAGGACCTTCCAATGGGCTGTGTTGGGAGATAGGACAATGAGCTGGATTGCAAGGCTCTGGAGACTTCCCTGAAGCTTAGATCTTAGATCTGTCTTCTATCAGGCGACTGTCCTGTAGAGGGCAGGGCCACTGTCCTGGAGAGGGCAGGGCCACTGTCCTGGAGAGGGCAGGGCCACCCAGTGCTCCTCTCCCTGCTGAGGCTGAGGCTGAGGCCTCCACGTTAGGAAGATCACCTGCAGCCAGTAGGCTCCCAAAGCTTGGGTCTCCCTCTGTCTTCATGCTCCCGGGTCCCTGTCCCAGGCCTCCTGGGGGGCTACTGTGGCTACCCCTGGGGCAACCCTGGATCCTGCAGGGTTAAGCTTGTGAGGGAGGAAAAGCCAGGCATCCATTTGACTCATTTAAGGCTGAATTTCGGAAGCACATCTGCCTTGATTGATAAAACAACGACCTTCCTACTTATCCCAGGTCTCTCACGTCACATCTGGGAGAGTTCTTGTTTTTTTAACAGAACACTTATGTATATAGGCGCCCCCAACAGTGTCATGTAGGCACCCCCACTCCTCGACAATTCACATAGACTCTCCCACCCCTCGACAGTTTCATGAAGGGGCTCCAGCCCTCCAACAGTTTCACACGGGGCCAGGCTGCCCTAGAACCCTTACATAGATGAAAATGACACTGAACTCCTGATTGTCTGGCCTCTACCTCTTGAGTCCTGGGATTCGGCGCCTACCATGCCTGGGTAAACACTTATTTCTCTTGTGTAGAACTCTCTTTCAACATAACTCAACACTATCGGAGGAGAGAGGGAAACCCCACGGGCGTGAGGAAACTCATCCACAAGCACACCCTGGAGCTTTCTTCCTAAAAATGGAGCTAGTGCCAGGCACAGCGATGCCGGCTCATCATGGGACTTTGTTGTGTTTTCCTGAGGTAGGGTCTCAAGATGGGTGGCCTGGAGCAGCCCCTCCTTCTGCCTCCACCCCGGGCGTCCTAGTACGGGCATGTGCCACCATACCTGGTTTATGCAGTGTTGGGGATCACAATCAGGGCCTCTCCCCGCTGTCAGCCTAGCAGATTAAGGTCCTGTCAGGGGAAGGCTCAGGGAAGATTGAGATGATGCCAATATAAGAACAAAGACGAAATTGAAAGCAAGCCACTCGAGGGCTGGGTCTGCGGAGGTTTCCGGGAACTGAGGACTCCTGTCTGGGTTCTGAATTTACTCAGGTGAAGGAGGAGCCGGTGCACACCAGGGTGAGAGGCACAGGGGTGTTTGGGGTGAGGCAGTGGGGGAGTCAGGGTGTGTCACCTTCTGGGTGACCCTTGGAGAGCATCTTCAGAGCAAATTGAAACTGGCCGAAAGGTGGGGTCAGGGAAGACACTAGGGTTGTCTGAGGCTGGAAGAGAAAAATTCCAAGCAAGCTGGGTTAGAACACCAGGGGCTTCTGGAGGTAGAGCCCCTCCCTCCCTATAGCAGCTGGAGTAGGGAGGAAGCCTTGAGAACCAGGTTGCAGGAGAGGCCTGGGAATTAGTGGTTTCTGAGGAAAAAAAAAAAAAAAACAACCATCTCACCCAAGAATGGCTTCCACTGCAAAACAAAAGAAGAGTAGAGCCTGGTGGGTTAGCCCGGAGGCCCAGCTTCTGGGGAGGTTGAGGAAGGAAGACCTCAAGTTCAAGGACTGCCTGGGCTACAGAATGAGTTCAAGGCTGACCTGGATGCAGTCAAATCCTGGGAGAGAATAAAAGGTGTCAGGAGGGCTGCGGCTATAAGTCAGTGACAGAGCATTTGCTCATCATTCATGGAACCCTAAGGCCAACCCCTAGTACCTGACCCGAGAAGGAGGAAGGAGTGGAGGGGGAGAGAAGGGGGAGGGAGAAGGAACACACCCGAACCGAACCCGATAGGAGTGCTTCAGACCAGCAAGAATTTCCATTGCAAATGCCCTCCTCCCCCAGGTCCCCAAGCAGCTGTTCCCAGAGCACTAGAGGCAGAGCTGGAGGGGGCCTGGCAGCAGGAATAAATCCCATTTTCTGCTCCTGCAAAGTGGCTGAAGCCTCCTCCCGCCCCTGCCCCCCCCCCTCCGCAGTCCACAGAGGAGGGATCAGCTGGCCCCTGGCTCCAGGGAGGGTGCTGGGCAGGCAGAGCCAGAGTGGGAGAGAGGAAGTGTTCAGTGACAGGGCTAAGAATAACAGCTTCCATCAGGCCTCACACCCTCTCCCACTTGCCATAGCTCAAGTTGTTGGTGGATGAAGGAGACAGACAGATACAGGGTGTCTGCAAGACCAGAGCTGGTTTGGCGGCAGGAGCGGGGGCAGTCTGAAGTGGCCCAGAAGTGGCCGAGGGAGGATGGAGGTGGACTGGTCCTCTTGTGACAGCAGATTGTGAGTCTGTATGCACACATACATGCCGTTGGGGTGCGTGCCAGAGACTGGGGGAGAAACGCTACCTGTGTCGTGCAGGAGGTCGGGGCTGTGGCCCAACATTCCGTCAGGACCCGTGTACAACAGAGGCCAGGGTGGCAGGGCAGACTTGGTGGGAGTGTTGCCCTGGCGGGGACATGGCAGCTGAGGCGGGGTCTAAGGACAACCAAGGAAGGAAGATGCGTCTGGAAAGGAGTGTCTGTGTGTCGCATACAAGGCTTTACCTTCCCGTGTCAGTGCTAACGTGCAAGAACGTGTCTGTGTCTCAGTGTGTGGCCTAAGTATTCGCTTTTAATTGTTATATTTTATTTATTATTTTGTATGTGTGTGTGTGGATAGCTGCCACAGTGGTGTGTGTGTGTGTGTGTGTGTGTGTGTGTGTGTGTGTACACTGGAGAACAGCTCCCTTCTACCATGTGCGTCTAGGGGTTGAATTCAGGCCACCATGCTTGGCTTCAACGCCTGTACCTGCCAAGCCTCCTGACTGGCCTGCCTCTGAGTCGTTGTGAATGGGTCTATGCATCTGGGGGGTGGGGGGAGATGTACTCAGAAGTGTCTGTCTATAAATAGGTAGGAACCCCTACGCGCGTCTCTGTGAATGTGTGCACTGTGCGCCTGTGTGACCGTGTGTGACAGTGTGTGACAGTGTGACCATGTGACAGATGTGAGATTGTGCCAGGAGACATGCCGTAAGCTCAGCAGTCTCTTGCCGGTCTCTAGCTCCAGCAGACAGGACAAAGACCAGCAGGATGCTATTTTTATTTATTCGTTTGCTTTTTTGATGCTTAGTCTCAAATGTAGTCTGGGCTCAAATTGCAGTAATCCTCCTGCCTCAGCCTCCCAAGTGCTGGGATTACAACCACGTGTTACCCATTTATTGTCAGGACCTTTCACGTGCTGGAACTCCACTACTGAGCTATATACTTCGAGCTTTTTTTTTCTTCAAGTTTTTATTCTGATACTGTTTCAGGAAACTGCCCAGCCTCTGGGTGTCTACAGTGATTCGGCTGCTTTTGGTTTTGCAGTCTCCCTGCCTCGGAGCATCTGGGGTTGATGGAGTGAGCCGCGGGCCCAGCAGGCTGCTCTAGAACTGTCTCCACATCCCCAGAGCAGAACAAGCTGAAGAGCATAAAGGAAGTCCTCGGAGGCCCCGCCCACGTGCGATTGCTAGAGATTGCCTCACATGCGCCCCTCCCCCCCAGGAGATGGCTGCCTATTCAGTCATGCCTCAGTTTCCTGAAAATGTGCGTTGGGGCAAAGGGATACTGTCTTATTACTCTTATCACCGATGCCACAGAAGGCCCTTAGAACACACTTTGATCTTTCCCTCAAACTGGCGCTCTAGAAGGGTGTCGCGTCCTTGCCATATCACAGTTAAGAGAGAATGTTTTTCTCCTGGAGTTTCCCAGTCTGCACCCCCAGCCTTGACGTCAGCAGGCAGCCGAGTCCGCGGGCCCCGGTACCCATCTATCTACAGCATTACCTACAGGAGTTCTTAATTCAGGACTTTATGAGGCCAACTAAATGGTTCGTTGAGAATGACTAAACTCAACCTTGGAAAGAAAATTATAAACATTTTACTACTTAGCGAAAGCCAGGCATGATTGCATGTGGAAACTATGGACAACGCTCAGAGGGATTTTAATATTAATTTCCAGTTTCCTCTTCACTAAAGAACTGATGAAAACCCAGGCGCTCTGTGCTGTTCGGGCTAGAATCAACTGTGCACACTGGTCCAAACTGCTGCTCCTCTCCCGCCCCCCCCCTCCCCCAGCCCAGTACTGCGCTTCCGGTGGCCTTTTCCCTCCACCCTGGCCCGCCTGCTGAGCATGCCCACCTCAGCCCAACCTTTGCTACTTCTACAGGACACCTGTGACACTGCGCTCTCTGTAAATGCTGCCCTGTCACCTGCTGTCCCCATGCCTCCCGAGTACAGAGCAGCCTAAAGATCACGAAGAGGCCTCAGGAGGACGCCACCGCATGCCTACTCCTCCAGGATGGAGTGGGGAGAGAGTGTTCACCTCGACATGATCAGCTCCTCTCCAGGTGCTTGCCGGCTGTGACGCCATGCCTCAGTTTCCTGAAAACATGTGTCTGGGGAAAGGCATACTATCTAATTATTGTTATCCCTGATACGACAGGTGGGCCTTAGGAGAGACTGTGATTGTTCCAGCAAATTGGGTGTCCTGTCTGTTCTCTTCAATACAGCACAAAGAACACAGAATGTGTGTTTCCGGTTTGCCCTTGTGTGCCTCGTATTTCATCTTGATCTGTACAGGAAGCCGGCAGCAGACAGCCATGCTGGGCAGGAACATGACGATCCTTTCTGTCCTCTTGGACCAGGGAAGCTTCCACTTTGTGTGCAATAGTGTCAGGATGCCATTGCTTAACAGTGTGGGGAGCAAGAACCCTCAAACGGGACCTGACCTGAGGGAGAGCCCAGAGCGGGGGTTACAGACCAGTGTGGCGCACCACAAGGCGCTTAAACCGCCTCCGAGCTCCAGTTCGCCCATCACAGAAGTGTGCTTTCGGATGGCTTTGACGCCACTGGTGTGGACATATACTGTGCACATAGACATGCTATGAGAACTAAGCTCAGTGAATCGCTCAAGCCCCTGCACCAAGCCGGCTGTCAGGAGTGGGACTATTTCTCCTCTGAGAGGGTCTGAGCTCCTGGTATGCCTCCTGCTCCTGGGAAGCTGTTTAAGATGCAGACCTTCCGGTCATCTTAAAGACCGGAAGACAGACCTTCTGGTCATCACAGGTCTCTACCTCAACTTCAGTAAGCCAGGGCAGCATGTGAAGGAGGCTGGGATGTCTGCCTGCTTCCACGGTCCTCTTACCCACAAGTGCACAGAGAGACCCCAGGCCACTGTCTCAGTTAAGGGTCCAATTGGATGTGGCCTGTGCCCAAGAGCAACCTGGACGCTGCTTTGGTTTTAATTATAGGTGGCCTGGCACTGAGTGGCTGTGGCCTGTTCACCTGACCTGCCAGCACAAGGCACAGGTGCCAACTGAGAGCTTAAGGATATGCAGATTTCCCAAGAACAACAAGGATAATTTGTTTTCTCCATGGCTCGTTAAGGGGTAGCTCGGTGGCTTGTACAATAGACCCACGCCCTTTGACCTCTCCCTGCCCTTGCTTGCTGGTTCTCTCAGCTTTGCTGATTTGAAGAGGGGGGAAAATTAAGGTACTACCTCATTCCCCATGACCAACAGGCTGGAAGAGAGAGGAGAGAGAATGGGAACTGGCTAAAAGCTAGACAAGACTGGTAATGGCTAGCCAGTGTTCCCGGGTCTTATGGGGGACCTGGGGCCAGTGCAGACAATGAGCAGGAGGCAGGGACATCTTTGCACATGTGCCTAGGGACTGCCATTGCTGTCACTGTAGTGACTGTCATGGCTGAAGTCATTGCCAGAAAGCATCATTCTTGGGCTCACAGCAGCTGGAACCCAGCAGAGCACAGTGGTAATGAGAAGGGCCACACTCATAGGACGGTCTGTTGGGGCTGGGGGGGGGGCAGCTAAGAACAGCCACCCGTGGCAGTCCTGGAGGTGGCCTTGAACCCTGTGGGGTAGACACGTTGAAAACAGAGCTGTCCTGTCTCCAGGGTCTGAGTGGCTCTGTGGTAGAGCAAAGTCGGACTGCTCAGAGCCCAGCCGCCAAGGGACAGCATCTGCGTCTCCATCAGAGGTCAGTCCTGGGGCTCCTGGAATGGCTGTGGGAGTCGAGCAGTCGCTCTGAACTAAGGCAATGCTTAGTGAGCAAGTCTCTGTGCAAGCGTGAGGAGCTATTCAACCCTCGGCAAATTTCGGGTGTAGGGCTCACCTATAACCCAGCCCCAGGGAGCAGAGGCAGGAGAGCGTGATGGCCAGCCCGCCAGCCCGCCCTGCTGGGGCCGGGAAAGCCCCAGGTTCACTGAGACACCCTGCTTGGTTTGGTTTGTGTGGTTGTTTAAGTTTAGGTTTTGGTTTTGGTTTTATTTTGTTTTGTTTTGTTTGAGGTGGAAGGGACTGGAAAGATGGCTCAGTGGTTAAGAGCACTTGTTCTTCTAGAGAACCTGGGCTTGGATCTCAGCACCCACGTGGTAGCTAACAACTGTCTGTAAACGCTGGTTCCAGGGATTCCAACCTCCTCTTCTAGTCTTTGTGGGCACTGCATGCACATGTTGCACATACATGCATACAGGCTAAACAGTCATATGCATAAAAAGATAAGTAAACCTAAAAAAAGGTGATACCCAACATTCACACACACACACACACACACACACACTCATACACAAACACACACTTATACACACTCATACACACACACTCATATACACACACTCATACACAAACACACACACACTCATACACAAACACACACACATAAACACACACACTCAAGTTGCCTTCATTCTGACGAGTAATGGAAAGGATTACCACCACAGCTGTCTTGTCTTTATGGTATTGTTTGTTTTTATTTTTTAATATATTTTGCGTTAATGTATTTTTGTATTTATGTATTTTGTATGCATTTTTACATATTTAATGTATTTTTATTTTGTGTGTGTGTGTGTGTGACACACACACAAGTGTGGGGAATAGAAGACAACTTGTGGAGCCGGGCGGTGGTGGCGCACGCCTGTAATCCCAGCACTTGAGAGGCAGAGGCAGGCGGATTTCTGAGTTCGAGGCCAGCCTGGTCTACAGAGTGAGTGCCAGGACAGCCAGGGCTATACAGGGAAACCCTGTCTCAAAAAACAAAAAAACAAAAAAACAAAAAACAAAAAAACAAAAAAAAAAAAAAAAGAAGACAACTTGTGGAAGACAACTGTGTTTATGTGTATGTGTTTGTGTATGAGTGTGTGTGTGTTTGTGTATGAGTGTGTGTATGTGTGTGTGTTTGTGTATGAGTGTGTGTATATGAGTGTGTGTATGAGTGTGTATAAGTGTGTGTGTCCTACCACATGGGTTCTAGGGATTGAACACAGGTCTCCAGGCTGGGTGGCCAGTGCCCTTACCTGTAGAGCTACCTCAAGCCCTGTTTTTATGGATTTCTGTGCTAATGCTGTGCTTGGTGGTGTGCAGTGAAGCACAGGTGCTCGGCAGCTCCTGACAGGCCCGTTGGTAGGCCCCTGTTACAGGGAAGGAAACAGACGCTCAGTGTGACGACAAACTCCAGGAGTCAGCACGAGCATCTTCGAAGCCAGGGCCCCTTGTCACCCCCTGGAGGAGCTCCAGGAACCAAGTCGGAAGTAGGATGCATCCAAGGTCAGGGCTTTCCTGGAAAGGCTGGTGAGGAAGTGTGAGAGGAACGGATTCACAGAGGACTCCAGTCTTGCTCTGGGATGGCGGGACACCCCCCCCCCCAAGCACTGTTGCTATGTTGCACTGAGAAGGGCTCCTGCCCTCACCCCTGCACTATAGGCTGCACATAAAACAGATGCACTGGGAACATGGGAGCAACATAAGCCACGTTAGTAAATGCCCTGTGCCGTTTGTGTTGTTGATCACGTTAGTAAGTGTCCTGTGCCGTTTGTGTTGTTGTGATAGACTCTGAGACCATCTCAGAGTCAAGCATGCTTATTTCAGGTATCCGCCAAGACGCCCAGTGTTGGGACAGGCTGGCCCTGGTCCCGCTGCAGGAAGGAAGGAAGGAAGGAGAACAGAGAACAGCCCAAGGGCACTAAAACCTTTCCACCCTTGAGAACTGTGACAGAGGTTACTGTTTAACCCCTGGCATAGAAATATGCCTGTGTGCTGGGAATGAGAAGCTGCCAGCCTCACCTGTGGGCAGGCCCCCCTGCCCAAGCTCTAAAACCAGGCTCCTTCAGTAAGGCACCTGTCACTTCTGGTGACCGTCAAAAATGCTCAGTTTGATATTCCGTTATTTTTCTGTGACTTGCTATTTATTCTTCTACTTTTTTTTTTTTAACTTTATATGTTTGGGTCTTTTCTCTGAACATCTGCCTTCATACCAGTGTATACATTAGTGTCTGGTACCCTTGGAAGCCAGAAGAAAGCGCCTGATCCCCTGGAACTGGAGTTACAATGGATGGTTGTGAGCTGCCATGTGGGTGCTGGGATTTGAACATGGGTCCTCTGGAAGAGCCACCGAGCCACTTCTCCAGTTCTTTTCTTTAAGTGTGCACGACACGTGCTTAATAAACTCAGCCATTTGAAATCCATGGGTATTATAGATCATTCTCTGGGCAGTCCTGGGGTGGGTGATTCCTTGGGAGATCGGGTTGCGGGTGATAAAAATCCTGGGCACTCGCTAGTATTTCCGCACTTGCTTTCACACAATGTCTCTGTTCCTGAAAAGCTGCTGTCTGGGGAGCATTCATGCCAGGTCCTCAGGTCCTCTGGTGGACTAACTACCTCAGCTCCCTTCCCCTCTGTACTTCTGCCCTGCCACCAAAGACGATGTCAATCAACATGGAAAGAACTCTCTCCCACCAGTCCCTCAGGCCAGGATGGTCTGCTGTTTAGACTTTTGTTCTTACAGTACAGGTGATTCATTAAACCTCGATAGATTTCTCTTTATTCCTTGATAAGGATTTTTAAAGACATTTTTTCTGCCAAAGAAAGTGGCATTAAGGGAGTCAGAGCCTCATTTTGGCCAGGGTGAGGGCTCTCATCACCAGCCAGGACTTACAGGAGAGCTTGGGTCCAGAGCCAGTACAGTACTGCAAACTTGCCGACCTCCTTCTAGCTGCCTCTGGGGATCTTGTGCCATGTGGGTGTGTTGGCCTCTGGGAATCTTCCCCTCCACTGTGAAGCCTGGGTACTGTGCTGCCAGCATCAGCAGGCCACCAGCCCATGGCCACAAATCAGCCTCCTCCTTTCTCTGTTATGGACTGTGGCAAACACCAGGTCCTGTGCACACCAAACTCCTACTGGAGACAACTCTGCTGTCCTGTCTGTCCTGAGTGACCAGGTCCCCACAGAAGTGACCATGCATCTCTGGGACCACCCAAGAGAAAGGTCTACATGGGGTCCCTCACAGTGGAAGGGATCCTAGACTCCTCACATTCCCTGAGTCCACAGTCAGAAGACAACAAGCAAATATGTACTTGTTATTGTATTTTTGTCACTAAGCATGGCCCTGGTCAATGCTGATTGACCCTAAGGAGAAGTGCACTCAGACAGAAGTGAGTTAACTATGTCCGACATCAGGTGAGGGAAAGAGTCTGCAATGAATCTGGAGCTTTGGGTCCGAGATTCTCTTAGTTCAAAGTGGAGACTGTCTGTAATCCCAGCACTCAGGAGGCTGAAGACCAGCTTGGGCTATACAGTGTGGTCTGTCTTGAAACCACCAAGGGCTGATTATGTGGCTCAATGGTAGTGTAATTGTCTAGAATGCACAACATTCTGGGTTCAATCCCTGGCACTATGACAAAGAGATAGGCAGTGACCTGAGTCTCCTGAACACAAAGGCCTGGCCTGGCCTGGCTCAGGGGCAGGAGTGTTCCTGAGACCATGAGGCTTCTGTTAGAGGAGCAGGAAGAGACCCCCACTGTGGTGGGCAGGTAGTGGGCAGATGGACTGTAATGATCCAGTCCCAGTAGACAGTGTTGAACTCTCAACTAACAAGACAGGAATCAGTCCTAACAGAGTTTTGAGTAATAAGGGTTTATTTCCCCTACATAGCAAAACAGAGGCAAGCAGTTGGTGGGGTTGATTCAGCTGCTCAACTGATGCTATCAGAGATCCAGATTCTCCTCCTTCCGGACACCCTCATGTGCTGATTCTTTGTCCTCATGTTTGTGTAACTTTACAGTCTTAACATGACCATCGCCGGCCGCTCAAAGATTATATTTGCATTTAGGGTAGGAATAAGAAAAGAGAGATTATACCAAATGATATTTTCTTCTTATTGAGGAAAAAACAAAAACCAAAGAAAGAAACAAAACTGTGGGCCATTGAGATGGCTGAGTTGGTAAATGTACTTGCTATACAGGTCTGAGGTTCTTCCCTGGATACCACAGTGGAAAGATAAAACCAACCCCCAAAAGTTGTCTTCTGATGTCTACACTTGTGCCATAGTTTTGTGTCAATAATGATGATGATGATGATGATGATGATAATGAATGAATGAATGAACGAATGAAAAGCCTTTAATGTCCCAATTTAAGATATATAAACTGAACAAAAATGAAGGAAGGAAAAAGGAAAGAGGAAACAAAACAACAGAGGAGAGGGAAGGAAGAGAAAGAATAAGAAAGAGAAAGGAAGCGGAAAGTAAGGAGAAAAAGGAGATGGGGAGGGAAGAGGAGGGATCCTCCCAGAGCCCAGAATGGAGTTAGAATGTCACTTGCAACCACAGAGTCTGGGAAGATCATCTACCCTCTGCAGCAAGACAATAATAACAAAGGACCTTAAGAATAGCTTCTTAGTTCTTAGCATTTGCCACCCTTTTCTGCATCTGGACACCATGGCGTCCAAAGGACACATGGCACAAGTCTGTCCTAGTGCATGTGCCTTTTCACATGCTGCTTCCTGGACTCTGACATGTTCCTGTTCTCCCAGTGTGTCCTGCACCTGCAGTTTTAGAGTGACCTAGCAATCTGTTTCAAGGGCCATGAAAGTGTCAATAAATTTTGTCCCAGTATTTCCACTTCTGAGAATGTGTTTGTTCCAAGAAAATAAGCAAAATGGAAAACAAATGAGAAAACAAAACCACTTCACACTCAAGGATGTTCTCTCTGTGTGTGGTTAAAAACAACGTAAGCAGCATCCAGTGGCAGAATTAGATGGCACATGTCAGCATTATAAATGCTGCCTGGTGATGCCTAAGGGATTTATGGTATAATGTTAACTAAAAAACAAACAAAAAGGGCGGCTGGAGAGATGGCTCCATAGTTAAGAGCACTGGCTGCTTTTCCAGAGGACCCAGGTTCAATTCTCAGCACCCACATTGTTGTGGATAGCCCTGGGCTTGTATTTTGATGCTAATTCCACTCCTCAGAAGGGCTGTAGATGAGGAGTTGCCTTATGAACCTTCTTCCCACCTTAACTTTTCAAATAAAGACTTAAGCCAATGATTGAGCAGGAGGACGGGGAAGAAGCTGAGAGTTTGGAGGAGGAGAAAAGGATCACTAGGAAGGGGGAGGAGCTACAAGGGATGGATGGAGAGGCTGCAGAGAGAGAAGCTCGTGGCCTGGAGAAACTGCAAGTTATATGGGATAATATAGATGGAAATAGAGTAGTGTAGTGGGAGATCTGCCCAATCTAGGCTTCTAGTTTGAACTGTTACTGATTGAGTTGAGATTTCTTTTATTGGGTAATTGGGTTAAAACAAAGTAGCAACAAAATGGCGCCCAACGTGGGGCTCCACCTTCCCAGAGATCTTTTTCTCCTCCCCCAAACTCTCAGCTTCTCCCCCTTCCTCCTGCCCAATCATTGGCCCAAACCTTTATTTGAAAAGTTAAGTTGGGCCGGTTGTGGTGGCTCACGCGGGTAGGATTTGCTGAAGGAGGCAGAGGCAGGAGGATCACGAGTTCGAGGCCAGCCTGGGCTACACATTTGCCGGGCGTGGTGGCACACACCTGTAATCCCAGCACTTGGGAGGCAGAGGCAGGCGGATTTCTGAGTTTGAGGACAGCCTGGTTTACAGAGTGAGTTCCAGGACAGCCAGGACCACACAGAGAAACCCTGTCTCGAAAAACCAAAAAAAAAAAAAAAAAAAAAAAAGTTAAGTTGGAAAGAAGGTTCACAAGGCAACTCCTCATCTGCAGCCCCTCTGAGGAGTGGAATTAGCATCAAAATACAAGCCCAGGGCTATCCACAACACCACATGACAACTCACAGCTGTCTATAACTCAAGTTCCAGGGGTTCTGGAACCCTCACCCAGACATACATGCAGGCAAAACAACAATGCACATAAAAATAAACTAATCTTTAAGAGGAAAAAAGGAAAGGAGGTGTTAGGATGGTACAGTGTGCACAGGCACTCACTGCATGAGACTGATAATGCCAGGACCCACTTAAGGTGAGAGAGGAGGACCAGCTCTGCAGAACTGTTCTGACTCCACATGCAACCATGGTACACATGTCTCTTTACACTCACACCATGGCACTGAACACGTGGATAGAACTTTGAGCTGCAGTGTACAATGTGTGCCTGTGTGCAAGCAATGGAAGAGAATTTATAAAAGTTGAAGTGGCTAATGGGACTGCAAGTGGTTAGTTTCTCTTCTGTGTTGTTTAAACTTGCTATACAGTATTATGTAGTTTTTAACACTACCTGGAAGAGAGAGTGAGATAAAAATTATCTATTTATTGCTGGGCAATAAAAGAGTATCAGCTCTTGAGAGGAAGAGGCAGGCTGATCTCTTTGACTAGAGAATAGCATGGTCTACAAAGTGATTTCCAAGATAACCAGGACTCTTACACAGAGAAACCCTGTTTTGAAAACAGACAGACAGACATGCAGACAAAAATATCCATCTTTTTTTGGCTAGGTATGGTGGTGTATACCTTTAATCTCAGTACTTGGGAAACAGGCTAAACCATCACTATGAGTTCAAGGCCAGCATAGGAAGTTCCTAGAAGGTCAGGGGTATTCAGTGATAACCTATCTCAAACCCCCATATAAATAAATAACTATGCATCTTTCAAGCTTCTGCTCAAAGGTCACGTCCTTTTGGAAGCCCTTCCTATTTTTCCAAGGGTATCAAGCTCATATTTCCTGGCCCTTATGCTCTTTATAGGGGGTTGCTCTGGTATTGTCATGTATTTAAATGCTAAATACTGGCCCCCAAGACCTGGCTGTCCCCTCCCGCAGCCTCAGCACTGGTGTTTGGGAAGGAAGGCTTGAGGGAAGCTGCACTGCGCTCTGGAATTAGCTCCACTGTGGCTGGATGGAGGGTGCATAGTTGCTAGGGAGAGTCCTAGAGAACTGTGGGTCCTTGGTCTGCAGAGCGGTCACTTCCATTTGCACCTTTGGGTCTTATCTCCTGGAAATGCATTGAGAGACTGTGGTCCAAGAGAGACCTTCTTGTAGCCTCAGCTTGAAATACCCTGCCGGCTTTGTTGAAAGGCCGTGGAGTCTCATACTGGAGGGCACCTCTGACAGCTAGAAGCTATCTTTTATCCTGGATTATGTCTAATAAATTAATATGAAATTTGAAAGTTTGGGTTTTATGCCCCCATGTTGGGTGCCAAGTATAGAAGGAGACATTTTTTTTTTTTTTTTTTTTTTTGGTTTTTCGAGACAGGGTTTCTCTGTGTAGTCCTGGCTGTCCTGGAACTCACTCTGTAGACCAGGCTGGCCTCGAACTCAGAAATCCGCCTGCCTCTGCCTCCCAAGTGCTGGGATTAAAGGCGTGCGCCACCATGCCCGGCTCGAGACATATTTTATTTACAAGATGTAAGCCTACATTGGCAGGTTTGGAGATATTCTAACTTATGTCCCTTGTTACTTGCTGTTTCTCCTGGCCATGTGCCCATGGTCCATCTCTTCTCATGGCGGCTTCCTCTGTGTCCTTTCTCCTTTCTCTCTATCTCTACCTGCAACCCCCGGTCAAGTAACCTGAAGCCCCACCTACCCCTATTTACTGACAAATCACAGGCTTTTGTTGACCAATTAACTTGGGGGACAAGGTTACATAGCATCATTTAGTATGTGTAAGGATCTTATCAGGGCCAACCAGATCTTAGGGGCCAGTATTTAGCGTCTGAATAGATAGCAGCACCAGACAGACCCCATGCACTCTCTCAGAGCAGTGCTTTTCTTGTTGTGTTGTGTTGTGTTGTTTTGTTTGAAATAGGGTTTTTCTAGTAACCCTGGCTGTCTTGTAACTTTCTCTGTAGACCAGGCTGACCTTGAACTCACAGAGATCTGCCTGCCTCGGTATATACGACCTCCCTCCATCTGTCTGGGCTGTGATTATTTCTGAACCATGATAGATAACAGGTTTCAAAACTCCAGGCCAAGAGCTTCGTGGTGGGAGAGTTGAGGGATCAGAGATGTGACGCATCAGAGCTGGGCCTGGGATATCAACAACAGGCCCAAGAGAGCAGCAGTGAACAGGGCTTGGGACCCACCATGGACTTGGGGTCACAGCAGGCTGTTCTAGATGTCTGAACTGTATTCCTCATAGGTGACATATGCATACGGACTCACTGTAGAAAACAGTAGAGCAGCCCAGATAACGCCTCCTGAATTCCCACAGTCCCACTCCCTTTCCCTGGGATGCCCTAGACAAACAGAAGCAGGGAAGGTGATCTTCCAGAGTCTGAGAGGTGTGGACAAGGAGTCCAGCTACTACCTAGTGGACATCGAGAATGAGCAGAGAGTGACACATTTCAAAAACTGTGGGCGTGGCTGGGTTCCATTATCTCCAGACTGGAGTGAGACTGGGGCCAGAGGATGAGAATTCAGGAATTGGGGCCATGTTCTTCTGTTCTTCACGGTGTCCTGAAGCCATGCTTCACATCCCACCCTCTGCCCTTAGCCAAAGTGCGAGTGTCACCCCATATCCTGACCTCATGTCACCCCATTTCATGCATCTGTGTGTGGACATTTGTGTGCACACAGCTGTGAGGCTTCCAAGTTGACCAGTCACAGGGTATTCTGTCTTGCTCCCATGAAGGATAGGAGTGGTCTCACAGTATGTCTGCTGATACCCCACACTGAGAAGGAAGAGTAAAAGAACCCAGTACCTTCCAGATATTTTACAGGCAGTCTATAAGGTTAATTATGGGTTTTCTTCTTTTTGGAAATTAAAATATAATTACATCATTTCCCCCTTTACTTTCCTGTCTCCAGCCCCTCCTATGTACTCCTTCCTTGTTTTCTCTTAGATTCATAATCTATATCTATATCTATGCCTAAGCATATAATAAATATGATATATATGATTAGGACATGGCCTATTATGCATGATATATGCTATATGATATATAATTGATATATGATTAATAACAGTATATAATATATAGCATATTTTGTATATATATTTCTGCCCTCTCCTTGGTGATGCTCCTTCAGTTGTTTTAGATGTATCACTTGGGACTGGGCACACCAGAATCACCTGGGATCTGCTTTTTGATTGGTTGTGGTTTTCTGTAACAGTATCTATTCAACAAGTCCATGGCACAAGCTGTGTAGAACCTGGCTGGGAGGAGAGCCTGTGGGTTGTTTTTTTTTTTTTTTTTTTTTTTTTTTTTAGGTTTTAAAATTCAAGAATGGGTTGAGGGTGTAACTTGGAGGTAGAATCTTACCTAGCATGTGTGAGACCCTGCGCTCAACCTCCAGCACCTTTTATTCCACACGGAGCTGACATTTTGTATGTATTTGCTTGAGTACCTATAAGCCCAGCACTAGGCGGGGCTGAGGTAAAAAGTCATGAGTTTGGGGCAAAGAGCAAGACTCTGCTTTAACCTACAACAAACAAGCAAATGATAAATAAAGGCCACAGACATCAGGTCAGAGCCACTAAAGAGCCAGAACCTAGAACAGGATTGGATTTGCAAGAGCTACTGTGTGGGAAAGACAGCACGGGGAGCCGGAGGAAGACTGCCCGTGAGAGAAGATGTCCTCAGGGGAGTCCTGTGTCTCCTGGCAATGGTCCTGCCGTAAAGCTCCTGCAGGGCTAGCTTCTAGAGATGGCCTTGGTGACAGTCGCTCCGTTCCTCTGCACTGCCTGTAGGAGATGAGAGACTGCATTCTTACAGCTGTCTGCCTGCCAAGCCCGCCTCCAGCACACTCTTCCTCTTGACAGCCTTAAGGCTAACAGAGGTCAGGTGTTAGGGCATGAAGACTGTCACATGGGAAGACCTGGCCTTGGGCTCTTGTTTCTGTGTGACCTTATTTTTTTTTTTTTTTTTTTTTTTTTTTTTTACCGTACAGGGTCTCATGTGCCTTGGGCTAACCTGGAACTTCCTGTGCAGCTGAGATGGGCTTGAGCTCTTGATACCGCTGCCTCTACCTCTCAAGTCCCAAATGCTTTGTGGAATCTTGGTCAAGGAATTGTAATAATCTGGCTTCTAACTTTTCTACAAACTTTTTATTGTTTTCTTTTTAAATATATATATATATATATATTTTTTTAAAAATGTATGTGTATGTGTGTGACCCTACCCACTTAAATGTACCACATGTGTGTGGGGGCACATGCAGAGGACAGAAAAAGGCATAGGATTCCCTCGGACTGGAGTCACTGATGATTGTGAACCCCTGTGTGGGTGCCGGAAGCTGATCCTGGGTCCTCTGCAAGAGCAGCCACTGCCCCTAATTGTTGAGCATCTCTCCAGCCCCTCTACATGCTTTGCCTTTAGGAACTCCTTTTTCGGTTGCTGAAAAGTTAATTTAAGATCTGAAGCCAGTTCCTTCTAGTCCCAGCGGATGGGAAAACAGAGAGAGTAGAGCCGTGGAGATCCAAGAGTAAGCTGTCTGTTGTCTTTGCTAAAGGAAGGTCAAGAAGGCTGAGAAACGAAAAGGAAGATGATTCCAGGCACACAGGAGGAGTGTGGGTCGGTGGCTTGAGTCCCTACCATCGTGAATCTTCGATGTCTTGTCCCATTCAATACATAGGTCCAGGGCTCAGTTGGCAAAGGGCTTGCTGTACAAGCATTAGGACCTGAGTTCGAACCCCAGAACCCAGCTAGGAAGGTGGACACAGCACAGTACAGTACACTTCTAATCCATGCACTGAGGTGGAGAAGCAGGTGTGTCCCTGGGGCTCCTTGGTCAGCCAGCCTGGCCCGTCAGTGCTCCAGGCCAATGAGACACTCCATCTAAAAGCCAAGATAGTCAGCTCCTAAGAAGCAGCACGTGAAGGCAGCCAGTCTTTAGCCTCCACATAGATACAAGGGCACCTGAATCCATACACAAGCATGCCCCCCACCACGCAGATGTAAAGATTCTATAATTACTTCAAAGTATAAAAAGTTTACTCTCAGTGGGTGTGGTTGTGCATTGCCTTTATTCACAGTACTCCAGAAGCAAGAGGCAGGCAGATCTCTGAGTTCCAGGCCATCCTGGTCTACATAGTGTGACCCTGTGTTAAAAACAGAAACAAACATGGGTGTTGGCCTTCGAGGTAAGCAGGTAAACACTTTGGCTTTGGGTAGAGCCTGTAATCTCCCAGAATGGGGAAATCAGATGCAATGAGTATGCCTCTTAATTGACTCTCATTGGTGTGATTAAAATGCCTGACATAAGGAAGCAGGAAGAGCTTCCTCTGTTTGCATCTCCTGGGGTGGGGGGGACAGTGTTTGGCTGAGCGGAGCAGTTCACAGCTTGGTGGACCCAGAAGCAGAGAAAAGACACTCAAAGCACTTTGTCCTTTATCCCTTTTACTGTATCTGGGCCCCCCGTGCAAGGTATAGTATTGGTTGTCATCAGAATGGGTCTTTCCCCCTCAGCTAATCCACTCTGCAAACACCTTCACTACATACCCAGAGGCATGCCACGACAGTCCCCTGGGTGACTCCAACCCAGTCAAGTTGGCAAGGAAGGTTACCGCGTGTCTTAACAGTGCAATCAACCACCTCACCTAAGGGGAAATTGAAAGGCGGGGAACCTGCTTAAGTTTCTCATTTAGTTCTCGATTGGTGATTATACTTTTATTTGAACTCAGCCTCACAATCACAAATGACTGCTATCAATCTAAACCACACCCTTAGATAATAGTGTTCCCAACTAGAGGAACAAGGAAGGCAGGAGGGGAAGCCGTCACAGACGTCTCCTTTGTATGTTTCCTGTGTCTACGACCAGAGCTCGACCATGTCCCCAACAATCGCCAGCAAAGGTATCGCCAAGCTCTAATAAGGTCAGACTCTATTAGCAAAGATTGCTTCAGGGAATGGCTCTTGGGTAGACAACAAGTGTGACTTCCACAGGAAGAAGTTCTGGAAACACAATGGATCTTTCTATCCCCCGAGCATAGCTAGAGGGTTACAGAGGACAAGATATACAGCAGATAAGATAAAAAAAATGTGACTTATGGAAGTGTTGGTCTCAGAAGGAGTGCAGTCAACAAAGGGTGTGGCCGGTGCCTAGAATGGTGGATATAGGCCAGAGAGACAAGCTGATCGACGCCTCAGCAATCTCTCATCTCTCAGATCCACTGTCAGGTGACTAGTTAGGCCAGCAAAGACCCCTAGAGATGGGAGTGTCTGGCCACAGCACTCATGAGCAAGCTCACTTGTTCTTTCTGGTGAGCAAGCAGTTTGGTATGCATGGAGGTGGAGGCTGAGGGGCGGGCAGCTTCTGAGAGGAGGCCCGAGCATTCAGGGGACCAGAATTTAGATAATGGAAGAGCTATGAAAGGTTTTCACAGGAGAATGGCTTCAATAAAGATTTAAATGATTATGGTGTCAACACAAAGGAATCTCAGGATCTTTCTGATGAGAGAAAGAATGCAAAGTCTGAGGTTCCATTGGTGAGGGGCTCCGGGGAAAGGCGGGGTAACCTGGGTCTGGGAGAGTCCAGTCAAGGTGGCTCACAGGGAAGAGGCTGACTGCAGAGCGTGGATCTGTAATTCTCCTAAGAAAGGAGGTTTCCTGACATTTCTTAAGAGTAGTGGTTATGATAGTCGGGCGTGGTGGCGCACTCCTGTAATCCCAGCACTTGGGAGGCAGAGGCAGGCGGATTTCTGAGTTCAAGGCCAGCCTGGTCTACAAAGTGAGTTCCAGGACAGCCAGGGCTACACAGAGAAACCCTGTCTCAAAAAGACTAAAAACAAAAACAAACAAACAAAACAAACAAACAAACAAACAAACAAAACAAAAAAGAGTGGTGGTTATGCAGAACTGACACACTTATTAACATTCATCAAGGCGTACTCTTAGAATATGTGAATTTACCGAACATAAATTGTACCTTGATTCTTAAAAAGTGTAGTGGTGGATAGACAGTAGGAGACTCTGAAGGGCTCCTGAGGAAAGCTGCAGGCAGAATCCTAGAGGAGCTCACAGGCTGAGGGAGCGAGCGCTTCAGAGAGAATGGCTCTGGCTGCTGCCTTGGGTCGTAGGCACCTGCCACTGTCAGCACTGCCTCAGAGAGGAAAACTAGCTCGGTGGTGGCAACTCTGAGCTTCCTCGGGTGGAAGTGTTCTTTGGGCTTTGAACGAGGTGACTCTTGCAAAGGGAGCAGACCGTGATGAGGCGGAGAGGCGGGGCTGAAGAAGACAAGGTCACAGCAGCTAGGAGAAGCAACTCCTTAGAGATGACCAAAGGAAAGGCTCATCCCAGAGGCCAGACAGGACAGTTCAGATGGGAGCAAGGCAGGCTGAAGGGCGTGGTCATCAAGGGCGGGGCAATATGGGAGAACAAGGTGTGGTATGACATTATCCAACTGTATCCCTTACGCTGTGGCCTGAAAGACATGGAGAGGCTGCGTTTAAACTCAGGCCTCCTGTCTCTCAGACCAGTGTGCTTCCTGCAACCAAGACACTGAAGATCATGGGAATCTGTAGTCCATCATCCCATTGCAGAGGTGACAGAGACCCAAGATGGCTATCTGTACTAGCTAAACTGGCAAAACACCCTGCCTGCTCCAGAAAATACAGTGGACAGCATTTGAGGAAGGCACCTGCCCCCAACCTCTGGCTTCCATGCGCACACTCCTATGCATGTGATATGTGCCAACATACAAGCAAACATGCGTACACACCTCACACCGTATGTGTGCCCCTCCCTGCAGACACATGCATACAAATAAAAATAAATTACACATATTTGGGGAAAGAGATAAAAATATCAGTAAGGTAAGCTGGTAGGATTGTGCATGGTTTTAAAAACTATTTTAACATTTTTCAATACTCTATAGTTTTTAGTTTTTCTAAAAATAATAGTTAGTAAATTGTAGGCCAGCCAGGACTATATGGTTAGACCCCAGTCAGAGGTGTATAGGAAAAAAGGGAGAAAAAAAGGAAGAAAGGAATTTAATACAGAGAACAGAGGATGGTGTTGTAAGGTCTGTAACCTTCAGGAGGTGGAGCCTCGGTGAAGGGGGTGGAGCCTCGATGAAGGAGGTGGAGCCTCAATGAAGGAGGTGGAGCCTCAATGAAGGAGGTGGAGCCTCAAGGCCAATGATGGGCCTTGAGGTTTTATAGCCGGGCTCTACTTCCTGTCTACTCTCTGCTTATTTTACACGCAATGTGACCAGCCTCTTCATGTTCCTGCCATCATGCCTTCCCTGCCACGGTGGACTGTACCTTCCAACTACAAGCCAAAAGAAGCTTTCCTTCCTTTAAACTATTTCTAATTTATTTTTATGTTTATTTATTTTATTTAATTTTATATATATGAATGGTTTGCTTTTATGTTGTCTATGCACCACATCTGTGCCTGTTGCCCACACTGTACATCACGTCTGTGCCTCATGCCCACCCTGTCTGTGCACCATGTCTGTATCTGGTGCCCACACTGCCTGTGCACCACATCTGTATCTCATGCCCACAAAAATCAGAAGAGATTGTTGGGTCCCCTGCAATAGAGCTGTGAGCCGCATGTGGGTGCTGAGACCCACACCCGGATCCTCCGCGGGAGCAGCCAGTGCTCTTCGCCACTGGGCATCTCTCCAGCCCTCTCTATTGGTCTCCTCAGGTGAGAGCCAAACAAAACTCATACAGATGCCAGGAAGGGCCTGGGGACGAAGAGAAAGTGGGTGGCCAGGAAGGGTTTCTAGAGTGTTCTCACAGCTACAGCCATGAAAACCCGGGGGGGGGGGGTCTAGTTCCCAAGCCACCTCTCGGGGTTGACCAGGTTGAATGGAGAAAGCCTCCATTGAGGCAAGCACTAATATGACAGCACATGCTGTAGGGACCCAGAGACGCACTACGCACTGCACTCTGTGCAGCGGGTCAGATGCAGACCCTCCCTAGTGTGGTTACCGAGCCAGGACCTAGGGAGAAGGTGTTGACCGAGTTGGGCACCCACAGTAAAAGCACTTACTAGTGGGAAGGAGTACTGGGAAAAGCTGTCCCCTACAAGGAAGGAAGAAAAGCAGGAATCCAAACACCACTCAGACACAGACACTGGCTTGCTGAAGCCTTGTGCACTCTGGGAACCAAGACAAAGCTTGAAGACCTCATGAGACAGCCTACGTAGGAGAGCGAAGAGGCGACGACTCTCCTGAAGGAGGCTGCTGGTTCTCTGTGGGTCCTGCAGAGGCTTCCCAGAGAAGGAAGCGAGGTCATTGTGGATGTGCCTAAGGAAGCAGGAAGCCACAAAGGAGGGGAAATCACACAAAGAAACAGCAAAGTGGTGGAGACAGAGCCAGAAGGGACGGGACCTGGACAGGCAGGGAAAGAATAAGAAAGACATTTTTCTGACTGTAACAGATCAAGAACGGGGACAGGTGATGAGCCATCACGTTGAGCGAGGGGGAGAGCGGGCAGCGACACTGCAGTGCACGGGCTTTTCATTTTTTTCTTCATCTAAAAAAGCCAGCTGTGATCTGAAAACCGAGAGGCACCACGTGGAGTCATGAGAGGGAAGGCCGCCAAGAGGCCATGGAAAGAACTCGTGTGTGCACATCCGCAGGCCTCGATGACTTACACGCTTAGGTACTTAAGGAACTGGCTCTTCTCGCACTTAAATCACTAGCTCCCACTTGGAGGGGGATTTATGGAGAACTGGTGAGGAGCCTGGAGACAGAGAGGCTCAGGCAGCCTGTCCCCGCCCCTCTCTAACCCCAGGAGAAAGCAGACGCCTCTGGAAGCATTGAGCCTATCAACTGAGCAGCTATAATAGAAAACTACTGGGACACGTCGTCAAAAAAATCAATCTACAAACACTAGGTCATAAGGAATTAGGTAATAACCAGCACGGCCTTCCAAAGAACACATTCTGTCAGAGTAATCCAATTTCCTTTTAGGACAGAATGATGGGCCTGGTAAATCAGGAACGGCAAGAGACACATAATCTTCCTTAACGTAAAGAGCAAGACGTTTAATTTCATCTTCCATGGGAAAGTCTCCAGGGAACAGCCAGGGCAACAGGATCTCGAGCTGGCACTCCTGGGGTCGCGGGCCAATGAACTGGCACTAAAGGACCAACTGCAACTGACAAGGGTTCTAGGAAGAGCGAGTCCAGGGATTAAAATGGGCAGAGGAAGCATGGGTGGAGGAGATGAGTGGGGTGGAGGGCTGGAGATGGCCGTGTTCTGGAGATGAGCTGGGTGGTAAGGGTGTGAGGTGAAGGGTTCTGATAATGGAGGCACTGACACTGACAGTGGTGGGGCTGGGGTGATAGCTGGGTGTAAATGGGGGTGATGGGGGGATGGGGGGATGGAGATGATGGGGATGATGGGAGGATGGGATGATGGGGGTAATAGGTGATGGGGGATGAGGGGATGGGGGAATGAGATGATGTGGATGATGGGGTGATGTGGGTGATGGGGTGGTGGGGGATGGGGTGATGGGGGCGATGGGGATGATGGGAGTGATGGAGATGATGGGGGTGATGGGGGGATGGGAGTGATGGAGATGATGGGGGTGATGGGGGATGGGATGATGGGGGTGATAGAGTGATGGGGGATGAGGGGATGGGGGAATGAGGGGATGTGGATGATGGGGTGATAGGGGATAGGGTGACAGGGGATGGGGGATGGGGTGATGTGGGTGATGGGGTGGTGGGGGATGGGGTGATGGGGGCGATGGGGATGATGGGGAATTTTGTTCTGTTGAGTATGAAGCTGGGAGAGATCCCCACAGCAGAGATGCTGGGGGTGATGGTGGTGAAGCCAGAAGCTGTGTAGATGTGGAAATCTGACACCATCGCAGTTGCGGTAATCATGGGAGCAGCCACTGAACCTGGTGACTTAGTCTGATTCCTGTTGCTATAACAAAATACCACAAAGTGAATAATAAATATAAAGATTAGAGATTACTTAGAGGCCGAGAAGCCCAAGAGCAGAGCGCCTACAGCCAAGGAAAGAAGCTTCCAGAGCCAATGGAAGGGAGACTGTCGGTGCCTGTGACTGGATTCTGCTGTACCTGTCAGCTGAAGGACTTTAATGCTCAACCCTGCCCCAAACCAGAAAGTGGTGCAAGTTGGGTTGGAAGAACTGTCGTGAGGTCTTGCTTTTATACTGCCTCCACTCTGCCTTCTATTATTTGTTTTTGTTTTTGTTTTGTTTTTGTTTTTTCTGAGACAGGGTTTCTCTGTGTAGTCCTGGCTGTCCTGGAACTCACTCTGTAGACCAAGCTGGCCTCAAACTCAGAAATCCGCCTGCCTCTGCCTCCCAAGTGCTGGGATTACAGGCGTGCGCCACCACTGCCCGGCTTCTGCCTTCTATTATTGAAGCCCAAGGACTAGGAACTTGGATGATGAACCAACGCTCCCCATCACCTTGGTTTCTGCAAAGATATGGCTGTTTCATAGATGGAAATACAATTAAAATGATATCCAGGCTCGGGGACCTGATGCCTAAGAGTCTGGCAGGCTGGAGAGGTGTGGACTGCTGGAGTCCACAAGTAGCCCAAGGAATGCGTGTTGGAGGTTGGAAGGCATGAGGCCTGCTTGGGCTGGACGCCTGCAAACATTCTTGTTTGTTTGTTTGTTTGTTTGTTTGTTGAGAGAGGGTTTCACTGTGTCGCCCTGGCTGTCCTTGAACTCAGAGTGATCTGCCTGCCTCTGCCCCTCCAGAATGCTTGGATTAAAGGCACGCACCTCCACTGCCCTGTTACTGAAAATATTGTTAACGCTGGGAACTCGGATTAAGGGCCTCAAGCGCTGGTAAGCTCCCGAGAAGGCCTCTAACCATGCAGACTCCATGGAGGCCCCTATTCCTGAGAGTGGCCGGATGGAGTGTGAGCCCTCAGCATTAGGCCCCACTGCTCTAAGCATACCTGTCATCTTGGCGCTCTGTCCAACCTTATTCCTGTCCCTCTCATGTTTGCCTGTTGGGCCAGAATCCCTGCACTAACTGCCCAGTTCACCGCCAGGCCTGCTACAAAGCCTAGAGAGTATCCCCAAGACACACAAGGTCCCAGACGCCTTCACTTCCTTCCGCCTCAGAACTGTTTCTGCCAGAGGCCACTCTGTTAAGCACTTCACTTCGAGGAAGGACTGTTTCAGTGGTTGCCCCCACCTCTCCCAGCAGCTGCACAGGCCCAGAAGAAAGACACAAAGTGGGAAGGAGGGAGTGAACTTCACCCCTGAAGAACTTGAGGCCTGAACTGATCTGGAATCTGATCTCCAGGCCCCCAGCACACTGACCACCCAGACACCAAGGTCTAGAAAGGCCCCTCAGAACAGAGTTCACATCTGCCCAACGTCTCCAAAGCCTTCATAATAAAAGACCTTTCAGAGACTCAGAGTGGAGCAACATCCAACCACAGAGACTGAAATTCTAGTCTAAGAAAAAGTTGGACTGAAACCTGGGTAGTGGGGCATGCCTGTAATCCCAGCGCTAAGAGAGACGGAGGGAAGAAGGTCAGGAGTTCAAGACCAGCCTGGACTTTGTGGCACCCTGGAGAGGGGTGGGGTGGGGGAGAGAATAGTTAATAGTTAACTGCAAAGAGTTCTGTCTTTATAACTGCCAAAATATTTAATACTGTTGATATTTCAGCCCAAATTCAAAACACATTCCGAAGCTTTCAGAACATGGAAAGCAGTCTCGTAGAGAGACATGGTCTGAATTGACAAATCAATTCACAAGAAGAGTAAATGCGCTAGAATTTGGATCCCCAGAGCCCACGTGGCAGCCAGGTAGGCGTAGTGGCCCTCCTGCAATCCCAGCGCACAAGAGGCAGCTAGGCAAAGGCTCCCCAGAGCAAGCTCGCTAGCCACATTCGCCAACCTGGGAGCCTCGGGGTCAGCGGGGGAAAACCTACCTCAGTCTAGATGGACTGCAAGGGAGTCAGTCCACCTGATGCCCCCCTTCAGGCTTCACACACATGATCACACGCATACCCGCACACGTGTGTGTGCCCACACATGCACACGCACACACCACACACATATTATATACTCAGGGGAAAAAAAATCAAAGCCATAATGTCTGGTGGGAATTTGTGAGTCAAACCCACATGGGTGAGTGTAACCCTTTCCATCCCCTTACCAGGCCTTTCACTTTGCTCTCCCAGTCCGTAGCCCAGCTTCCACTGTATCACTGCCCGGGGGCCCTTCAGTCCTTCCTTCTCTCAGGACAATTCTTCCCAAAGTCTACTTCCCACTTTGAGCAACACTGAACTGAATTCCTGTTCCCTCCGGCTCCCAGGCTCCTTCTTCGGAGCCGGAGGGACACCATCAGTTATCTACTTGTCTTTGACATCTTCATCCCATACCCCACCCTACCTTCGCCACGACTAAGTTCAGGTGGGTCCCAGCATAACACACGCGCGCGCGCGCACACACACACACACACACACACGCACACGCACACACACGCGCGCACACGCACACCCGCACGCACGCACACACACACGCGCACACGCACATGCACACACACACACACACACACACACGCTCGCGCTTCTCTACTCTGCCCCCACGCCATTTCCCATGAGCTTTTATCCCCGAACTACCTCCTTGTAACAAACTGCCATCAATTTTTGGACCTTTCTTTATTCAACCTCCCCACCCCAACTCGAGCAACAATGGAGAAGGCCCTTGGGATTATGATCCTGGCTCCCTTGGCTGGATCCTCTTTGTCCCCCCCGCACCCCCCCCTTCAGGACTTCACTCTGTGACACACCTCCTACTTCCGGACCCCACCTATTCTCCAGAACACGGAAGGTCAGAAGGCCCATCTTTTTGCTGGCAGAGAATGCCTGAGCTCCTTAAGAAATCTGACCCACACTCTCTCCTTAGAGAGGGAAACCGAAGCTCCACGTCCCCAAGTAACTTCCCCAAGGCCACCCAGCAAACGGGCCTTAGAATTGCCTTTTATCATGGAATCAAGAGCTTCCGGAAGTTTCCGGCTCTCCGGAACTTCTTCCTTCTGGTCGGGTCCTTCTACTCTCAGGACAGCCAGGTGCATATTAGCATAACACATCCCTAGGTGGGACTCTTTCCCACGCCCGCGCCTGCTGCCGGGCTCTGGCCTCTCCCTGGGCACCGGCTCCTCGTCCGCATAGGGTTTGAACACCTGCGGGGGGGGGGGGTGCGGGAAGCGCTCGCCCGGGACGGCTCACCCTCCCGGGCTGGGCCCATTGCCCGGCGCTCGCAGCGCTCCTGAGTATGGGACAGCTTGATTGACCTTGGCAAGAGGCAGCCAAGCTCCCAGAGGCTTGTCCTCCCACCCCCACTCGGCGCCGGCGCCAGGGCTCCGGTTTCTTCCGCCACTACCTCTCGCGTGCGCCTAGACGGGACTTTGGGGAGGGGGTCTTAGGAGGATCCCAATCCGACCCCCCATTGCGTCCTGGGCGGCCGGAGATGAGCTAGTGTGAGCGTCTTCCTGCAAATTAAGTCGTCTCGGTACTCTCCATCCGGAGGGCACTGGGGCAGCAGCCGATGTCTCTGCGGACCCGCTATTTCCTGAACCATTCCAAGCCAGCTCGGGGTCAAGAGGGGTTGACAATTGTGCCCCCCCCCCACTAACTCGAATCTAGCTAGCTCCCAAAGGTTTCTAAGAAACCCCTCTCTTCTGCCCCAACAGCACAGACAGCCGGAGAACGGATCCAGTTCAGTGGTGCCGTTTCTTCAGTCGTCGGCGGTCCTTAGACAACGCTGCCTTTCTCTTTTCCCACTTGAATCTGGGCAGCTGTTTTGTCTTGTGTGTTTGGCTGGCTGGTTTTCCCAATGATCCACTAGGCATCCTCAAAGCACTCCGCGGGGCCTTCGCAGCCCCATCCAAAGGGCTTGGAGAACTCTGGGACAGTTCCCACCGCCTAATAACGTTGACTGTGTCTTCCGCTTTCTGTGAAAAGAACTTGAAGCTCTCGCCCTTTGATAGAAGGGGCATGACAGAATTGAATATGCTTTCAAGACCGAGGGGAAGAATTTTGGAATACAACTGGATTCTGGGGAAGGGATTGGGGGGAATCCTAAACTCCAAGATTTTCTCGGGAAACAAAACTCCAATGAAAGACCGGTTTCCAATGACTGCTGTTTTACAAGCAATGTGGTTTGTTGTTGCTTAATTGCGATCAGACCCATTTTATAGAGGGAACTTAGAGGCCTGTAAAGTAACACCCCAAGATTACAGACTTCTAGAAACAATGGCATTAACGACGGCATCCACTCACTGGCATCCTAAGTTCTGTGCTGTCCCGCCCTCTTCTGAACTGCCTTCGGGCATGTCTATTTTGTGCGACTTGCCGAGTCTGTACTTTCTCCTGTGCTTTATCGCTTTCGCCTCGGTGCTGGTGATTAAAAAGTAAAATAGAGCCAAATAGTGTATGGCCTGCTTTAACTGTGCTGAAGGAAACAGAAAGGGGAATGTTTAAACTGTCCCTGGGTTCAAAATAGGCAGGTTGTGGTGGGGGAGAAGGGGGCTGGGGGCCCAGGCAGGGAAAGTGAGATTCCAGCAGCTGGAGCCAATGAGTGTCTTCATAAGCCCTCAGATCCCCTCTGGCTGTAACCAGGAGAGCCGCAACACAGCCCTTAAACCCGGGACTGGGACAAAAGTCACTCCCCCAAACACTGCACACTCGAGACCGACCCTACTCAGCTCCCACAGTGTCCAGCCTCGGGGCTTGGGCAGGATGCTTGGCCCACAGGTGTCCCAGCACTAGGGTTGTGCCCTCAGGTACATAGATGTCCCGCAGCCAGGGCACCTCCACCGAAGACAGACAGAGGCATTCAGAGGGTGAGGCTGGGGGACAAAGGTGGGGAGGAAGCGCTAAAATGACATGGAACCCGGGGGAGAGGCGGACAAGGGAGCCATTCAGAGGGCCAGAGAGCAAAGGGAGGCCTCTGGGGAGAGAGGAGAGACAGACAGAAGGGAGAAAAGAGACAGGCAGGCAGACGGGGGGGGGGGGGCAGGGAAGGAGGAGAGGCCGAGGGGAAGCGTGTGGGGGAGTAGGGAACTCAGGTAGAAACTCAGCCCCGCGCCGGGAAAAGAGAGCAGAGAAGCGGGGAGGGGGCTGCGGCAGAGAGGAAGAGGGGTGCGGGGGAGGGGGTGCAGCCGAGAGGACAGCGCGGGGAGGCGGGGGCCGGCAAGGATCGTGAAGGGAAAGGGAGAGGGAGAGACGCCCAGGAGAGCCGAGGGGCCCGGCGGTGGGACGGCGTGCTAAGTCTTTTCTTTCTCGTTTTTTTGGGGGTGGGCGGCGGATCTCCGCCGAGATAACCCAGCCAAGCCCCCTGCCCCCCGTCCCAGCGAGGGGCCGCAGCTGTATAAATACCGGGGGTGGGGGAGCCGGGCTGCTGCCCAGGGGTCAGCGACACCGGAGAAGGCTTTGCTGTCATTAGCTAATTGAGCCCCAGATGTTAAGAAAAGGTTACGTCCTCCTCCGGAGAGTTTTTCTTTTTAAACACTTTACACAGAGTCCCCGGCCAAAATGTCCAGGAGGACGCTTCCCCCTCGGGCCTCCGCTCCCGCCCTGCGCAGCCCGTCGCGGGTGAATCCCAGCGGCCTGCCCGGAGGAGCGGCGGGGACCACCGGCGACGGAGCCAGTCCGAGCGCCCGAGGGAAGGCGACCGGGAGCGGGGACCCGGGAAGCCCGGCTCGCGGACTCCTAATCCCACTGAAGGCTGCAGATCAAAGGCGCTGGTGCGCTCCCAGGGAGGGTGGGGGCGGGGCGGGAGGGCCAGCAGCCAAGCCCGGCTCCCAAGCTGAGGCTCCTGGGCCCAGGACTCAGACTGTCACCAGGGTGAGCTGGCCCGGCTGCCTCCAGCGCGTCTCAGAAAGTCGTCAAAGCGCCCCCACAGGGCTTTCACGGAACAGAAAAAGGGGGTGTGGTGCCTGTCTTGGAGCGAACGGAACTAGATGTACATAAACCAGGCCCTTGACGAGTATTCTTTCAATCAGTCTCCACAGTAATCGAATGCTTTTAAAAATCCTTATGATTCTTAGTTCATAAAAGAGGAAACAGAGTCCCAAAAGGTTAATAAAACTTTTGTCCTAGAACACTTCGCTTGCATGGACAGCGCTGGAATTCAATCAAGTACTCAGGGACACCTCCCCACCTTTCAGTTCTACAAATCCAGCCCCTTCCCTCTTCTCTCCCCTCCTCTTGTTTTGTCCTTCCAATCTCCCTAGGCACCACAAGAACAGAGCCACCCACCTGTGGCCCTGGCTCGTGGGGGAGGGGAGGGAGCATGGTGCCAAGGGCGTGCCCATCGTGGCAACAGCTACAGGCTAAATGTGAAGGAGCGGGCTGGGCAAACATGTGCCTGGGTTGGATCCCAGCTGAAAGAATGTTCGCGTTCCCCCTCCCCAGGGGCGGGGCTCTCTTCTCAGAATAGAACCAAGCAAGTTGGAGCTGGAAGGGGCCTTCAAGAAGATGAGAGCCACCCTTCTTGTATGACAGATGTGGAAGCTGAGACCCAGGCAGTATGTCAGGCAGTACGGCCCACCCCACCCCACATAGCTGGGGGGTGAGAGCAGGCCCAGAGTGTGGGACCTTATGTCCCCTCAGCAACACCCCGCCGGGGTAGGGTTATCATCCTCATTGTAGAGATAAGGGAGTTGACTTGAAAAAGCTAAGTGGGCTCCAGGTCCTAGGGCCAGAGGTGACAGAGATCGTGGGATCTTCAGGATTCCGAGAAACATCCCTCTCCACATTCCCAGAATATGGCGCTAAGGAACAGAAACTGGGAGGCAGAGTAAATCAGAAAGGATCCAACTGGACAAGATCCACCCTTCCACTTTCAGGAATCAGACCTGGCCTCCACCGGTTTCCCCAAATGGCTTAAATACGGACGCCTTTGCAGGATGCCCTTTTGAGTGTGTGTGTGTGTGTGTGTGTGTGTGTGTGTGTGTGTGAGAGAGAGAGAGAGAGAGAGAGAGAGAGAGAGAGAGAGAGAACTAGCTGGTGGCTTTCCCCTCCCCCCTCCTGGTGGGACAAGAGGCCTTGTCCAGCTGCCCTGTCCTGGACCTGCTTTACCAAGGATGGTATCTCTCTGTCAGGGCTGTGGCCTCCCAGCTCAGCTCCACACCGACTACGAAAGCTCCTTTCTCCCACTGTCCCTTCCTCCGCCCCATCTGCCATCCTGTCTCACCTTTTTGTGCCTCCTTCCTGGCTGGTGTTCGGTGGTTCACCCGTAAGTGCAGTCACCCGAACTGCATCAGTCCCCCTCACTCACGCAAGAAGCGAGCACACAGCCAACTGCCTTGGGAGCTCACAGGCCGGAGGAAGGCAGAATTAGCCAACTATAAACATAATATGTTTGTAATTACACCCCGGTGTCACACTTGCAGCCAGTAGGCGCGCTAAGAGGTTGTAGCAATAATACTGTATTATGGGATGACTACGGAGAACGCAGAGGCTAAAGCTAATAATGGTAATAATTTTAAAAAGAATAAGGCTGAGGCAACCCCTCAGGTGCCATCACGATCACACGCAAGCCCACACGGCAGTTAGGAAGCAAGGGCTGTCACACAATAATTAATATATAATGGTAATAAAAGAAACCTCATCGGTGCCCTCTGGGCTCCCACCTGGCTCCTTGGAGCCACTCCTACAGTTGACCTCCCGCTAAGTCAGTTTTATGGATCTGTGAAAATTGTCTGCACAGCTCCTACCTCTTGAGGTCAAGGCAGGAGTCTGGGGCCCTCCCCTGAGCGCTACTGGATACAGGGACATCTCTTGGCTTTGGACCATGGGGCTCTCTAAGCACATGGCTCTTATCGGTCATTCTGGGTCGGGCCTGATCCAGCTCTACAGTTTGCAAAGGCCAGAGGCTAGGCTAGAGAGGTCTAGCCTCAGCGAGTCTTCCCAGCCCGTGGGGCAGCATCTCAGATCGTACTGCCAGAACCAGACCCACTGAGGCAGGGCACAGGGCACACCTGGAACCCATCAAGCCAGGAGAGTCTTTGCTCTTGGCACAGAGCACGTAGAAGGTTTGTTTTGGCTGCCTTAAACTGTCCAGACTGTAGAGCCTTGGACCCAAGGGCCTCCAATGTCCCAAAAGACAGACAGGAAGACAGACAGGCAGAGAGACCGTGACAGCAAGGGCCGGTCCACACTCATCCCAGTTCCCCGGCACCTCTGCCTCAAAGGCCTCTCTGATGTTGAACAACACAGGAGGTCTTCCTGAAGCATGCATTATAGACTTGCTGCTTGCTCCCTGCAGCCATGCAGGGTGGCCATCAGAGTTACTAAACCCCAGATCAGGAGAGCGAATGATCTGCTTAAGGCCAGAAGGGTTGTAGGTGGCGGGTCTGGATTCCTTAGCAGGCCTGTTTGCTACCAGGGCCAATGGGGCCTTGTCAAGGCTACTGCTAAGGAAGAAAGACTTGGAATCGCTGTGAGCAACAGAAAGCATTCAACGCTGTTGTCGCTTGAGACACCGGCTCCTGACCCCAGCTGCTCAAGGAAGCCATGCCCCCCAGGTCAGTGTCCGCTTGACCTTGGTGGGAGAGAGGCTGCTTGTAGGCTTCTGCCAAGGCCTGGAGAAATAAAAGGGACCTTGTCCCGCCCCACACAGGGCTCATTCTCTCTAGCCAGCCCAGCCCCTGCAGACCAGTGCCAGATATTCAGACATACAGAGGAGTGGCTTTCACCAGGGGAAGAGTCCTAGCCATCTCCGAGTGCATCCTTCCATGTAGCTGTGGAAACTGAGGCTGAAGAGAGGAAAAACCTTGTAAGGCAGCCCAGCGAGCGAAGTGGTGATCAAACCCTGTCCTTTGTCTCCCTGGCTGTAGCCTCCTTTCCAGAAGCCTGGGCCTCACCCGAAGCCGGCAGCCCTGCCCACCTCCCTCCCGCAGAGATGTCTAGCCACAGCTGTGCTCCCTGACCCCTCTTCGCTGCCACAGAGGGATCAGAAATAAATGCCTGCTGGATATCCTCCACTTTGAACCCCTCAGCCGTCTCAGCTGCCCACCGTGGAGGGAGCTGCCTGCCGTGACAGGCATTGGGTGCCCATTCTGGGGAGCGACCTAGCCCACCTGTTGTGGGAGTCGCAGAAGGACCTTGCTGTGTGAGAACTGCTTTCTCCAGCCGTTCATAGCTGAGGTGGCTGGAGGAGTCAGAGACCTGGGTCAACTCATGTAAATGTGAGACTCAGCAAGCAAGAGGTCCTAAGACCCGAAGGTATCCAGAGGCTGGCTTCTAGACAAGATGGACTCGGGCAAGGATGACCTCCCCGGCACTCCTCAGTCACCCCTAACTCAGGTCTTCTCACATGCCCACAGACACTGACGGCCAGTACCTTCAGGCCACAGCCTTCTGTCCTATATGAGGGTCAGCCAGCAATCTGGAGGCCGGTGGATTTGATTCTGTTGACCCCTACAACCTGAGATGTGGACTTGTGGGACTGCAACGTGGCATCAAGTCCTAGAAGTCAGCAGTCGTGAGGGGTGGGGGGTTGGGGGGAGGAGGCTCTAACAATAGATTCCACAAGTTTTAAGGAGGCCAGACCAGCCTCCTGCTGGCTTGCTCTGGTTAAACTGGTTTGGCCCAGTAGTTTTGTCCGAACTCAAAGTGGGGCCTCCAGTAGCCAGGGACGGTGTCTGCCCACATGCTAACCAGCCACCAACTGCACCCCAAGGATTTCCTCTGAGGAAAGAGTCCTGAAAACTGGAGAAGACGGGAAACCTGCCAAGGGCAGGGAATCATAGATTGGTCCTAGGAGATGGGTTGGTCACATTTTCCTGGAAAGTCAGAATATGATGTAGCTGCAAGAAAACATTATTATCTAAGGACTAAGTGCGCGACTGTGTTTCTCTCAGAGGAACAACAGAGGCTTCAAAAGTGAGCCCCTTTTCTGATGGGTTATTTCAGTATATCTTTATTAAGAATATGTTGGAAACTGAGCGAGGCCTGGCCCTAACAGGGACAGGAAGGCATTGCAAGGCGCTATTGACTATCAATCACCACAGGACTCCCGGTGGCGCAGGGTGAAGAGCTTGAATGGGACCTTAAGCCAGATGTGGTACAGAGCTTTCATCCCAGCTCTTGGGACCTAGAGGCGGGCTGATCTCTTTGAATCTGAGGACAGCCTGGTCTACATAGTGAATTCCCTAGGATGAGGGCCCAGGAGATGACTGGGGTTGGACCTTCCCTGGAGGTAAGGCCAGAGGCTTCTTAGGACAGCTCCTAGCCGAGCATGCATTTGTTGGTTGTGCAATGCCTTCCCAGAGTTGCTCTGTCCCAGTGGCACAGTGGGCAAGTGGAGGATGCTGCCCTTGGTGTGACGTGTAGGGACGGGAGACTCAAGGGTCACTTAAGAGAGGTGGGGATGCCAAGGGCTTGGCTGGAGTGGCTTCCCACGGTGCTGAACTGGAAGTTGTAGCCCCTTGATTCTTACGGATTATTAAGAATTAAAGGAGACAAGCCACTTCCAGAAGGCCGAGACCTGCAGACGCCTGAGAGACAGACTCGGAAAGACCTTACACTGGGAATATTGTTGCCAGTGCTTTACATACAATAGCCACTGGCCAGACAGCCCTGCCATAGCCTAGTTCTGACATCCACTTACAGATATAAACTGTGAATCTGAAGGGCTCTGGAATCCCACAAGGCCACACTTACCAAGTGGTAGAGTCCAGACTCCTAACCCTTGACCCATTAGCTCTAGACAATGATCCTTTTTTTCTGGCCAGGATAGAGAAAGCTACAGAACCCAACAGGATGAGAAAGTGGGATTCTGCCTCTGGCAACAGTCACTTCCCCCCTCACAGCCCCACAGCAGCTCCTCACTGAGGAGATTGAGGCCTGCAAAGGTGAAATAACTTAGCCGTTGAGCCAGGTCTGGATTGGGCCATAAAAGTGTTGTGAGTGGCAGAGCCTGGGGAGGGCATGGGGGGGGGCGCCCTCCCCTGTCAATCTGTCACAGCCACCCCAGTTCTTCTGGTAGTCGTGATGTTGTTTTCGGAGACACCCCCCCCACACACACACACCTGTTGATGGGGTGGGGGTGGGGTGGGGCGCTGCCCTCAGTGAGCATCCTCCCCTACAGCCCATCCAGGGTCTGTGCCCCTTCCCCAGCCCTGAGCCCCCAAGGGATCCTGGGTCTCTGGTTTTTGTCAGGCCTGAGAGGCTGGTGGGATTGATTTATGAAAGGAGTCCCCACCTCACACTGAGCCCTGATCCTCCTCCCTCTCCTCCTCCTCTTCCCCCTCCCCTGCCTGACTGCCTGCTCAGTTTTCCACAGAGTCAGGATTTCCCTGGGGCTGGGGGCTCCAAGCCAAGAACAACACCGGACGGTTCCCCCACCTCTCCCACCCCTCCTATTTCTCTCTAACTCTCTCACCACCCCAGTGGCCCTCCTCAGTTAAAAGGAAGGGGTTGAGAGGAGAGGTCCAAGCCCAGCCTGATCCCAGAGGAAGGGCTAGGAATAAGATTCCACCCGTCAGGAGTCAAGAGGGTCCCTTCTCATTCCTTGAGCAAAGTTCCTGTTAGGAGCTTGGTTGGGAACTACACAGAGCACGTGGAGAGAGCAGAGGGAATCCTGGGAACTCTTTGAGGTAGCACAGGAGTGAACAAGACTGAGACCCATACTCTGAGGGGGAAGGTCAGGAAAGCCACTGAGTTCTACATGGAGAGGAAAGCAGAAAGGATTTGGGGGAGCCGCAGCTTGGGTGGGAGCCTCCGGGACTCCTGCTCTGGAGGTAGTGGGGAAGAGGCGGTGCTCTGATAGTTAGTGGCCCAGGAAAGAGTGAGGCGGGGTCACAGGCTGAGACGCAAAGCAGGAGGGCTTGTGAGGAACACAAGCAGCTCTTTGAATGAGGGGTAGTGTTTGCAGAGCAGGATGCCAGCAGTCCCCAGGGGTGACAGCAGGACAGGAACATTAGGTGGGACAGCACATAGTGGCTTGGGTTCAAGTCCTGCTTCACCGGGCTCTGAGGTTGTGTCTTTACCCTTGATCTAAGAGATGAGAGCCAGGGCTGATGTGGTAAAGAAACCCGCTTTTCCTCAGAAGAGCCTCGGACATTGTGTGACTAGGCAGGAAGCTAAGCCCGAGGAAGACTCCGGATCCTGTCACTGGCCTCTTGGTCTGGCCCTAGCCACCCCTCTCAGACCTCTCTAGGCAGCATAGACTTGGGTAATCTCTCCAAGGTACCCTCCTTCACACAGAAGGCCCTTTGACGAAGTCTAGAGGTTTGATTTTCCTTCAGGCCTGCTTTTGCCTGGCCCTAGTAACCCCCTATTGCTACCCCTCCCCCATTTCTGCTCTGGGCTTGTCTGTAGGCCTTCTGCAGACAGGAGTGCCAGGTTCTGGCAACTGTGCTCCGGTGAGTGGCACAAGAATGAGAGCCACCCCCTTTTGGCATCTCTAAGGCCACAGATGGGGGCTTCTTCCCACCTAACCCCTGGCCAGGTTCACTCTTTTAGAGTCTGGGCCTCGAAAGTGAACTGAAAGGCTTGAATACTTGGTAATGGGGGGGGGGGAACTTCTGGGAACAGAGCGCAGAAACAGAGGCAAGGGAAGAGATGTGGAGAGTCCCAGCAATCGTAGAGGGCATCCGTGGTAGACAGGGCAAGCCAGAGAGGTGGCTGGGTACCTCCCCTCCCCCTCCTGCCCTGACAGGCAGTCACAGGCAGGAAACAGTGATGACTGTCCCTTTTACTCATCTCAGCCAAAGCCCAAGCTCCTGGGGCCACACACTGGGGTTCTTTCTGTTCAACCCCTCCGGGCCTCAGCCAGGGCCCAACCTCCTCCACTGTGTTTGCACCCCGGCTCCAGGCCAAATCTGGCCAATTTGTTCTGAGACAGGGTTTTGGTTTCATAGCCTCATTTGAATGATTTCCAACAGAATTCCTGCCTCCCCCTCTGCAAAGTTCTGCCCACCCCTCCCCCAGCCTCCTTCCTGCCAAGCCAAGGCTGGTAGGAGAGGGGGTAACCCGGAGCAAATCTCCTCAGAGCGACACTTCCCTCGGACCTCCGTGCTGCTCTCCCTCGGCAGTCTCGAGCACAGACCCTAATGGTTGGTCATGCACTGTCTTCTCTGGGTCTCCTCACTGAGCACGCCAGAGCTGGAACTCAGCCGGCCGTGCCCCTCGGACCAGGAGCAGGTGAGCCTAGAGCCTTGTACAGCTGTGTCCACAGTAGAGGCCACTGCCCCGCCTTGACACACTCCCTGTCCCTAGGAGCTGAAAAGGCTGGATTTCAGACACAGGAGCATCCAGAGAAAGCTGTCCTCAGGAACAGCTATACTTGTGAAAATAAATTACAGGCGGCCCCCAGGGTGCTGCTTCAGGCTTCCTAACTCTTCTCACAGACACACCATGCGGAGTCCACGCTCCCACCTCTTCCCTGAGACTGTCCTGACCCAGTGTCGCCCCAGGGGTAAGAGATATCTTTCTTCACGCCTTTCATCCGTCAGACAGGCAGGAAAACAATTTCTGGTTTATAGGCAAGTAGGAAGCCCAGGGATATTTAGCAGATTGTCTTGGAGCACACAGTAGGCCTAGAGCCCAGACCCTAGGCTCCATAGACCTGTGTGCTACCACACTGCAGTGTGGGGTAAGCTTACGGATCACAGCCTGGAAGTCTGCAGTTACCCACTTCCCACACTGCCCCACCCCCACCCACCCACAGCTGAGAGCAGCCGTCCCCAAAGCCCTCCCCTGGAGGAGATGCCTGGTCCAAAGACCTACACCCCAGCTCAGGTGTGTCATTTCCTGAGCTCTCAGGTGGGGCCCGGGCCAGGGCTGGCTCTGCTCGCGCTGTCTCACCTTCTTCATTCCACTCACGCGGCTCTGGGGTTCCTGGTGCAGATCTCTGTGTGGAGGGGCCCTGGTGCTGCATCTCACAGAATCATGCCCCAATCCTCCCATGCTGAGATAGTCTTTAACCTTTTCCTTCAGACCTTCAGAGCCTAAGTCACTTACTCTGATCAGGATCAGAATCATGAGTTCAAATCCTAGCCCCAATTTGTTTGTTTGTTTTTGCCTTTTTTTGTTGTTTTGTTTTGTTTTTTTGAGACGGGGTTCCTCTGTATAGCTCTGGAGCACACTCTAGACCAGGCTAGCCTCGAACTCACAGAGATCTGCCTGTCTCTGCCTCCCGTGTCCTGCAATTAAAGGCATACTCTACCAGGCTCTCTTACCAGATATGTGACATTGGAAAAGTTACTGCCTTGACTCTCCCTGTCCTAGTCTGTAAAAATGAGGCGGTAAAATCACCCTTGTGGATTTGCTTTGGGAATGAATATACATAAGACGTCTAGTACATAGGGCTGGAATTGATTCAATTCGTAAAGTACTTGCTTCAGAAGCATGAGTTTGGATAAGCACGAATGTTTTGACACAGCGCTATGCATCTGTAAGCCCAGCTGGGTGTCCGAGATTGGCCCACCCTGGGGCTCATGGGCCAGCCAGTCTAAGCCAAGCAGAAAGCTCCGTGTAGTGAGCGGAAGCTCCAGAAGATAAGGTCAAGTGACTGAGGAAGCCATCTTGACCTCAACCTCTGGCCTCCAGCAAGGATTAAGAGGTGTGGCCTTGTTAGAGGAAGCAGGTCACTGGGGGTGGGATCCGAGGTTTCAAAAGCCCATGCCAGGCCCTGTCTCCCTGTTGTAGATTAGGATGTAGAACCCTCAGCTACTGTTCCAATGTCACACTTACTGCCATGTTCCCTGCCTTGATAATAGACTGACCCTCTGAAACTGTAAGCAAGCCACTAATTAAATGTTTTATTTATTTCTTTTCTTTTTTTATTTTGGATTTTTTTTTTTTTTTTTTGAGACAGGGTTTCTCTGTATAGCCCTGGCTGTCCTGGAACTCACTCTGTAGACCAGGCTGGCCTCAAACTCAGAAATCCACCTGCCTCTGCCTCTCAGAGTGCTGGGATTACAGGCGTACGCCACCACCGCCCAGCTAAATGTTTTCTTTATAATAGTTGTGATCATGGTGTCTCTTCACAGCAATAGAACAATAAGACAGCCTCCAAAATGTAAAACAACAACAACAACAACAACAACAACAACAACAAATACAAAATAAATTGTGCCAAAGGGGTTCCGGTCATCTGCAGCTTCTTCAGTGTAAAGATTGCCTAAAGAACACCCAAGGACAAAGCCATCAAAAAGTTCATCGCTAGAATCATAGTCGAGGCTGTGGTTGTCAGGGGTGTTTCTGAAGCAAATATCTTCTGCATTACGTGTGTCCTAAGCTCTTCCTGGAGCCATGTCACAGCACAGTGGACTTCGCCACCCATAGCAAGGTGGTCTCGAATCTGTATTGTGAGACCCAAAAGTACCCAACACCACACCCGGATTAGGTCTGATGATTCTGCCTTATGATCTCCACTGAAACCTATTCAAAGACCTGGATCCCACCCCCACACACCCAGACGAGGCTTCTCTCTAACCCTTGCTGTCTCTGAACTGTCTCTGTGGACCATGATGGTCAAACTCAGATCTGCCTTTCTCTGCTTCCACCACCAGGTCAAAGAGCTGGATTATTACTTTTTTCTCTTCATTTTATTTTTATTTGAATTTGGTATTTTGCCTGCATGTATATTTGTGTTAGGGTGTCAGATCCCTAGAACTAGAGTTACAGACAGTTGTGAGCCGCCATGTGGGTGCTGGAAATTGAAGCCAGGTCCTCTGGAAGAGCAGCCAGTGCTCTTTACCACTGAGCCATCTCCCCACTGGACTCTTAAGGACAGAAGAGAAACTATCTTCTGAGAAAAAATAAAATAAAATGAAAATGATATCTTTTAGATTGAGTTCAGCTCACAGATATCTGTGACAAGTTCCAGGCTGCTTTCCCATGTGAAACAGGCCAGCATGGAGGAAAGAAATGAACTAGGCCAGCAGAAGGCCTGTGTCCGTTAGCTGACAGCGAGGCCAGCTGGAGGGCTCTCCCTGATTCACCCTCCACCACAGGCAGCCTTTTTTTGTTCTGGGAGTTGGGTGCCCTGCCTTTTGGCACCAGGTGCGGGAGGTAGGCAGGACTGGGTTGGGGAGGGGCTCCAAGGCTTGCTCCTGCCAATCTGCAGTCCTGCTCACACCTTGGCAAAGCTCCAGGGCCCAAAGCCTGCAGGGCTGGAGGCAAAATGTGCTTCTCACGCTGGGCCTCCGCAAAGCCGTGCCGGAGCCCAGTGGTCAGGCTGGGATCCTGCAATGCACTGCCAGTGCCCAGAGGTTACAAGAGCCCTAGGCTCCGTATGTTTCAGCCCCTCCGTTCTCTCTAAGCAGACCCAGAGCGTGGGTTCCTAGCCCCACCCCCACCCAGGACATCTACGAGCGTATTCTTGGAAGCCTTCAGAGTTTCTCTGCATCCTCTTGTCATTCTCTGCTGTCAGAGGAAATGACCTGGTTGCTGCTATGGAGGTGAGGAGAGTCAGAACGGCTAAGAGTGAATCCCCCAAGAATGCTCGGGTCCCGGGTGGTGGTGGGACAGAAGTGAGGTTCTGTCACTGGGTCTCTCTGGCTGCAGGGTGGGGCTAGGCAGAGCCTCTACTTCTAGCTACTTTCCAGCTCTGCCTCAGTGCTACTTCCCAAACTACCTCCCTAAGAGGATGACTCGGCTTTCCTACCAGTCCACTGAGACAGCCTCCTTTCCCCAATCACTGTGCCCGTATCACTTCCTGGGCGGCTGAGTAAGACTTCCCACTTGAGAACCAACTTCAGCCCTGACGTCTCTCTGGGTCGAGGAGATCTAGAGTTAAGACAATCAAGAGACAACAGGGAACAGAAGAAAGATCTCCCAGAATCACCACTTGCCTTTCCGTCGGGCTGGTCGTTCCCAAGTACCTCCCACAAGCGTCAAGACAGAAGAGCGAGAAAGGAATGGTGGTGGTGATGGCTGGAGACCGTCCTAGACTGCCTGTCCAGGAGACGTCAAGATCAAGCTCAGCTGCCCCCGATTTCTGGGGCAGTGGGGGAGGGAGGATTGGGAAAAGGAGGGATGATAACTTGTGGCTTTTCTTACTCATCTCTCCAGGTCTAAGTACAGGGGTTCACCCATTGATGCCACTATCAAATACCTGTTTACCCATCCACTCATGGTCTGACACCCCACCATTGGTCCTCTCCTACTCTCCATCCATTCCTCCATCTATTAACTCAGCCACCCACCTCCTGTCCATCTGTATATCTACCATCTCATTTCTGCTTACACATCCACCTTTCTGTTCCTTCACCCACCCTCCTACCCAGTCATTCCTTGGTCTATTCCTTTACCCATTCTTGTGTAAGCCGGAGAGCCGTGAACAAATGTCTATTCATTCACCCCAGAGAGGGCACCGAGGAAACGGTTTCACTCGAGTCTGGCTCAGTGTGAGCTGGTGGGTTTACTGTGGTTACTTACAGGAACATTCAGAGGTGCCTGCGTCGTAGATAAGCCCATTCCAGCATAGGTGGACTCTCGAGATTCTATTTTTAATTGTGTGTATGTGTGCATGTGTGCACGCATGTGCATATACTAGTGTTCCTCCGTAAGTGAGGTTGCCCACAGCGGTCAGAAGAGGGTGTCAAATTCTCAAGCTGGACTTACAGGCAGTTGTGAGCCTCCTAATGTGGATGTTATGATAATAGTAAGTGTCCTTAAGGGCAAGGCATCTCTCCATTCCTCCAGTACCTGGTGAAGACATTTTTTAAAGACAAGGTCTCCTTGTGTAGTCCTCTCTGACCAGAAACTTACCTTTGTAGACCAGCTGGTCTTGAGTTCCCAGAGACCTGCCCTGTCTCTGCTTCTGGGATGTTGTGATTAAAGGAGTGTGCCACCATGTCTGGCTCCAAGTGACGACTCTTGAAAGCTGCATTCTTGGAAAACTGTGCAACTTGTAAGCACCTCTACCAGAGACGGTAGGGCAGCTCTCGCCAGCAACTGTTACTCTTCAGATAGCCTCAGGGAGGGCCTTGTGAATCTTTCAGCAGCTAACTGAGCTTTCTTTATAGGTTTTATTTACTTCCTGAAGCTTATGAGTATCCTTCTTCCTTCCAGGGGAAAGTGCTTCAAGTCTGAGGAAGCAGTTACACAGCATCCTCCACACCCGCATTCATCTACCTGTCTGTGAACTCGCTCATCCGTATCCCATCTGTCTATGTCCGTTCGTCCTAGCATTCATCTACCCACCCACCACACGGCCCTTTCTCTGTGTCCCTATCACTCATCCTCCCAGCGTTCTTCATTCCTCCATAATCCTCCTGTTCTATTCCTTTGTCCACTTACTTTCTAACTTAACCACCCATTCACCTATCCATTTATCTATTTGCCCATAAATATAATGTATGCGTGTAATGTATGCCACTTACCCATCCAGATACCATACCCCAGAATTCATCAACTTGATCACCATTGATTCATCATTGATCTCCTAAATTATCTGTATTAAGTTCAAGAACCAATGTCGTTCTTGGCCCAGGGCTCAGGACAGATGTTGTTATAGCTCTCTAAGGTTTTATTGGAAAGCCGTGTGTTATGGGGGTGAAAAGATCAACTCTGGATCAAATCTTGGCTCTTGCACCTCATTGACTTTATGACCTTCAAACAGGTTATCTAACTGTGATGAGCTGTTCTTTCCTATCTGTGAGAGTCCCCAACTCCCTACCTCCCAAAGTTGTTCTGAGGAGTAAACAAATCTCTAAGTGTAAACACCCAGAATTATAGCTAGCACTCTGTTAGCGGCAGCACGAAAAGCTCCTGTAGAAACCAGGAAGCACCATGCCTACTTCATCCATGCCTCCCCCACCCCCCTCTTCTGTCCTCTTTCTCTTGGGCAACCTTGCCCACCTGTTTTCCTTCCCTGTCCCCATGTTGTGGCTGCTAACTCCAGCTCGGCTCCCACTTCTGAGCTCTGTGTCCACGTGTACCTCATGGCCACCTCTCCTGGAAGCCTCAGGTTGAACCGACTCACCTTCACACATATACGTTCCCACACCTTCTGTATCCATAAGTGACACTGGTGTAGACGCAATGCTAACCCTAGGATCATTCGGACTTAGCCATCCATTCTCTCTACCGTCCCATACCCCTTCCGTTATTAAGCATGTTGTAACTTAACATTGTAACAACCTTCACATCTGTCACCTCTGTAGTACCTCCTCTTTATCTAGTCTCCACCTTGGACCAGCTCTTTCCGGGGGCTTACACCTGATGATTCTGTCAGCATCTCTGTGTCCTCTGGTGCATTCCACTCCCGCCTCACTCCACTCCACAAAACCCTATCTTGATGCTATCACTCTTGTCCAAATACACCAGCGAGATGCCTCACTCTACCCAATTAAGGGCTCCCTGAAGGTGTTGTGTAACAGTCACCTCTGAGATTAGAGCATTCCACCCTACCGGGGAGCTCCTTTAGCAAGGACTTAACACCATTCTCCAACCTGCTGCCTGCCTGCAGGCTGTGACCTGTGCTCCAGGCTCCCAGCTTTTGTGAGCTGTCACCCCTGCTGGGGTGAGCCTGGGTGATGTATTTGAGTCATTCAAACAACTTCTGCTCCTGTAAGTAACCCTTCACCTATATTCCTGTAACTCTAATAAAACTCTCAGGCTCACCAAGTTAGACTTGGGGGGGGGGGATCCGCCCTTTGTGGACTGTCATGAATTCTCTATCTGGGATGAGTAGAATGTGTTTCTTTTCTGTAGAGAGGTTTTTGTTGCACAACCTAATTGGAGCCTGAACAGGGACAGGACAGAACCAGAGAAGAGATGAAGGGGGAGAGAGTGCACCGTTCTGGCTACAGGTAGCAAGACAAGCAGCCGAGACTGAGACGCCCGGCGAGGTTGGATCAGTGAGGAAATCCAGATCGAGGTGTTCTGTCCCGTATGGTGTGTGCTAATGTGCCTTTGTGCTAGGACAGTGCTTGCATGGTTCTTGTGATGAGTAGTGAGACATGTAACTTAGGTTGAGCCATCTGGGTTAGGAGTGTCTGTGGGAAGAGTCCCAGGATGGCAGTCTTCAGCTGTGAGGTACAGGGTAGCATGCCAGCTTGATGAGTGGGGCCCACCATGTGAAAACAGAGATGCCCTGAAAACAGTTAAAGGGTTGGAGAAAATCTTGCAGTCTTCAAGACCATCAGCAAACAGCAGCAGAGGTCTCCTGGCCACTGTTACGTGTAGTTAGAAATGCAGCTGAAAGCCAGGTGGTGGTGGTGGTGGTGGTGGTGGTGGTGGTGGTGGTGGTGGTGGCGGCGGCGGCGGCAGCAGCGGCGGCGCTCGGCTTTAATCCCAGCACTTGGGAGGCAGAGGCAGGTGGATCTCTAGTTCAAGGCCAGCTTGGTCTACAGAGTGAGTTCTAGAACAGCCATGAACCCTGTCTCAAAAAAAGAGAAAAAAGAAAAAAAAACAAAGGAAGGACGGAAAGAAGGAAAGAGGAAAGGAAGGAAGGAGGGAAGGAAGGAAGGAAGGAAGGAAGGAAGGAAGGAAGGAAGGAAGGAAGGAGGGAAGGAGGGAAGGAGAGAGGGAAGGACTGCATCTGTGGCCAAGGAGGAGCTTGTTGTATAGAGGAGTAATGCAGCAAGAAAAGGAGTGGCAGCACCCCTGTGTTAGTCTCTGATTTGGCAAGTAAATTAGATAAACAAGAGGAGGAGGAGGAAGAGAGAGAGAGAGAGGGAGTGGGAGAGGGAGAGAGGGAGGGAGAGGGGGGGGAGAGGGAGAGGGAGTCAAAGGTATAAAAGATACTTCTCAAGTGCAATCTTTAGTAGACAAAGAGGGGACATCTGTACTCCAGCATGCATACGAGAGCGTTAATTGTGGTCCACAGCAAGAAACTACTGTGATCAGCAGGTGAACCTCTGGAATTAAGGAAGACTTTTTTTTCTAGTTAGTTAGGGAACTAGGAATAAGATGAGCTGTGTTGAAGCCAGTTTACTGGGCTAGGTAGAACTGTGTTCACAGAGGAGATGGAAAGGTCGCTCCAGAGGGAGCTTGAGGCTGTGTGGAGCTTTAGTGGCTTTGCTGAGTCCATTGATGGGGCAAGCTCTTTATAAAGTAGAAAAGGCTCTGGCAGATCTCAGTACTTAGACCAACATGCAAAGAGAGCTGGGAGAGAGAGAGAGAGAGAGAGAGAGAGAGAGAGAGAGAGAGAGAGAGAGAGAGAGAGAGAATCCCAGAGGAGAGTAAAAAGTAGACCTGGGGAAGAGATCTTTCTGACTTATGTGAAGACGAACATGACGATGTGTTCCCCTAAGGAAACAGCCGATAGATGCTGAATTGTGTGCTAAGGAGCTTTGGATGGCTTTAAAGCCTGAAGAGCAGTTCACAGACGACACCATGATAGAATAATACAAGTGAAAACAGTCAAGCCTGTGCCAGGGCTGGGTAACTATCCCCCAAGACTAGGAATACATTTACCTCCAGCAAAAGGTTATACGAGGGGAGGAGTGGGACTGACCAGTCAGGGACTCCCCCCCCAGCATCCAGGTATGGCGGGCGAATGGGGAGGCGACTGCTACAGGTACACCCACACTGCCATCCCAGGGCAGCTCTGAAAAAGGAAGGCAGGAGGTGGAGCTGGGAGACCGTGGCCTCATCCCCCTTGGCTCTGAGTAGGTCTGAGCAGACAGACCCGCTGAGTTTCTCAGGTGTGGAGAAATGCAGGAAGGCTCCATGGGAGATCTCCAGGATATGGAACCGCAGTGGCCGGGAGGGAGTGGCTGATGGCCGCAGGGAGCCAGGACAGCACCTGCTATCCGTGCTTTGTACCCAGACTGCTCTGTGGAGGAAGAGACTGCTACAAAGGGGTGGAGCCTTCCGTGCTGCCTTAGACCTTGCTTAAGGTTGACTTTACTTATGCACCTCGGGTATAACCTGACACTTGCTGAGAACAGATGACCTTCAGAGTGACTGCTTCACCAAAGTCAGCTTGGAAACCCCCTGTTGGTTATGGGACGGTGGTTTGGGATGCCGCCTTGTCCTGCCCATCCTCTGGAAATAGTTTGTTATATAGATGGCATAATGCTAATCTCTGACTGTTTGACGATTTGGAAAGCCATAGGAGAGACAACCAGGTACAACAGTATGTCTGCCTACCTTGCAGTCCTACTGGATCTGGGTGAGTTGAAAGAAAAAAAGAAAGAAAGAAAGAAATCTAGAAGGACATTCTTAGAGGCCCCGAGGTTAATGAATGAAAACTTTCCTGTAGCTGGGCAGTTGTGGGGCACACCTTTGATAGCAGCACTTGAGAGGCAGAGGCATGAGTTCAAGGCTAGCCTGGTCTACAGAGAAAGACCCAAGACAAAGTTACAAAGAGAAACCTAGTCTTGGGGGGGGGCAGGGGAGAAAGGAAGGAAGGAAGGGAGGGAGGAAGGAAGGAAGGTAGGAAGGAAGGAAAAAGGGAGTGAAAGAGGGAAGGAGGGAGGGAGGGAAAAAGAAAAGAAAACCTCCCTGTGAGTTGTTGCTAGGGAAGGCCCCAGAACCCCCAAACCATAATGGCTACTGCTGTTGGCTACATGCCGAAACAAGGTGGTAAGATGCCATTGTTGAATACACCACATTTTTGTGCTTTACTACGGGACACGGAGAAATGAAACTGGAGCTGAACTGGAAACTCGCAGATTGCTAGCTGGCCTTCATAATGCCAGAGGTGGCCACGCAGGCTGCTGGTGGCGAACTGTCACCAACATTCCTGCTTGGCTATGGACCCTGTGTGCTAAATACTTACATGCTTGGCAAGACATGCCTGATTGTGCAATAGTGGCTCAGCGGCCATGGGTAAGACCCACAGCCTTCTGATTGGATTCCACAGGAGAGTTCTCATCGGGTCATAAGTCCCGATGGGGAAGCAAACTCTATGGTTACACTGAATGGATGTGATGTGTCTGCCAAACTCTCTTCTCAACATGTGTTTACTCCATAGATCACGGTTGCTACCAGCCCTAACATAACCACCGGTGAAGCTAAGAACAAGTTACAGTGTACTGTAGTGACCTATTCCTTAGCCATAGGCAGGCATCTATAAGTCACTCCCTCCAGTGCTCAGGGATCGTTGCAGAAGACAGGGTAGAAAGGACATAAGAGCCAGAGGAAGATGTGGAGTGCTGTGTAACAGTTTTCTCAGAGAGTAAAACACTGCATCCTGCAGAGCAGCAGCTCCTTAAGCAGGGAGGTTAACAACAACAACAACAACAACAACAACAACAACAACAAAATAGCTTCAAGAAATTCCTGAAACCGAGCAGCCTCACTAAGCTCCTCCCTGCAGAATAAAGAAAGCCCATCTGGCAAGAAGACTATGGGCTGAGCGGAGCTGCAAAGACGAGCAAGGCCGGCCCAGATGCCCGGAAGAAGCAGAAACCAGCTGGGCTGCCCGGGAGAGGTTCGGACAGAGCCATTTGGAAGAGCACCCTCCTACCTGATGAGCTGCCTGCAGGCCGTGCGGTGTGTGCCAGTTCCCAGTTCCTAAGCCGTCACCCACGCTGGGGTGGGCTTTGGGGAGGAAGCTATTTTTGAATCGTTTCTGCTCCCGTAAGTAACCTTTCACCCATCTGACTATAAATAATCTCAATAAAACTCACTGGATCACCAAGTTGGACTTTGGTGGTATCCATAGTTTGGTCTGTCATAGGTTCCCTCTCTGGGCTAAGGAGATGAATATTTTGTCTCCCCAGGAAGAGTTTTGTTACACATCAGAAGGCAGCACACATGTCTCACCAATACTACCCAAAGCTCTGGGAATGGCAGGAGACCTTGGTGAGGGCCTTTACAGAGCCTGTGGTATTTCAGCAAAGGGGAGATATTCCTGTGAGTGGAAGCATGTGCCTCAAGGGCACAAATGACCTAGTAAAATTTGCCTGGGCTGCTGCTCGGGAATGTTCCTAGAAATCAGCAAAGCAAGAAAAGAGTAGCCAGAGAGACTGACGTGGGAACGCTGATTTGCCTAATCTAAGATGAAGGAGGATGTACGTGTAGCCTAGATGGGACCCCCATTGGTGGGAGGTTTGGGGACCAGAAATGTTTGAAGTAAGGCAGGAGGCGATTTCAGAGTGGTAGCTCTGGAAGAAACTGGCGAAAGGCCGGCAGGTTCACATGGAGCATAGCATCCTGGGAAGGCAGGAGGCCACTGGAGATGAACAGCCAGCGCCCAGGTGTGAAGGCCATGGGGCTGGAACCAAAACCAATCTGGTCTATCAGGTCTCAGAAGCCCAACTGTGATGAAATGGCAAAAATGGGAAGTCGTCACCGTGGAGGTGCCCTCAAAGTCAGCGGAAGGGCTGTGTGGAGAACTGTGACCTAGTCTGAGAGCCATGGAGGAAAAAAAAATAGCAGGGTGTCTGTGTGTGGAGGGGCAATGGGTCTGGAGAAAGCCCGCTCCAGTTTCCGACACGTGCAAGTGTCCTTTCTCGATCTCCTAAGGCTTGCTCTGTTTTCTACCAACCCAAGTTCAGTTTCCATAGCAAAGACAGGGTCTGGGGAAAGAGCTGCCTTCCACCAGCCTTCCCTCCATCTCTGTCCCCAGGTAGGCTGGGCCTCGCAGTCTGATGTCACAGCACACCTCTATCCAGAACCCGAGTCTGTTTTCATTCCTTCTTCATGAGCTGGGAATGACTAATGAGAAACAAGAGAGAAGGGCAAGGAAGAGAAGCGGAGGGAGAGCTCCCCCGCCTTCGCCCTCCGCGTGCGCCTCAGGCTAGAGCCTACGCCACTCCTGGCCTGTGCTCCTGGCAAGTACCCTTTGCACCTGGCTGCTCAGCTCCTCCAAAAGACAAACACACCGTGGCAACCCTTGGCTGCCTGGAGCCCACTCCCGGTGGCAGGCACCACTGTAAGTGCCATCAGGTGCAGCATTTCTAGAGTCCCTGGGCTCGCTTTCAAGTTATCGTGACATAGTACAAAGAACACAGAATTGTGGGCAGTCTGCTTTGGGCCTTGCTGATGGCTGCCTCTTGCACCGTGGGCCCTCTTGTGAACTCTTCCATAGAGAGAATAGAAATATGTATTCAGAAAGTCATAGACAAGTGTTCCTTGTAACCTCCATGTAGAGCAGAAGGCTACAACAGCCAAGTGGCAGGCCCGAGGAAGACTGACATTGCTGGATCAAATGCCCATGACTGGCACGCTAGGCAGACAGAAGTGGGCGGCCCCAGTCTCGGCTCCATAGCTGGAACCAGAACTGGTTTGTAGAGGAAGCCACGCCCCCACCTGTGCGGAAGGTGTGTGCTGAATAAGTGAATGAGGGGGTGGATGGAGACTGCTCAGGGTCAGACACGAGGTCGGACACACAGAAGCACCCTGATGGTCACGGGGCCCCCCCAGCTCCCTCTGCTGGGCATCTCATAACTGGGGAGAGCCCCCAGCCTCACTGATGGGGTCCCACAAAACTCAACTTTCCTTTCTGTGGCGTTTTTGACTTGTAATCATGTGCAGCTCTTTCTGTGGTTGTTTGAATCGCATCCCTGCTGTTCTGTTCTCTCGGTCCTGGAAGCATTTGGTGCCTCTTGCGTCTCAGTGCGTTTAGTGCCCATCCCAGTTCTGCAGTGTGGTAGTAGACACGCCCTCAGCAGTTGCCCTTAACCAGCTTCTTAACTCTTCCTGACTTTTAACTACCCGGTCCCAGCAGCCCACCCGAGACACCTTTCCTTGCGCCTTTAAGCTTCACCTTTTTTTCCCTCCAGTGATTGAGGTTGGCCTAAGTCCAGTGCCTCGCTGTATTTGACCCTGCTACAAACCAAGCACTATCCACGATTTTTCTGCCGGCCTCTATATTTTCTTCAAGTTTCACATTAATAAATAATAGTAACAATAAAAAGGAGCCAACATTCCTTAGCACATACTACCATCCTGGATACAGATGTTACATTTATTAATGTGAGTGAGCATTTGTAACATTGTCACGGGATAGAAAGATTCATACACTTCTTACAGATGGTGGGGCTCTGCCATCAACCTGCCTAGGTCACGTGTGTGTGTGTGTGTGTGTGTGTGTGTGTGTGTGTGTGTGTGAGAGAGAGAGAGAGAGAGAGAGAGAGAGAGAGAGAGAGAATGTCTTTTGCTCTGCACCCTGCCTGAGCTCTGTGTGGGCTACCCTTCCTACTATACTACACCACCCCATGTCTTAGCACCTGGCCTCAGCGGGAAAGGGCCTCCCCCATCCCCTCCCCCACTGGCTTCTCTTTTAAATCATTGACTGGGGAGAGCTAATCTTCTGCCCCAGAGTGTGTAATTAACGAAGACTAGACAGACTGAAAAACCCCATACCCCCACTCCTTATCTGCCTGTAGGGAAGCTAGACCCCTCCTGGGGCGCTCTCTCTTCCTCTGCCAAGGCCCTGCTTCCCTTGCTACTTTGTTCCGAGGTTCTAGGGTCTAAATACATCCCAGCCCTCTGGATGAAATACCAGTTGGCTCTATCAGCTGGCAGGAATGCAGTGGGCCCTACAGGCCCCTCCCCTCATTATTTCTGAGTCCTGGGAAACCCTGCAGGTACACAGGCTAAGAGGGGCTAGGGGCTAGGGTGGACAGACTGTGGGTGTGAAAACGGGTAATGTAAGCGGTCCGTGGGTAACGGGACGGGCTTGAGCATGCGCATGGACCCTGGCTGCCCTTCCACTGAGAGTGGCCAGAGACAGTTGTGAGTGCGGGAGAAGGCACCTGCACCCCGTGAAGAAAGAAGTGCAGGGTTCAGTGGGCTGGCCGCAGCCCGCAGAGCGCTTGTGTACCCCTGGGCTTAGGCTCAAGTTCGCCCTGCAGATCCTGGCCTTGCTCTGTGGGTGGATCTCCACAGTCAGCACGATGGAGAGGGAGGGGCAATGGAAAAATTACCCAGGAGACAGGAGCCACGAGCCACAGACCTCTCACTGATCCAGAGGGCCACCCTCCCAAGAGCAGGAAGCAGGCTCGGGACCAGTGAGCTCTCAGCAAGGGAATGCCACCCACGCCCACATCCCTTCTGTACCCCGATGCTCCACACCCAGGCAGCTCTGGAAGATGGCTGAGGAAGGTGGTGAAGGATGAGCCCCTGCCACTCGCCGTCCCCAGAGCCCAGGGGCTGCCCAGGCTGCATGTTGTGGGTGTGCATCTACATGGTGATGTGCGTGAGTTTCTACGGTGTGTATCTACTGCAGGGCTTTGGGCACCGGATGCGAGACTGTGGCGGTAGAGCAGCAGTCTTGAGAGCCTGTCTGCAGGGGTTGGTGAAGGGACCCAGGAGGAGGCAGCAACTTTCAATTCCCAGACTGCCTGCCTTTAAGATGTTAGCTGAGTCCTTTAAGGCCTGTAGTCCACTGTCCCCACCTCAATCTCCAGGAAGCCCTGCTCCACCTGGAGGCCGTAAAACACCAGACTGAGGTGGCCACACTTGATACCCCCCCCCAACACGTGCATGCCCATGCTTCTAGGCCTACCTGGCCCCTCCCAGTGAAGGGCACTCTAAGTTAGGAGTCTCAGATAGGCAGCAGCTATGGTTACCCTGGGAGGATTGCATCGGTTACACCCTGCCCACTTCTGTGTGTTGGTCCAAAGGGACCTGCATCTCTCTCCCTGTGAGGATGTCCTCCCCTGCACTCACCCCCCACCGCTGGTTAAAACAGACCCCGGGTGCATACGGGGTGCATACCTCCTCAAGCCATTCCACTACCCAGGGCCATGTCCCCTACTCATGCTCATGTCCTGACACCCCACGTCTTCCTCTGACTCCAGAGACGTCCTGACCTCTTCCCAGCTCTTGTTAGGTATCTCCCAAGCCTTGCAGTGCGTGCCTGTCTAGACAGGGTTTTCACCAGTGTGAGGCTGTCTATAGACAGGGTTTCTAGCCTCTGCCTCTGGTGCTGGCTGGGGACTGTGGTCAAGTTACTAAACATCTCCCTATTCTTCTGGCTGGGTTACTGAGTTGAAATAAGACGTGGATGTAAATTACAGAACACCATGCAGACCCCAGAGCCTGTCCTCAAGCCACGTAAGCAAGTTGATGTGCCACTTCTGAGAACTCCGTTAGACACTCAAAGCAATGGGACTGAGCTAGGACTGAGCTACAGGAGAAAGCCGGCCTGCATAGGCCTCAGTGTAGCTGCCCACTGACCGCGGGAAGTCGTGAGGGTCTGGCAGCCAGGATTCCTGGCATGAGGAAATCAAGGAGACCTGGGAGGAAGAACGAGAAGGGGCAGGAGAGTCATCTTATTGCCTTTATTTCGCTGTCTGCCCAGCTGGCCCCACTGCAGGGCACAGGGCCAAGCTTGTACACACTCATGCTCTCTGTGCAGGCAAGCATGTGCACAACACACACATACATACCCCCACCCCCGTCTTTCACACACACACACACACACACACACACACACACACACACACTCTCTGGCTCTCTGAGTCAGTCTCTGGGAGGCATAGGCTGCTTCTCAGCCTGCTCCTGCCTGCCCTTTTATGACAGCACCAAGGGTAGGCAGGGCCTTCAGCCCCCAACAAGTCCCTGTGCAAACTGGAGGTACCAGCTGGCTTCAGGATGGGGCACCATATTTCCCCATTCCCAGAGTCCCCTCCTCCACTTCCTGGGGGCGGGAGTACTCTCTGCTTACCTGGTGGGGTCAGACCCCTGCCAGGGCTGGGGCCTGAAGAACCCAGGTTTATCCCCACCCAAGCCTACCAGGGCCTCCACTACTGAAGCACAGCCAAATCTGAGTTGTGAAGATTCCCCACTGGAGAGCAGGCAGGCCTGGGCCGCGAGGCATCTGGGGAGGGGACATCACCCCCTCTTCTAATCCATCTTCAATATGAAGAGGTTTGGGGCACACTTCCTGGCAGGGAGCACAGGCCTGGAGAAGTCACAGCTAGGGTCCTCTCCCGAACCTCCATCTTCTGGGCCACAGCCAGAGGCCAGGCATCCAAAAGTCCCGCTGGCTGGTCAGAATCCTTGTGCAGTCCCAGGGGGCACCCCCCCTTGCTGGCGCCGAGTGTCAGACCTGCACAGGCAGCGTCTGGTTCATCTGCAGCCGCATGTCCTGGATACTACTGAGGATCTTCTTCTGGTGGCCAGCCAAAGTGACCCCAATCCTTAGCAGATCTCTAAGAGACAGAAAACCAGGACTCAGTCCAGTCCCTTCTCCTCGCTACGCTGGGCTCAGCCAGGGCTCCTGCCCAGAGCCTGCACCTTGAGGGGGTACACTTACTCTGCAGTCATCTGGGCCACCAGGTCAAAGGATGCAAACCCAGCACCGACGAAGCTCTCTTTATACCTCCCCATCTTGATGGCTTCTAGCCAGTCACCCACTGTCGTGAAGGTCGTATAATCTGGGACCGTGCGGTCCAGGAGGGGCTGGGACATGCTGTGGAATAAACAAACAAACAAACAAAAAGAGTGACCTGGTGCATCCAGGGTGCTAGGGGGTAGGGTCAGGGTGACCAGCCTGTGGGAGCCAGGATACTCACCCCGATGGGGCACTGGCGATGACCTTGAGGCTGGCAGCATTGCGGATAAGCTTGTCTAGTGTGTTGACGATTTGGGAGAACTTGGGCCTGAGGTTCCGGTCCCGCACCCAACAGTCCAGCATGAGCTGGTGCAGCGCCGTGGGGCAGTCCATGGGGGGTGGTAGCCGGTAGTCTTGTTCCACAGCATTGATGACCTGGACAATGGTAGGGAATCTGGAAATGAGTTCCAGCCCACGCCCCGCCCACTCCCACCAGCCGGCCGCTCTCCCCGAGCCCCACTCACGTCCTGGTTGCTCATGTCCCAGTAGGGTCTCTCTCCGTAGCTCATGACCTCCCACATGACGATCCCGTAGCTCCAGACGTCGCTGGCGGACGTGAACTTCCGGTAGGCTATGGCCTCTGGGGCGGTCCAGCGGATAGGAATCTTCCCACCCTGGTTGTGTGTGTAGGGAACATACCCTTCACCATGTGTGACTCGACAATGACCCCCCAAGCCCTGACCCCCCTGCTTGGCCAGCCCTCCCCTCCCGCAAATCCCTCTCAGTTGCTTCCTGTACCAGGGAGCTGGTGTAGGTGGGGTCTGAGGGGTCATCCTCCAGGAAGCGGGAGAGGCCAAAGTCAGAGACTTTGCAGACCAGGTTGCTGTTGACCAGGATGTTTCGGGCAGCCAGGTCGCGGTGCACGTAGTTCATCTCAGACAAGTACTTCATGCCAGCAGCGATGCCCCGCAACATGCCCACAAGCTGGATGACCGTGAACTGCCCGTCATTGAGCTGGAGGCAAGAGGTAGGCTTAGTGGGCCTGCTCCCTCCCCACAGGCCCACGGCTTGCCTGCCTGTTCTCTCCACACCCCCTGAGACCATGCCTTGCGGTTTGTGTCCAGAATTTGCTGAATGGAAACAGCTCTTAGCTGCCCTCCTATGTGCCACGAATCGTGTCTACGACATCCCGGTGGTTCTTGTGATTTTCTAGCATTACCGGCCCTACTTTATAACGGAGGTAGCTGAGACTAGGAGAGGTCTGGACCACACAGACAGTAAGAGCAGAGTTGGTACCGAAGGCCCAGCTATTTCCCTGTACCAAGCTACCTCTAAACTAAATATGTGTAGACTACGAATAGGGTTTCCGACTTGGTGGCGGGGGCCTGACCTGGCTCTCTGGAGGAAGAAGAGGAATGGAGCTAGCTCTTACCCGTAGGAAGGAGTCCAGGGCACAGTTCTCCATGAACTCAGTGAGGATCATGACTGGACGACTTTTGGTGACCACACCCTCTAGACGGATTATATTGGGATGGTCAAACTGACCCATAATGGAAGCCTCACTTAGGAAGTCCCGCCGCTGCCTCTCCGTGTATCCCACCTTCAGCGTCTTGATGGCCACGAACACCTCCCGGCGGCCGGGCAGTTTCAGCCGACCCCGGCACACTTCTCCAAACTCCCCTGCAGAGAACAGCGCAGGTCACACGGCAAGGCTGGGGTCCTCCCGGCAGTTCACCCAGCTCCCTCTGCCTCGCAGGACCACGAGCTCAGGTTACTACTCACCTGCCCCAATCACCTCCTCGATCTTCACGCAGGACACGTCGATCTCCTTGGCGAACTCTCGGACGGCCTCGTTGGGATCCTCATAGGTAAAGGGGTCAATGTAAACTTTCATCCCAGGAGCAACTGCAGGGAACAGAGGTGGACACAGAAGAGGTGGACTTCAAGCCACAGACAGGAGCTCATATGCCAGGACCAGCCAGACGGGTGCACTCTGGATAGCCTCTCTGCTGAGCCTGCCCCATGCTCTGAGCTGCGCCCTGGTATCTGCCCCTCCCCCATGAGAATGCCGGGGAACCACATGAGCTAGACGCTCAGGATTCCTGTCTTTCTCCCTCGTCTCTCGTCATGTTCAAACTCCTTTCCAGCTCGTTCTTCCCCTTGTTCCTTCCCACTGCCCAGCCCTGTCCAGGCCCCTCGACACTATGGTAATAGCCTCCTCGCTGGGCTCTCTGCCTCTGCACCTCTCACCCAGCTGCCCCGCGTTCCTGGAACAATATGTCCACTGTCTTCCCCCTCACCTGAGAGCCTTCCCAATTACCAGCAGGAGAGTCAAGTCCAAACTCTTCCTGCTGTTCAGGACCCTCCAAAGGGCTGGCCAGACTTCTTGGCCTGGCATTCTCATGGCTGTCAAACCAATCTTCTCACTACCCCCACAGCCGGGCACACAGCCGGGCACACAGCCGGGTAGTCCACACCCATCACTTCCTTCCAGAGGCTTCTTGAGCCAGGAATGTTCCCCTGCCCTAAACCCTTTTTATTCTACCACTTCCTGTAGGAAGCCTTCCTCTTTGAACTCTTAGTGTCCTTTGCCACAGGAATTAACACCTAATTGTTTCCTGTGTGTGTGTGTGTGTGTGTGTGTGTGTGTGTGTGTGATATTTTGTTTCTACTGGACTTACTGTCTTTGGGACAGGCGTTACATCTTAAGACTCTGAGGCTAGTAAACAAGTGAGAGCTCAGGGGACAAATCGTACTGGAAGCAGCCAGTCAGAAGAATGAAGTCGGAGGGGAGGATCGTCTCTAAGGCTACAGGAGCTGGACACGGGGGACAGGGAGACACTCACTGTATTGCTGCAGCTTCTCCGTGTACTCTGCATCCGGACCGTGACGCTGCTTCCTGCAGGGGCAGAGCAGAGGAGGCCTAAGGCAAAGCGCTCCCTCTGTTCATGGGACCCTGGAGCCCACAGAGAAGCTAAAGATGGAACCCCATGGCGGGTGGTCAGAATTCACTCCTGAGTCTCTGGGTACGGGCTGAGGTCGCTGGGATTAGGGCAATGGTACGGAAGAAGGGTGGATTGGAGTAGGCCCTCTCCAGCAAGGAAAGTCTGGGCCCAGGATGGCTGTGGCTGTGAAGGGAGGCGATGGTTTACGAGCCCGAGTCAGACTGTGGGGCAGCCACGGTACCTGAGGCAGACAAGAGCGATGACCACGACAACCACCATGAAGACAAAGCCTGCGACGGTGGATCCCACAATGAGGGGGAGCTGCTCTTGAAGCTGCTGGGCACCCGAACCTGGAGGTCAAGAGTGAGCCGTGAGTGAAGGAATCTGGATGTTGAGCCGGGTGGGGCAGGGACCGGCACGTGGTGGGATGGGGTGTACCTCTTTCACTTGTGGTCTCAAACTCAGCCGGGCGGCTGTACTGTCCGTAACCCGCTACCGTGCGAGCCCGGACCTGAACTACGTAGCGGGCATCAGGCTGCAGCCCATCCAGCTGGACAGAGTTCTTCTGGCTGGTGACAGTGGAGGCGATGCCCTTACTCTGCAATGCCATAGAAGGGAGGCATCTTAGGGTGAGTCTAGACCCAACGGACCCCTATCCATCACCAGGCTCGCCCTGCGCTGAGGCTCTGATCCCAAAGGCGTCTAATGCTATCTGGGTATAGTCTTGCCCCTGTGTAGTCCCCAGCCTCCTCCTGCCCCTGGAGATTCTGACCTTCTCAAAATATTTCATCTCATAGTCCAAGATGACACCATTAGGCCGCTCTGGGGGTGCCCAGGACAGGGTCAGGCTGCTCCCCGAGCTACTGTGCAGGTGGAGTGTAGGCACTTCTGATGGGGCTGGAGAAGAGAAGAGGCCCACTGAGAACCCCTGAGCCCAGGCATCCTGCCTATCCCAAGACCCCTCTGTTCCTAGGCCAAGACAACCAGATCCCCTCTTTGGTGCCCTTCTTACCGGCCTGGTTGGTGGTGATGTTCACAGCTGCATAGCGGGGCGGCAAAGGACTTTTGCCGGAGACACCGTTGACAGCCTGCACCTCAAAGGTATAGCGTGTGTGGGCCAACAGGTGGCTAATGTGGACCCGGCGCTCCGTCAGGCCCAGCTGCCGAGGCACAAACTCTACGTTGTCATCACAGCGCGAGCAGGTTGCCGGACCCCCAGCCCCAGAGCTCCCGGGGCACTTCTTGCAGATGACATTGTAAAGGAGGTCATCTCGTCCGCCAAGGTCCCGGGGCTCACTCCACTCGAGGATCAGCGAGGTCTCATTCACATTGGAGATCACACCCCGGGGCGGAGACGGTACCGCTTTGAGAACATGGAGGAGAAGTGAGTTGGGGGCCCAGGAGCACCCTTCTGTCCACCCTGCCCCGGACGCTCATCCCACCGCTGTCAGTAATCTTTCCGCACGTCCTCACGGGGGGAAAAAGACTCCTGTTCACCCATCAAGACTCAATGCAATGTGACCTTGTCCTGAAGCCTTTCTTGACCGTCTTCTCCCATCCTCCAGACCTCGTAACACCATTCCTAGCACTTAGCGTATTACACGGTCATTACCTGTTTTTGCAATTTGGTGCTAAGCTCTCCAGTGACTACATCTCACTTTCCTTTACACCCCCTGCACCTGGCTCAATGCCTGGCACACCAGAGGCGAGGACAGGAAGAGGGCGGGACAGCACACCCTTGGGTTGTGGATAGAGCGATGAGCCGGGACGATGTCTGCTAGCAGCTAGGGGCACCTCTGCTAGCAGCTGGGGGGACCTCGTCAGAACAAGCCTGCTGAGCTGGATTCTAGTTCAAGGGCAATCACCCCCTCGGTGACCGCTTGAGCACATCATCTAGCCCCACTGAGCTTCCTCATCTAGGAGGGCTGATCTCACTGACATAGGCTCTCGGGAAGGAAAGGCGCATGCGCGTGCGGGAGCAGAGCGTCACGTACTGGTGCAGGCGCTGTCCGCTGAGTCTGAGTCTGCGCGGTAGAAGTTATTATGGCAGGTGCAGATGCCGGCAGCCGGCGAGGTGGTGCGGCTATTGGGGGGACAGGGGAGGCAGGGCCCCTCTCCCTGCTTTGCCTTGTAGCTCCCAGGGGGGCAGGCTGCAGGAGAAAAGAGGACGACACATACTTACCTCCCTCTCCTGAGAGAACCTGGCCCTTTCCAGCCTATGTCTTAGCCCCTCCAGCTCCCAGACCAGGGGGGCAATGCTGGTATTGCCCGACTCTAGCAACAAGGGGCCCTTCTGCCCCACAGACATCCACGTCAGCAGAGTCCTCTCCACTCCTCCCCTCTCCCCAGTGCCTGGGGAGATGCTAGCCCATCACCTGGACAGTCTGGGCTTGTTGGAGGCGGGGCAGAGGAGGGGGTGGACGAGACCACCAGTGGGCCTCACACCCTGTACTCTGCTGAGTCGCCCCAGCCTTCCCGCGTGCTCTGGGAGAGTAATTCTTAAGGACCTCAAGGATGCTGCCTTAGCCAGGCTAAGGGTTTCTCAGCTGAGCCCTCTGGGCAAGCCTCTACCCCACCCACCGAGGAGTGAGACGGGTGAGAAAAGGGGGAAAGAGGGGGTAAGAAAACACTAAGAAGGCTGGGGTCACCTGGAGTTCGAAGGCCTCAAAGCCTCCCAGGGGACCTGGCCCAATCGGGGCCAGAGCCAGGTGCCAGGACACCCTTCTCATCTCCTTTGCCAGCCATACTCAGCCCCGGTTGCATGAGCTCTGCATGTTCCTCACGTGTAGGGAGGCCATAATATTTATTATTCAAAATCAGCACATTTAAGGAGTGAAAGGGGACACTAAGATGAACAGGATAATGGGCATAATTGGAGACTATCCTGGCCACGCTAAAGAGACCTGTCAGTCTATCCATGTGGTGACCTCTGGAGAGGGTCACCGAGCTTTGCGACGCCCTTAGCTGGGGCTGCGCCTTTCTTTAGAGTTTAATCTCCCCCTCATGAAGGTGATATTCCATCCTAGATCTTTGAACCGGTGGGGGAGGGGGCAGAGGCCAGGCCAGCCTGGTTGCCATGGGAACCAGCCTGCACTTCCTGCCAGGGACCTGCAGAGTGTTAGCCCTGCTTTGGGCTGTCAGGCTCATCACCCCCACCCGCTTTCCACACTTGGGAAGAGGAAGTTTCCAGCAGGTTCTTAAAGAGAAGCAGAGAGGCCAGTGAGGCAGGCCAGTACTGGGCCTCATGAGGCAGGCCAGGCTGATGGCTACGATCAGAGCCATTTCCGCTCTGGGAGGTATGGTCACAAGTCCCATGGAGAGACGGGCAGACAGAAGAGACAAGACCCCCACCTTGCCCTACTTCAGCCTTGGGTGAGGATTTAAAGCCAGTTCTTGCATTCCCTAGCTGGGAGGCGGGCAGAACAGAATCTCCCTAAGACTCAGTGTTCTTGTTGGCAAAAAGGAAGAAAACTAGCAATTACTCTAGCAGGTAGTGGTGAGGCTTCAAAGAGAACACCCCATCAAGAGGATTCTACGGCTGCAGCAGCCAGCATATCGTGAGGTCTTTGAAGACTCAGCAAGGCTCCGGCCTGCCCTGTGACTGGTACTTGTACAATCCCCGCTCTCCTGTGTCTCCACACTCCTGGGACCAGAGGCTCCCACCAGACGGCCTAAGTGCAGGGCATCACTTACGCCCATACACTCTTCAGGAACGTCTCTACTTCTGCCCATTTTGCATGAGGGAGCTGCGGATAGCATGATTGAGTGGAAGTAGTAAGTTGAGGACTCAGGACTGGGGATTTTCGGCCTGTAACTACTGTATCAGACACACTGCCTCTCAAGAACCCGTAAGGCAAAGAGACGCCCACAGCATGATTGTCTCAGCTCTTGAGAGCTTTTCTAGAACTTCCAAGACAAAGCACATATTGGAGAGAGGATGGAGCCTCGGGTCTGTCCAGGTCGGCACTGCTCACTGGTCAGGCCCGCACAAGGTCTCCAATCTTTTCTTGTAAAGCTGCCCCCCCCCCCATTCTCCTGCCCCACTCCCTCGCCATCCCGTCTCTGGTGCCGGGGACTACAAGGAGAGTCTGGTGCATGCCAGGCTAGTGCCCCACTGAGTGCATCCTCAGCTCCATTGTCCTCTTCTCTCCGAGTCCCCTTTGTCTCCCGTGCCCCCCTTTGTAGGTCGTTCTCTATTTCCCAGCAGCTGCCCCTCCTATGCCCGCCCTCCAATCCACACCTGAGACCATATCTAGTCAGAATATGAGGTCTGGCCGCTGTCAGGCGTTCTTCCCGCCCCCCCTCCTCGGGGCCCCACTTACCACGGCACTGGGTCTCCTTGGCGGCTGGCTCATGGCCAGCCGCGCAGGTGCAGGCACCCACGGGCACCATCCACTCCCCGTCGCCGTTGCAGTAGAGCTTGAGTGGTACTGATACCTCCACGGCGTTAGCGATGCAGGTGCCGGGGGCGATGACCAGCGAGGTGGGCTCGGCCCCCGTGAGGGTCTCGGGGAAGAGTGCGAAGCCCGCCGTGGTGGAGGCGCACTTCTTGTAGAAGGCACGCACGGAGATGAGTGACATGCAGGCACCCTGGTCCTGGAAGGCCAAGTAGAAGCCAGCCTTGGAGAGCGGCCCGAAGCTGCGCACCTTGGTGTTGACGCGCCCGGCATCGAGCCGCGAGAAGCTCTCATCGGGCGCAATAGTGTCCACTTTCACGTAGGGGTTCTCCATCCAGAAGGGGGAGGAGGCTGACGCCACATCGCTATCAGCCTCGTAGTAGAAAAGGTTGAAGGTCTCCTTGCAGGAGCCGGGGATGTTGGGAATGCTGTTGCAGTCTCTCACGGTGAACTTGAGCTCCACATAGACGCGCTGGACTTCCCGCCGCCAGATGAAACCCGTGCGCAGCCAGTTGTTCTGGCTGGACTCGCGCACATTGCACACCTGATAGGTGCGGATAGGGTTCATGGCTTCGTCGTAGCCGCTCACTTCTTCCCACTGAGTGTGGAGCAAGGGAAAAGAGAACGAGCCATTTACCTCATGTCTGTATTTACCTCACAGAAGTGCTTCTGTGGTGAGGGGCTGAGCATGCATATACATGCGCGCGTGCGTGTACACACACACACACACACACACACACACACCACTACACACACTCAAAACCTAGCTTTCTGGGTCACGGGCTCAAAGCCCTGGTTTCTGAGTGCCTAAGTTATTTAACCTCCCTGTGCCTCAGTTTCTTGGTCTGAAACCAAGAGATAGCTAGCATATCTCAGGAATACAGAACTAAACCAAGAAGGCACCTGGAACAGGGCTGAGACCTTGGGAAGCCTGTCAGGACTATGTGTTATCTTGCAGCCTTGGTTTTACCACCTGTAAAGTGGGTCTGACTGGAATCAGATGAGGGTTTGGGGAACCAAACAGTGCAGCTTGGCTAATCTTGCCCTCCCTACCAAGAGAGAGCATTTGGTGAGATCCGGCTGTCAACGCTACCAATACATTGCACCATCACAAACCATAAGAAATCCAAGGCTTATAGAAGAGTCAGAACGGCTAAAATCTGGCTGGCCTGCTGGCTGCAGAGCCTGTAGTACCATCACACCCCAGGGCTTGGCCCAGCCATGAAGGCCACGGGAGGAAGTGAGGGAGTTAATTCTAACAGTGGAGAGATATTAGACCGGTAGGGATTTAATAGTCAAGAAATAGGGGCCCAGAAAAGTCAATTGCCCTACTCAAAGGCACACAGTATGTTAGAGATCTGGAGCCCAGGCCTCCTGGCTCTTTTTTTTTAAAGTTTGTTTGTTCATTTATTTACTTTTGATTTATTTATTTTTAAAGACAGATTCTCTCACTATGTAGCCCTGGCTGTCCTGGAACTATGTAGACCAGGCTGTCCTAGGATTCACAGAGACCTGTCTGCCTCTGCCTCTGCCTCCACCTCCCCAGTGCTTCTAGTAAAAGCGCGAGCCACCCCACCGCGCTCTGCCTTCGCTTCCTGGATCCTGAGCCAGCCCTCCTTCCAGGGGCCCAGGCGGGACGGGGTGGTCTGGATAGACTTGGAAGGGCTGGTAGGTGAGGGCAATAGGACAAGGATGAGCCAGCAGACGGAAGAGAGACACAGACACTCACACCCTAGGAGCCTCGGGCGAAGGTGACAAAACAGGGGAATGGGAGAACCACAGGGGCCGAGGGCGGGGCCGCCCAGCCCCGGGGGGAGGGGGGGGAGAAGGCCAACAGCAACCAATATTCAGTATAGCTGATGGGCAAGCCTTACCCCGCTCTCTGGATGAGATGTCCACGCTAGCTCGGACGTCACCCATTTCGTGTCCATGAGCGTCTCTGGGGAAGCAACAGAAGGAAGGTCAAGGCTAACCTCAGAACGAGGGAGAAGTCACCAGGAAAGTCAGGCATGTAAGAAACCAGTTTCCACCTGACACAGCCTCGCCTAAGTCTCCAAAGATGCCTCCCCTTTCCCCAGAGACCCTGAAGTCATCCCCAGAGGTGTCACAACTCCAAAGACGCCTGGCTGGCTGGCTAGGGGTAGATGTCTGCCTCTGACCCTAGGCCTGGGTTCACTGAGGCTGGAGCAAAGGCTGGTTCACACACCTCAGGCCCACTAATCTTCACACAAAGGGGCCAGCAGGGCCTTTATCCTGGAACAAAGGGCTGTGGGCTTCAGACCCAGCAGTGTGGGCCTCCCCTGACTCCATTCCCAGCACAAAGGCCCAGCCTCACACACTGCCCTGGGGAAGAGCAGTGACCGGCTAGGGCCTGCTCCCAGCCTCCTACACAGCCACCTTTGGGGGTTGAAGCAAGGATGCCCTTTGAGGTAATAGGACCACTGATGCCTAGAACTTAGTTCAAAGTTTCATGAAATCCTTGGAGAAGGCACTGCTCGCAGCCCTCTACGGAAGAGGGATACCCAGATAGAGCAGGTCTAATTGACGAAACTGTTAGGACATAGGGCAAGGGGCTGAGGGTAGCACAAGTCTGGGTCCAACTGGTTCAGGAACAAGCCTCTTTAAAGGACTGAGAGCCGGGCATGGAGGTGTACACCTGTAACCCTGGCACCTGAGACTGGTGCTCAGAGGGTGAGGCGTTTCAGCTTAGTACGTGGTGAGATTCTGTCTCAAAAACAAAAACCGGAAACGGGCTGTGCGTCCCACCAACCTTCTCCCTCCAGCAAGTGTCTCTTGGATCTCCAGGTCAGGTGAGCCGCCTTCCTCTGTGAACCAAGCGACAGCCCTTCTCCTGTTCTGAGCTCCAGGTTCCTGGTCAGCTCACCTTGCTCAGCCATGGGAGGGGCACCCTTAATGTTCTAGACACAAACTTGCTCCTCTAGAATCTGGTTCTGAGCTTTGGCTAGACAACTAAAGACAGCATGACCCCAAGATCAGACGTGGCATGACACCAGAAAGGGAAGGGACAACCCCCACCCCCACCCCACCCCTTCTTTCCTGCAGCCTGAAAGCCAAGGCAGCCTCAAGTTTGGACTTCAACAGGCAGACACCCCAGAACATCTAGAGGCCGTCACATCCTTGGTGGGACAGCTGAGGGTGCCTAGAAGGTCCGGACTCCACACGTTCCTGCAGAAGCCATCAGAGAACCCAATGGGGGTACCGGGCAGAGACGAGTGGGCCCAAGTGGGTACCACGGGGGCAGAGTGCCGCAGACACTCCATGCAAGAAGCCAGGCTCCATAAAGACAGCAGCTTACTAGGCTGGCTGCAAGGCATGCTGTCCCAGCCTCCTCTGGCAGACAGACCTACAGACACATATTTGGCCGGTGGTCCTTCAGGAAAGCAGAGATGGCCAAAAGCAGGGACCCAGAGACAGCACGGAAAGCGGGGCCTTAGCTGGACCAGGAGATGGCCCAAGATGAATGACTCTGGCAGGCTGGGAGCAGACAGCCGGGATGCTGGGCAGAGTACTACAACAGACAGTAAGATGAAGAGACAAGGAGGCCCAAAGAGACATCCACAGAGAAGGAGATTGCCAAGTGGCCTCTTCCCCAGCCGGCAGCCTGGAATACTCTTGTCCCAGGGAGCAGCCGCTCCGCGCCGAGCCAAGCGCACACCCTCCCCCAGCTAACCAGCCGGCCAGTCCGCCTGCTTGTCTGCCCGCCGCCGCCTGCCGCTGCGCGCCCGCCCGCTGGAGCAGGCAAGGGCTCCCACTGCTCCCGCGCGCTGCCTCCCTCCTCCCTCTCCCTCACTTCCTTCTGCTCAGCCTGTGCCAAACCCATCTGGAACTGTTTAAACCCAAATATTCAGCCCCCTCCCCCCCTCCAGCCAGATTCCTCCACAGTTTAAAACAAGCCCAGCGCTGGCTCTGGGAGGAGGGGAGGGGGAGGAGAGAGGGGAGGGCTGGAGGCGGGCGCAGGAGGAGGGAGAGAGGGAGGCTCTTCATTTCTGTTTAATTTCTGGAGAGGGAGGGAGGGGATCGGCCTTTGGCCATCGCTCAATCTCGGCACATTTTTCCCATTAATGAGGAGAGGACTTGGGTTTCCAGGCCTGTATGCCTGAGGAGGGGCTCGGGCTCCGGTCACCAGGGTGGGGAGGAGGCGGGACGCTCTGGTTTCTCCTCTTCTCTTGGGAGAGGAGGGGTATGTTCCTTGCAGTCTGCCCAAGCACGGGAGGGAGATCTAGGGCAGACTGAGTATCAGTGGCCTCTTCTCAGAAGGACTGGCTGGGTTATAGCACCCATCTCTACCCAGGGTACCAACGGGGAGGGAGACCTTTTCTCTGCCCTGAAGACGCAGACTAAGAACAAAAGAACAAGTGAGCGACCTCCAAATCCTCCTAGCTGCTAGCTGCTGCTCCGGTGCCAACCCCTCCACCAGGTGGCTGGGGGGGGGGGAGATAAGAAAGGCCGGCCACCCCCTAGACACAGGACTTGTATTGTTCCGAAGAGTCACCGGGAAGCTAGCACCAAGTTGGTGATCTGGAACTGGGGCTTTGATGAAACACCCTTTCGGTTTGCCACCGGGCCACAGCCATAGCGAGTAGCCGTGGCAGCCAGTGTGTGGCCCTCACCTGTGCACAGGCACAACACTGGCACGGGCAGGACCCAGTTCTCAGTGCCTGCACTTGTTTCCCACTCCTGGGACCACAGAAGGGCAAGTCAACACATATGGTGGACAAATACACTCAGAACCACCCACAAACACGTCCACGGCCCCCCACACAGCTAGGACAGATGCACATGGCACAAACAGATTTGTCTCCTTAGACATGCACACACAGACAATCTTTCTTACACACAGATCCTGCGTGCCCTAAGGCAGACCCACTCTCGGCCACACAGCCTCCCTAAGGACAGGCATGCCCAATCCAGCAGTACATCCTCCCCTCACACCCCCCACTGCACAGCTACAAGGCACACCGTCCTGCGTATAAACTACAAACACAAGTACTAGTTTCCCAGCATGGACATAGAACGTTCTCTTACACAGTCACATGGAAAATACCCCACAGCACCACGAAGGAGCATGGAAACGATCTAAGAATCAACCATCAGTGGGGCAGTTTGTAGCACACACCTTTAGTCCCAGCACTTGGGAGGCAGAGGCATGAGGCAGAGGCAGAGGCAGAGGCAGAGGCAGGATGATCCCTATGAGTTGGAGGCCAGTAAAGTCTACAGGGAGAGTTCCAAGACAGGGCTACACAGAGAAACCTTGTTTCAGAGGAGAAAAAGCATCAATCATTAAAGTTAGTGTAACAACTTGGAGGTTCTGCGAGCAGCAGACACACATTGCAAGCATGCTTTTCTTTGGGATCCGTGTAGTAGAGCGATGGAAAGGTGGGGGGGAAGGCGCTAACTCTCACCCTGCCTCTCAAAGAGGCAGGGCAGTCTCAGCTCTCCTTCCTGTTGTCCTAGCTAAAGCAGGAGCTGTCAGTCAGGTCATAAGGCTGGGGGTGGGGCAGGGGCATTGAGAAGATTCTGGGTGTGTCTGGGTGCGGCCTCCTCAGGTATAGCCCCTGCCTGAGCAGCAAGCCACTTCCCTGGCAGCAAAATGGCAGTGTGAGGGCTGTAAGTTTTTTTTTTTTTTTTTTTTTTTTTTTTTTTTGGTTTTTCGAGACAGGGTTTCTCTGTGTAGTCCTGGCTGTCCTGGAACTCACTCTGTAGACCAGGCTGGCCTCGAACTCAGAAATCCGCCTGCCTCTGCCTCCCAAGTGCTGGGATTAAAGGCGTGCGCCACCACCGCCCGGCTAGGGCTGTAAGTCTTGGGGAGGAAGGCAAACACTCGGCCGTTCAGCTCAGGCGCTTAAGTGGGAGAGCTGGCATGATGGGGACACTGTGGACAGCCTGGCCTGCCTCTGAGGGTCTCTTTGACTACACTTGTGCAGGAGCACAGCATGAGGGCCTTGCTGCTGCCCTGGTGATGGGTCAGGCCCACTCAGTTTTCCTGAGATGCCAGACCCCACAGCATCTCCAGTTTCCAAGTCCCCCAGAGTCCACCCTGGAGCAGAAGTGCCACCTTGACCCAGGAAACAACAGACAAGAGGCAAGACAGATCAGATCCAAGGAGCCTTTGGCTTGCATGCAGGTCGAGGATTCTGAAGTGGTAAGAAAGGTTAGGGAAGCTGGGGGTTATCACAGGACAGGGACAGGAATCAGCGTCTGGCCAGAAAGGGGTGCCCTGAAGTCCTGACACGTTGGAGAAAACTAACCCTGCTGTCCTTTCCCCCATAGAGTCCCTACCTTGCACCCAAAGAGAGGATTAGGTTCCCAGTTTTTTATTCCAGTCATGGGTCAGTTTATGCTCATGCTTGTACCAGCTGTGAAGGCCTGAGAGGGAAAGGGTCTGTGGGACTCTTGCTCTAGGGTGTGTGTGTGTGTGTGTGTGTGTGTGTGCATACACTCAGGTAGGTGTAGTGTTGTTGTCGTTTTTCTGTTATTGTTTCAGTTTTTTTGCTTTGCGTGCCTAACTTCCCCAGGGTCACTGTCCCATCCTTAGCTATGGTCCCTTGGTCTCCACATCAGGGATGGTGGGAGGGGAGCATCTCTGAACAGAGAACACATTTTGTTTTTCATTCTTTCTCTCAGATCATAGGGATTTGTAATTAAATAAACCTGAGAAGGAGAAGAGGGGAGAAGCACAGGGCAAAGAGCCCAAAGCCTCAGTGTTCCCACCCTGGGCTGCCTCTGCCAGCCAGCCCGGACCATGGACATCTGGCCCTGGCACAAGGCCGCTGTTCCTCCTCAGGATGCAGGTCCCAGAGGCCCAACCAGGAGTTGAAGCGGAAGGCCATGGGAGACTTGGCCTAAGGATAGCCCTTGGGCCAAGGGGCCACTCCCACCCCATCAGGTACCCAGCTGCCACCCCCGCCCCCCTGCCCAAGCCCGACAAACCAGTTTGACTCAGCACAACAGGCAGGTCTACAATTTTCAAACTATGCAGGCCTGGTGATTCAGCCTCTTCTGCTGTTTAATTAGTGGAAGGCGAGTGCGGAGGCCTGCCCACAACAACCTAGGCGCTAGCTCTCAGCGGCTTAGGCCAAAGTGGCAGCGGTGGCTAAGAGGGAGGCAGTGAGAGACAAATTGGTTCTGCTGTCCCTCAGGTCTGAAGCTCTGGCTGGTGACAAACTAGACGTGTGGGGAATGGGGGTGGGGGTGGGGGAGGAATACCAGAGCCGAGTGAAAGAAGCAGAAGTAATCCCAGACAATCCTGGGCTGTACCCAGGCAGTTCCCAGATTCTCAGGGTCACACTAACTACCTCAGAGGACAGAGGCTTTCTGCTTCTCCCCCAGGACCAGACTTAACTAGCCTGGCTAAGTGAGAAGTCCCCCCCCCCCCTTCTACAAACTGGGAACTCTCCTTTCACAGAAAGGTTTCTTCCCTACTGTGACTTAACTATCTTTCTCAAATGCATAGGACCTGTGCCTCAGACCCCATTCCCCACCCCAGGTCCCTCTACAGAACACCTCCGTCCCAAGGATCTGGGCGGAAAAAAGTCCTTAAAGGAAGAGAGAGTCAGTGATGAGGTGGCCCCAAAGACCCAAGGTAATACCTGTGTGTGTGTGTGTGTGTGTGTGTGTGTGTTAGGGTGGCAGTTTTTCAACTAGGAAGGACTAGTAACACCCCAATCCCACCTAAATGGGAAACTGAGAAGAAAATGAAGAGGAACCAGTGTTAGGCAGCTTGTGCGTACACTCAGCTCAGGGACCCCGAGTCTATATATACAAGACTGTTGAAGAGAGCCAGAATACCGGAAAGCTGCTTTAAAAGTGTGGGAGTTGGTGACAGACCACCAATACTAAGGAACCAAAGTGCCCTGCTCTCGGGACACAGTCTCCAAGACCTGAAGTCCGCCCATCACAATCAGACTCCCAGAAAGACAGCTGGGATTTAGGCAGGACCCCGCTCTGTAGCTCTTCCCTCCTTGGGGTGGCGGGGAGATAAACCCCAGCTTTCCAGCCCAGCCTTTCTTCCCATCATTGCTTTCTTTCAGCCTCTCCAGCCGGATAAGACACTTCTTACTGCGCCCCGAAGAGCAGACTCTAGGGTGATAATAGTAACGACAACAGCTAATCCTTGAGTAGCAGCAACTATGCTAAGTCTTTTCCACATAGTAACAATCCAGTGCAATCTGTACTATTTCCATGTCAGAGCAGAGTGGAAAGCAGGTGTGTGTGTGTGTGGGGGGGGGAGCACGGCTCTGCTCTGCGCAGCACCTATGTTTCTTTGAGGAAGGCACCGATAAACCCCACACTTGTAGGCCCCGCTATTTTCCAGAGCCACCCTCACTGGCTTAGTCTCCCTTGGTCTGGCACTAATTCTGATTCCCATTCATCGCTGATCACAAGGGCCTCTCAGTCACCATCAGCTCCTTGGCCCTGACGCTGCTACTAGCTAGGGCCTGCCTCAGGGGGTCTGAGGACTGTGAGGGCTGGAGGAGGAAGGGAAGATCCTCCTCAGGTACCCTTAGCTCACCTCCCTCAAACCACACACCTCCACCACTCTACGACCTACCACTACCCAGCACATCCCACGAAAGGGGCCACAGGCCCTGACACACAGGTGACACACAGCTAAGTGGATGTCCCAGGGCGCCGTGTGTCAGTGTTGCCTTCCCTGAGCTAAGGCAGTCGCAGACCTGGGAACTCAATAGGCTCCCTGGCTCACACCCTTCAGGCGATCAACAACAAAGCCCTACACTGGTTTCTCACGCCTGAGATCCTATCACACACATGTGGGTGAGTGGGTGAGTGTGTGTACGTGTGGGTGCAACCTCTGTGTGTCTGTCTGAATTTGCATGTGTCCACCCATGTGAATAAATCCGTCAGCACAGTGGCACCAAAATCCCAAAGACTGAACTGTTTTCGAGATTTTTTTTTCCCCTTAACCTTTAAGTTTACACTGTGAATTTATGGAAGGAAACCAATTGCATAGGGATCATATTTTGTTCCTCAACTAAAAAGGTGTCTGTCTGTGTCTGAACAATACACCAAACATTAAGTGCTGTCTATAGTCCAATTTTCCCTCAAATTCTTTGCGGCCCTCTCCCTCAACCTTAAGGAAGGTTTCCACCTCTGTCTTAATGGGTTTCCAATTTTTGCAACACCAGGGGACTGTATGTGCCTCTAGACTGTGTTAGCGACCTGTGCTGGTGTTCCCTGTGGGTTCATTACAAGAGGCGTCAGTGTGAGCTCTCTTGTCTGGGCCAGCCACATTGTTGTCCAAGTTCAATTTCTTCTCAGTAGTAGTCTTAGTAGGTTTCACAGACCCCATAGACAAGGCTGACCTTTTCTCCGCCGCTGATAGCCCCTGGGCTCAGGTGCTACCAGGGCAAATCCCTGTTTGTGAGGTTCAATGGAAACCCAAGCCCTCCGAAGGTCCTGCTGGAGGTGGGGGTGGGGTGGGTCCGAGAAGGTTTACAACAGACACACACACCTCCTGTGTTGCTGGCACTTGAGAAACCATAAACAATGACAGGCCCCCTTCCTCTCCACCCCCGCAGCCATCCCCTGACAAAGCGGGGTGCACACAATCACGCTTACTGTTAACTACAACGGGTTCCCAACCAGTGCAGCCCCCAAACCGAGGAGTTCCGCTTCACCCGCCCAAGCGCCCAGTCCCGCAGCCCCCGCCTTGATGCGGGGTCGCCCACATTTCCTCGCCTTCCAAAGGTGCGAAACCCCGAGGGTCTCGTTTCTCTGCTTTCACTGTAGGCTATTCCTACAAAAAAACCCACGGCCGAACTGCAGCTTTCGGGAGTCCGTGCTGAGTCCAGATGCCAGCAGTTCCCCCAAAGAGGGCTGCGGAGCCGGCTTGAGCCTAGAGTCTCCTTGGACGTGTGCTCAGCCCGCGGCCCCACACTGTGGGGCTCCCCGGTAGCGCGCGGGACCCCGACGCCGCTCACCTTCCAGGGCCCAGCAGCCGGCAGGCAGCAGCAGCAGCAGCAACAGCGGAGCGAGCAGCGGCAGAAGCCCCGGCGGCGGGCGGGCTCCGGCCATAGCCCGGGGCGCTCGGTGGGGGGCGAGCCGGGCCGCGCCGGCGGGGCTTGGGGCGCCCGAGGAAGAAGGCTCGCGCACAGTCCAAGAGATCCCGTCAGGGAGGGGGCGCAAAGCAGACGGGCGGCTCTGCCACCGAGGTGTCGCCCAACCCGGTGCTCCGGGTAGATGCCGGCAGGTCGTTCCCGCGGGAATCTGGACGGACCGGTCCAGGAGTATCCGGGGCGCTGGGTGGCTTGATGCCCGATGACTCGGGAAGCAGGGGGCGCAGGTGGTCGCGGTTCTCGGGGAACAGTCCACTGAGGCCGAGCTCGGATCCCGGGCTCCGGGTGCGCGCGCCGTCCGAGGTAGGAGCCGGTATCTGGCTGCGCCGCTCACGTACTCACTTCTGCTGGTCCTCGCGGTGGAGCGGCCGCTCTGGGCGAGAGGGGCAGGGCCACCTGCCTGCCCGTCAACACTCAAGCCACGCCTCCAGAGACCGGCCGCCCACTCACAGACCGCCCAGCCAGCCGGTTCTGCAGCGAGAGCACTCTGCTGGAGTTCAGTTGGCCGCTCTTCCACCAAGCCCACCCTCGGCGTCTTGGGGCTTGCAGCAGGAGGAGCCACTGAAAAGATGAATTAGACTGGGCGGGGCCACACTGTCCATCAGCTGTGTAACCTCGCCCCTTTCTCCTATTGGCGATTAGTAACCAGCTCCAGTCCTAGAAGGTGATAACCAGATAGAACGAGCTGGGGGCGCCCCCGTGTGGTTAGCAGACCCATGAGGCTTTTTTCTTTTTTTCTCCCAAGCACATCCAGAGCCAGCACAGGCCTTAATGAGTAGGGAAAGGATGTGGGGGGTGGGAATTACCCACCCCGGCAGAGCCCGTTTCAAGGGACCCTCAAGGGTTTGTTTATTCGTCTATTCGGTTCGGATCATTTATTAGAAAATATTTTTGGGCACCCACAATGTTTCAAAGTGGCTACGGCAGAGAAGAGTGTGTTATCCTGGAGCCACGTGGTATCTGGTGGAGGTGGGTTTAAAACTCACAGCGGGGGCGAACCAGCATTCCTGCCGGGAAAGAACCTAGTATTTCGAAGCGCAATGTTAGGTCTAAGGAAACAGCATCTAAGTGACAGTATAAAAGATGGCTGAGTACTAGTGTATTGGGAATGGGAGGCAGTACTCCGGGCATACACTTTAGTGTTAAGACCTAGAATCGAAGAATCGGAAAGTTGAGAACAGCTTGAGTGCAGAGTCAGAGCTGAGGGAGGGCGAGCTGGCCGAGACGCTGATGAGGAGGGGCCTGGGGGATACAGTTTTGGACTCACAATGCAGCCTTTCTCTTGGAACAGGGGGACACTACCTTGTCAGATTGTCAGTCTGTCCCGGGAGAATGACAGGCAGACAGTGGTAGAATCCTGGGGGCTAGTGAAGAGGCCCTGTCGCGGAAGGGAGATGGTGGCTTAGACCAGGGCGAGGGCTATAGGAAGAGCTAACAAGGACAAGTTTGAAGTGTATTTGTGACTAGGTGAATGAGGGAGGGGCAGTGGTCGGAAACATCAAAGAGCCTCCAGGTTCCAGGACGGGCTTCTGCCGGTTCACTTCTAGAACATTTACAAGGCGCAATAAACGCCCTGAAACAATACCTTACACTTCTTCAGGGTAGGTGTTATTATAGCTTCATTTTACAGACAAAACTGAAGAAAGAAAGTAAAAGAAAACACATAGACAAACTGGTGTGTACAAAGGCTTGGCCGCTTGCCCCAAGTTACAGGAGCTGAAGCCAGGACTGCAGAGTTACAGACAGTCGGCTTCATTGAAGAACTAAGGAGCACCTTAGCGTGTGTTCAGAGGCTTGATCTGTCCTTTCCCACCTCAAAAGTTAGGATTCAGAACATCTGCAATGTGGAGCTCGGGATTCTGTATTCTAACAAGTAGGTGGTTCTGATGCGTACTGAATTCCAAAGTCATGACCGCTATGCGTTCTCTCACAGGCCTAAGTGGGTGACCATCTCTCCATGGTCTTCCTTCCCTCTCCCCCCTGGTTTCTGGGCCAAAGAAGGAGAGTTGGGTTCGAGATGGTCTCAGAAGCATGATGGACAGACAGACTTGTCCCTCTGACCGTGAAGCACCATAAGACTCCAGTTCAGACAAACCAAAGCAGGGTGGGGTGAGGTCATGAGTCAGAGCCTAAGGGTATTGCTCTGGAAGAGCTTTGTCTTCCTGGGCAGGGGGTGGGCGTGGATGCATGGAACTGGGGTGGGGGTTGCCTTATTCAGAGGCTCTGACCTGCCAAGTTCTAAAAGCTTACAGAAAGCTCTAGTCCACAGAAGGGATCTTAGAAACCATCATATCCAATTCTCAGTTGTGGGGCTGGAGATCCCAAGGTGGAGAGAGGGGACGGCTTGTCCTATAGCCCTCTCTGCCCTGGAGAGCTGGTTGGTGTTGACCATTGTGATTTTCAGCAGGTGGCCTGGGGGGGGGGTAACACTTCCCAATTAAAGCCTTGCTTATTGTAAGGCACGTCTGCGAGGCTGGCACTCCTGTTTACTCAACATCTGTGCCAGGCACGGCCTCACCCTGGACAAACAGCCCACCAGGCGGCAGGCACCAAGCTCCTTTGTTCTTGGGTGTGATAGCAAAAGCAAGTAGTGGGGGCCTGTCCTCACCGGATGTTGGCACCATGGTTCCCACGGGAATGCTTCCTGACCTAGATGTTGACAGACTGGAGAGCATCAAAGTTCTGGTGGCACAACGGTGATGATCTGGCAGCAAAGGGCTGGAGATGGGGCAGATGGACACACTGGACCTGGAAATCCATACGCAGAAGGTCCCAATGGCCTCGTGTTTTCAAGCTGAGATGCTGAGCAACCCAGGGAATAGTGTCCGGCCTTGGGCTTCGAAGGGAAGAAGAGCTCAGCTGTGCTAAAAGCATTTCTCTGACCACATCGCTGTTTGCCGGTTTGATTTTAGGAGGAAGCTCAGAAGGCTCCACGTCCAGCTTGGCAGGCCCATTCGTTCAGCAGCTGTGGGGTCTATAATAAGACGCTGAACTCTCTGAGCCCAGGAATCCATGTGAGGATAAGAGGGTGAAGATCTTCTCTCCCTCTCCCACTATTGTGATGCTCTCACTAAGGATCCAAAGCAAGCGAGGCCCTCTGATAACGAACGCCCAGCTTCTAATTCTTTCTGCAAACAGCGTTTGGGGGAAGAAGTGGTGGAATTAGTTCAATGAGTGTTTCAGAGTCAAGAGCCCAGTGGGGAAACTGGTGTGCGAGCTGCTGGAGATGGGCCTGGGGTCAGCAGAGGGGTCCCCACCATAGGGTAGACAGGAGCCCTATTGAGTTAGGAGATGAGGTCGATGCAGGAAGAGGATTAGAGATGACATAAAGCGGGGGGCAGGGACTGGGGGTTTGTTCTGTGGCTGACGTGGGAGGTCTGTCAGACACCCACTCCCACTTCTTCTACTGACCCATTCCCTATCCTTCGAGCAGCCACCTCTGGTCTCCCTGGTAGTTAGAAGTCCTGCCTCAGGATTCTGCCCTGGCCGTTCCCTCTGCCTCGTGCCCCTTCCTGCAGCTCTTCTCTGGAGCACTTCCATCTTAGCATTTAGATATCACCTTGAATGTCACCTGTCTGGCCCCTTGGGTTTCCTCCTTCTTTTCCACACCATGACTGTCTAGTCTATGGCATGATCTGCACTGGCTAAGACTACATTACTAACCACCAGTTTACATATATATTGTCTCCCATGAGAGAACAGAGAATAAGAACTTGTATTTGCCATTGATTTCCAATATAAAGACCAGCATTCTTCATGAAGTACCTTCTCTATAACAACTTACTAAATGATCAGTATACATGCAAGCTCCGGGTGGTTTTAGCCACTTCTTTGGCCAAAACTGGAGGCAGACATTATTAATCAATCCCAGAGTATTTTATCCGTGTGATGTTCCCTATAGCTATTGCTAGTCTGCAAAAAACTGGCACATAAAGTTATAACCATCTGCTATTCCTTCTTGCTTCTTACACAGCTTTGCATGAGTCTTTTGAAAGCTCAGCAGTCTCCATCCAATGTCTCATACAAGATGTGGGGTTAACTTCTTCACCTCTCCCGTTTACCTGGATCCCCAGTGTAGACACTACTATGTCTAAACAAGCATTATATTCAAGATGGAGGCAGGCTCTGGTCCAACCATCCTCTTGAGTCACATCCACTCCTGGACTTTTCTGCTTTTCTGTTTTATCAACAACAGGCCTAAAGGAAAGGCTGAAGGGACTTTGATATGTAGTTCAAAAATCCCCTTATTTTTAGATAAGGAAACGGACCTCAGGGAAAGAAAGTCAATGGAGCCACAAACCCAACCAAGCCCAGTGGACCACATCTAGCACTTATCTGAGCTGCAGTCAGTCAATCAACTCCTCCTTCATAACAGAGTGCTCCTTTACACTCAAGCGCGGTTTCCAAGCCTCGGCAGGCAGACAGCCTGGCTTCCTCAAAGGCTCAGAGCAGCTGGCCTGGCTATTCCTAGTTTTTTTTCTCTCACTTCCTAATCATCCATTCAAAGGAGGTGAGGAAGGTGCAGCCTCTCCATCCACAGTTGCTTTTGGGAATTGCCTTGGGCTGTTATTCGGAAGCCTGCAAATGCCTCTCTCCCTTTCCCACCCAACCCGGCTGACCCTCACCACTCTCTTGAAGCTATTCTGTAGTGTTCCTTCTGAAGAAGAGCTCCGTTTGGGCTTCCCTTGAGGAAAGGTAAAGGAGAAAACGGCTGCGGTTGCGTATTGACAAAGCTTCCCTCTGCTCTTGGCTAGAGGATCTTCAAACATCTTCCTGAGAGGGAGTACTTTGGGGGCCTTTGAGTCCGCCTGCACAGTTTGCAAGTGGTCTCTTTGTGTAGAGAAGTTCATTTTTCCCTAGGAGCTATTTGAAGAAACATTGATGTTTGAAGGAACAGGGAGGCAGATCCCTGCTCAGGAGGATAGGGAGAACCCAGGAGGACTCAAAGGTGCTAATTAAGGACCAATACCCACAACCATTTGAGAAAGTTAAGAACTGGGGAAGACTCTTGGGCTTTTATGTTTAATTAGGAAGTAGGGAGTGCCAGAGCTTAGAGGGACTTTCTAGAAAGACAGAGTTTAGCATTATATTTAGCGTTCAACCAGCTTATTGAACAGCTATCATGAACCAGCAGACAAAGGAGTGTGTGTCAGGGGAGTGGGGTGGGAGTGGAGGGAGAACGCTAGCATTACAGGATAAGCACAGGACACCATAGGGAAGAGGTTTAAACAGCGCACCTGACCCAGTTGTTGGTGAGGTCCGTGGAAGCCTCCTTGGGAAGAAGGCAATAGAAAGAAGACTGGCTGAGGCTGGGGAACCAGAGGGGGTGACCAGGAAAGAGAACAGGAGCATAGGCTGTACAGCACAGCACCCAGACCTAAAAGCACGCTGGAGTCACCTGGCAGGCTCACCCCAGAGAATCAGGGTCTGTGCACAGGTGCATTTTATTTTATTTTTTAAAGATTTGTTTATTTATTATATGTAAGTACACTGTAGCTATCTTCAGACATACCAGAAGAGGGTATCGGATCTCAGTATGGATGGTTGTAAGCCACCATGTGGGTGCTGGGATTTGAACTCAGGACCTTCAGAAGAGTCAGTGCTCTTAACGGCTGAGCCATCTCTCCAGCCCACAGGTGCATTTTAAAAGCTCCCCATTCTAATGATGTCAGGGACAGGGAAAGGGGAGAAGTGACCCGTGGGATTAGGGCTGAGGTGATGGCCGTAGTAAAGTGCTTGCCACACAAATGTAAAGACCTGAGTTCAGGTCCCCAGCATTCATGTTAAAGGCTGTGTGCCAAGGCAAGTACCCAGGATCCTGTCACTGAGAAGTGGAGACAGGATCCCTAGGGGCTGCTGGTCAGCGAGTCTAGCCAATTGTGGAGCTCTAGGTTCAGTGAGAGAATCTATCTCAAAAATTAAAGCGGAGGCAAGGATGACTTCTGGCCTCCCCATGCATACAGACACATGAACACAGACAGACACACACACAGACACAGACACAGGCACAGACACAGATACACACACACACACACACACACACACACACACACACACACACTCACATAAGCAACAGACAAGTACCAATCATAAAACACATGTAAGGTGGGAGGTGTGATTCCGATAAGCATAGCAGTCAGTAGTGTGTGCTGTGCTTAAGGAACACGCAGCCCAGAGGAGAAACTCAGGAGACCATGACAGCATGGCAGATAGGCTCTAAAGCCTCAGGCAGAGGTGGACCATTGCTTTATAAAATAATGCCTGTAGAAGAATTTTTAATTTGTATTTCCTCTTCCTCCTTCCCCTTAGTGGTGTTGTAGGAGACTTTAAAATGTCCCCTCAGGACCATCAGGGCTAATAAGGCTTTCAAGATCTTCTTGCCTAGCTGCTTGCCAAAGGAGGCCTCCTAGTGGTGGCAGGTAGGTGAGGCCACAAGCCTGTGCCACGCCTGCCTGCCTGTGTCTCTGGAAGCTCGGGCCTCTGCACAGGCCTTAGGTGGGAATCAGTATCTGTAGTACCTGCTCCTTCTCCCCTGCTGGCCCCACTCCCCAGCACCCGTTCAAGCATGAGGGGTTGGCATGGGCCCTGTTTCCATGTAGCTGCTGACACCATCATCTTGTTAGAATACAATAATAACTGCTGTGCTGGAAAACAAGAGGACTTTACAAAGGGAGGCCAGGAGAGGTGATGCTGAGGAAATACTGCGGATGCTGAGCTGTCAAGAACGTGACTGATGTGGGCACGGCAGGTGGAAAGAGTAGGCAGGACAGGAAGAGGAGCCAGTCACACTGACGCACACACACATGAATAAAATACTGTTCCAGAAGTGTGATGATCTCTCCAGGCCCCAACTGTGGTCCTCAGTCCCTTTGTATTTCACATCACACAGCACCTCAGGGAAACACTCACACACAAGGCTCTTTGCCATGCCCAAGAATATGAACAGTCTTGGTTCCTGGGCATCTCCATTTGAGCATCCTCCAAGTATCTCAGACTAAGCATGTGCAAATTACTCTGTGGTATGGCGAAGGACGACTCTAACACAGTGCCCCAGAGAGATGGCTGTGGAGCCCCTCATCTTCTTATTAGTTCTCAAGTATGAGAGAGTTTAACTCCGTGAGATCATTTTCCTCCTCGCTGGCATCTGCTGACATCTGGTTACTTGTGTCTTGCTACCATACCTACTATCTTGGATGTAGCTTACTCTTTCTCTCTTGCATGGCGGATTGCGATTTTGTCTTACTGATCCCTAAGTACTTAGCTGTTGTTAAGTTAGCTTTTGTGATTGCATTATTCACTTTTCCATTGCTGTGATAAAATACCATGATAGAGACAACTAAGAGAAGAAAGAGTTTATCTAGCTTTATGGTTCCAGAGGGATAAGGACCCTTATGGTGGGCAGGCAGACATGACAGCAGGAAGGAACAGGAAGCCAAGAGCTCACATCTTGAGCCCTTAGCATGAAGCAGGGGGGAGGGAGAGGAGAAGAGGGGAGAGAGAGAGAGAGAGAGAGAGAGAGAGAGGGAGAGAGAGAGAACTGGCATGGAATTTTTCCCCTGAGTCTACCCCTATGGCACACTTCCTCCAGAAAAGCCATACTCCCTAAACTATCCCAAGCAGAAAAACTGCAGACCAAGTGTTCAAATGGCTAAGACTACTATGTGTGTATGTGTATTCAAACTACCACAGTGATAAAATGAATTGTCCCGACTTGTCACCTATCTATTCTTTCTTGGGTAGGTAGTTCATAGCGATGTGGCCCAGCCAGGAGTGCTGACTATAGTGGGTGGTTCTGATGCTCTGATTGGGAATCTGCATGTGAACGCTGAAGGTCCTGTTCTCCAGTTGGTTCTTGATCGGTTAATAAAGATATTAGCAGTCAATGGCTGGGCAGAAGAGGTGGGACTTCTGGGTTCCCGCAGTCAGGCTAGTAGACAAAGGAGGAAGAAAGGATTCAACATGCTTCTTTGGAGCGAGAGAGAGCCACCAGCTATGTGAGATCTCTGGTGGAGTGGCCATTGACCTGGAGTACCAGACAGGAGATAAGAAATGCAACTAAGCTGAGGGCACATTTAGGGTGCTGAGCAGAAGCTAACTAGGCAACTAAACCGAGGGCACATTTAGAGGTGTTGAGCTGGAGTGAAAAGGGCGTGCTAGCCAAGGGAGGCTTAGAAGAGCCTGGCCATTGAGCTAAGTCATATTAAAAATAAGACAGTGTGCGTATGTGTGTCCTTCCGGTCCACCCAGAGCTTAAAGCAGGGTAGTAGAAACTACATGCTACAGATGACTTAGCCAGGAGTGGTGACTTAGGCCTGTAATCCAAGTCTTTGGGAGGCTGAGGCGACAGCATCACCTTGAGTTTGAGACCAGCCAGGACTGGATGATGAGTACTAGGCCAGCCATGGCTACATAGCAAGATCCTGTTTCAACACTCAGGAACCCCAAGCTCCTCAAAAACAATGTGGGCTCTGCAATCAAGTTAAGTGGGCTTATATTCCTTTACTCATTATTGATGCAACTTTAAATAAGTCATGCTATCTCCTTAAGCCTCAGTTTCCTGTCCCAGAAAATGGAGCTAATAATAGCACCTATGGACTGTTAGCTCTAAGTTCCATGGCTACTGCTTCCCTCTGTTCAAAGCAGTCTCTCCTTCATCAACTATACAATCACAGCCTGATCCCCAAACACAGGCAGCTCAGGCCTAACCAAAGTTAGCCCAGACTGAGACATTTGTGCCCCAGCCTTATCCTACTGCACAGCCTTAAGAGTGATGGAGGGACACAGGGAAAGACGGCTGAGTTGCCCCTCCCACAAACTGAAGTGTTTTAATTAGGCATTGCCCACCTTCTCCAAACACAAAAGACACTCATTTGAAAATAGAGATTGCAAGAGGAGACAACAGTATCTTTTGAGTTCCCTGTCCAGTCTATTTTGGATCGAAACCCCCCACAATTAGGAGACAGATCCACCTATTTATGAAAAAAATTATCAAACAACTAGAACACGAAGGGAAATATCAAAAATAGTAAAGTGTTGCCACTGTTCGTGAAAGAGTAGTTATGCTGATACAGAACCTACATATATGTGCATATGGATACAGACACTGTTCATGTATGTGCTCCCATCCCCCACAGCAGAGTCTTGAAACTTCACTAGCAGGAGAAGTTCTCAATGGACCTGCTCTTCAGAGTGAGAGCCCAGGTTTCTGAGGCTGCCTCGCTGAGAATCTTTTGTGGGTTTATTTCTAAGGACAAGCCTTTGTTCCATGAACATGCAACACTGGAAGGGAAGCCATGGAATGCTGACACACGGAACAGACTCCCACACATCTCCCATTGTGTCATGCCATTCCTTCTGGAAGTTTTGATGCTGGAAGGCCACCCTGACCTTCCTCTTCAGGTTCATCAAATAGCCTGATTGTTTCTGAGGACTCCAGATTGTCTTGAACTGAATGGATGGGGCGCGCACAGGGTAGGGGTGGGAGTGTAGAAAGGAATGTGTCAGAGGTCATCCAGCCATCTACATGCCGTTGGCTGGAGTGCACTTCCCACAAAGGAGACTTTTGTTTTCAGGTGTCACAAGAGCTTGACCATCCTTTGCACAGTCCACCCAGGAATCGCTCTCATGGGAACTGGTCAGGAGCTCTGTTTGGGGCCTACGATACATTTTGCTTTGAGGAGACACAGAATAGGGTGGAATCCTGGGTGCAGGGGAAATGACTAGAAAGGAAACATGGCTGGGATACCGCAGTGATGGAGCCTGGCGGTTTCCAGGGGTGGGCTCCTTGGGTCTCTAGGAAGGTCTGAAGACTCCAGCTTGTATCTCTTGAGCTTTGCATCTGTGGGCTCCATGCAACCATCAAATTGACATGAACCCCAGTAGAGCGTCACTGGATATGGAATTGAGCCGAACTGCTCCCTCTCTAGCGGACAACTTATATAAATTATCTTTCAAGCCTGAACACTTAAAGAGTCAAAGGAGGTGCTAGTGATAATTATACCGGACTAACCGGCTTGAACTGCAACCACTGTAGGCAAACCCAGTCCAGACTCCTTACTCACCACCAGTCAGATAAAGATTCAGACAAAGGGATGATGCCTTGAAGCAGGTTATTGGTTGAGTTGGCCAACGAATCTTTCCAAACATGCCCTACCTCCTTGTTGACCCCTATGTCATGTTTTACACAGGACACAGTGCACTATCAGCAGCAGCAGCAGCGTGCCTTAGTAACCTCCACTTGGACCTCATTGAGCCTGGGTTTACCCAGGACACAGCCCACATGGACTTCTCTGTGCCACTGTTCTCCAGGAGTTTTTGTTTGGTTATGTTTGGTTTTATTCTGTTTTGTAACCACAAAGAGCTATTAAGCAGCGTAAAGGGTAGGGCTTGTCTACATGGTCCATCAGTATTGAGAGTGTGGATCAGCAGAAACTGGCATGAGGGTAAATTTCAGACGCAGAGAGAACTCCTGGATGCGTACCCTTGTGAAGCTCTTGCAGGGTCCAGGGTACCTGCCCATGTAGCAGCATTATGGGCAATAGGGACCTGCCAGCCTCCTGAAGGTCTTTAAACAGGTCACAGCTTCAGAAAACCACAACAAGCTGGAGGTTAGCTCAGAAGGTGAGAGCAGGTGCCCAGATCAGCAACAAAACAAAGATAACAACAAACACTGACAACATGTGGGTCAACTGATGTCGAGAACACGTTAGAGAAAAGAGCACATCACAGGAGGATTTCCATTGGGCAATAGTATATATGGAAGGTCCAGAAACAAGCTAGGTTGCAGCAGTAACAGTAAACATGTCCGCAGTAACGAACTAGATTCATGACAGTGGCTGTGGGGAGACAGGAAAGGTGCGGGGACCAACAGGAAGAACAGCCACTTGTCTGGAGTGTTTTTGTTTTAGCAGGTGGTGGGTATACACGGCTTATCTTGGATTTCCCAGGAGACAGACAGTTCTGCTTTCTAATATCAGCCCTGTACTGTGCTTTAGGCATGCTCACTTGACAGATTCCTTCTCTGTGATGGGGTTTTCATAGTCCCTACCTCAATGGTGGCCATGACACCTGCACATCAGGGACTTACTTTGTTCCCTAGAGAAAGTGTGATCTTGCCTCTTTCCGTAACAAACCCTGAGAGCAGCATTACCAGACGTCAAACCAGGACTTGGGAGGTTGGTTCCAGGTCTGCATGGGCATGTCTGGGGTGAGCTGGTGCACATTTACACAGCTACGAAGGCAGCCCTGCTTTTGCTTGGTATTTCCTGGTAGAAGGAGAGCTGAGGATGCCTTCCTCCTCTTCCTCCACTTTACCTCACATATCTACTGCCTCTGCCCATCCACAGGACCAACAGATAGATAGATGCCATTCATGGACACTCAGCTGTTGAGGGACAAAAGTGGGATTCTGATCCAGGGATCTCAGGAATAACACACTTCCAAACTAAGCCTGGTGTCCATAACCTTAGACATATTCCATTTAGAAATCTCATACAAATCACCAGACTGCCTTCACTCGCAGGATCTCCGGTCCCTGGCCACATGGGCATGACGACTTTCCTGGGTGTTGGGTGCTAGACTGGGGTCCACGCCCCCATCCCTGCTGAGGTTTTCATGGGGGTATGTGTGCATGAGTTCGGGCGCTTACCGAGTCCTAAAGAGCTGGGGTTGCAGGCAGTTGTGAGCTGCCCAACAAGAGTGGTCAAACTGCCCTTTGATTATCTGCAAGAGCAGTATGAGCCATCCCCCAGCTCCCACCCTTTTGTTTCATATTTTACTGCATTTTTTTCAACAAACCGCTTCTAAAAATAACTGACCGTGTAAATATTTATTTCTTCCTTCTCTTTCTACATAAACAAGGTGGAAGCATTTCTTCTGTCAAGAGAATGACAAGTTGGCTTCCCCCACATCAGCCCTCCATGTAGCTCCTGCAGGCTCGGGTCTATTGAGTCCTCTAGTTGCCCGGCAGGAATAACAAACAGCAGGTGGGTAGAACTGTTCGGATCCAGAGCCACCAGATGCCGTGAGAAATTCAGAGAAAATTCACTAGAGGGCACTAGAACACTGCCATGGGGACACCGGTCTTGCTGCTCTTGGCCTCGCTGCTTTCTTCTCCCAGTCCCTGCTGAACCCCACCTTCAGAGAGCACAAAGCTGTAGGCTGTGTGTTAACACACAAAGGCCAGGGCACGGGGGCACTGCCCACTGGGAAGTAGAAAGAAGGGTTGAGAATCCAGAGAGGCAGCCCACGAGGCTTGCTTTTTCCTGTTTCTGTACATATGTTCCTATACCACACGTAAGTACCATATATAAACTACATGCACACTTTGAGTGAACATTATACACTGTATTATTTTTCCCTAGCTGTGACCCACCAAGGAAAGGCTTCTTTTGGCTGTGTCCGAGTCGTGCAGTCCTTGATGGCAGGGAAGACGCAACAGTGGAAGGGTGAGATACCTGTTCACGTCACATCTGAAGTCAGGAAGCAGAGAAGGATGCTCAGTCAACCCTCTTTAAACAAACAAACAAACAAACAAACAAAAACAGCAACAACAACTATTATTTATTTTATTTATATGAGTACACTGCAGCTGTCTTCAGACACACCAGAAGAGGGCATCAGATCCCATTACAGATGATTGTGAGACACCAAGCGGTTGCTGGGAATTGAACTCAGGATCTCTGGAACAGCAGTCTTTGCCCCTCTTTATTGGGTCTGGGACCACCATCCATTTGATGGTACTACCCACATTCAGGGTGTTTCCTCCTCATTTAAACCTCTCTAGAAACACCCTCACAAACCTCAAATGTGTCTCCTAGGTGATTCCAAACCCAATCAAGCTCTCCCAATTAACCAGCACGTGCATACCGTGTGCATGCGCCACATTCCCAATGCCTGTAGAACAGACTCAGAAGAAGGCGGAACCAGTAGCGGCAAGTTTACAACTTGAGAGAACAACCCTCACGGCCCCAGACAACCCACAGAGCATTAGAACCGCTATAAAAGAGCCCCATTAAAAGGCACACGTGTTAACCACATGTTCTCCGGAGGTCTGCATGCATTCGTCTATACCCACGGGCACATTAGCAGATTTACTAGGTGCTGAGGCTGGAGGCTGGGAGCTTTTGTTAGAGGGTCAGAGGAGAGACGAATGAGCAATGCTCTGGGAAGTGCTGAGACAGCCCTGTGCCTGCTCACTGCTGCATTGTGGGCTGATTATTGTCCCAGCTTCTCAGGGGAGGACAAGAAGCCTCACAGGTGGAAAGCGAGTTGTCTAGTCTCAAACAACAGCAGGCAGAGGAGCTGCAATTCTGATTCTGCCCTGAAGAAATTTGCTATTAAGCAGGTATGGAAACAAAAGGCCCAAAATAAGCCAGGTGTGATGACCCAGGCCTGTAATCTCAACACCGGAGAGGCAGAGACAGGAGGGTCACAACAAGTCTAAGGCCAGCCTGTTAGCTGAGCCTAGATCCAACAGACGCTAGAGCACCGAGGTGCTCCGTTGTGGGCAAAGATGTCTGCAGAGCGTAGGCTCCAGGGGAGTCTCACATGTAGACCCAGCCCTACCCAGCAAGAGCCACCTACGGAGGAGACCTAAGTGTCAAAAATAAAAGAAGCTGCCAACAAGACGGCTTAGCAGCTGCTGATGTCAACACGGATGGCTTGAGTTCTGTCCCCAGGAGCCACAGGGTAGAAGAGAACTGGCCCAGAAGTTTGCCCTCTGACCTCCACACACATGTCATGGACCGTGTATGCTCCCTGCCCTGACTAAGTGATATATGAATCCAATACAGAAAACAAAGTGAAAGCTCCGACAGGCACTAATGACCGTCTAGCCAAAATTATCCATTGGCAGCTGTGACTGATGAGACCTACCAAACGAAGTTCATAACGTCCACCGATGGTCCGAGGTAAGCTTAGAATGACCCAGTTTACCAAGCATAGGTGTATCCAAAGTCAAACAAGTGGCATAAATGCCTCAGCCATCCTTCCAGTACCCTACCTTTAATTTATGCTTTTGGCTGGGTGAGTCCCTGTCCAGCCAGCTGGGAGAAGAGAAGGACCTGAGCTTTGCAGCTCTGGGTGCTTGCCAAGCGAAAACTGTCTCAGCCTTGCTCTGGGGCAGCCTGGGGAGCCCAAGGCAAACTCGCCCACTATAAACAAAGGGTCAGAGGAGACAGTTAGTCACCTGTGTTGTGCAGAAAGAGCAGATAAAATCACCTGGGCAGGGACATCAGCCAGTGTTTTGGATACTCAGGTACCAGCATGACAGTACCATGGCTACAGTGTACTGACAGGCTACTCATGGGCTCAGCAGTTGAGATGCACCTTACCAAATTTTATCTAAGTATATTTGGGTACTTCTTTCTCTTGCATGGTTAACGGGATAGGGATACAGGTGAATTGGGGTCTTCAGTCAGTACCGGGAGGCACTGAGTGTGTGTCTATCAGAAATGCTGGCCGTGAGACTCCTCAATTTGTACCTAGAATGGTTGAGTAATGAAGACTTTGTACAAGTCAGCAGAGTCTTGCAATTTTTTTTTCTTTTCCTTAAAAGGGCATTTCGTTACACCCTTCCCTTCTGAGGTGACCAAGTTTCCCAGGAAGGTTAGCCTCCCAACTCTACCACCCCAAACCAGCTCCCTCCCTGCCAAGCCCTCTATGAGTCTAGCCTACAAGGTTTCATGATGACAAAGCTTTCAGATGCACAGACAGCAGGGCTGTGTGACTAAGATTCTCTCTCTCTCTTTTTCCTTAGGAAAGGATTATGTTATGGAATGATCTAAAGATCTTCACAGGACCCCCTAGGGAGACTGGTTCACAAACTTTCACACCATCTGGAGAAATAGATGTCACTATTCTCATCTCACTGGAAGCTAGCCTCAGAGAACATAGAATTCGTTTTGACCCTGGTCACACAGGGGCCTGTCCAATGAGTGGATTAGTTAGACACAGTCTTGGCTCCAGTGGATTTATGGGAAAGAGCCTTGGCCTTTCTGGGCTGCCTTCCTTGTTAGTGAGAGGAAGTGAGGGAAGCTAACGTATCTTTTCTTTCTTTCTTTCTTTCTTTCTTTCTTTCTTTCTTTCTTCCTTCCTTCCTTCCTTCCTTCCTTCCTTTCTTTCTTTGTTTCTTCTTTCTGTCTTCCTTCCTTCCTTCCTTCCTTCCTCCCTTCCTTTCTTTCTTTCTTTCTTTCTTTGTTTCTTCTTTCTGTCTTCCTTCCTTCCTTCCTTCTTTCTTTGTTTCTTCTTTCTTTCTTTCCTTCCTTCTTTCTTTCTTTCTTTCTTTCTTTCTTTCTTTCTTTCTTTCTTTCTTAGATATTTTCTTTATTTACATTTCAAATGTTATCTCCTTTCTGGTTTCCCCTCCGAAAATACTCTATCCCATGCCCCCCTTCCCCCTGCTCGCCAACTCACCCATTCCTACTTCCCTCTCCTGGTATTCCTCTATACTGGGACACTGAGCTTTCTCACGGCCAAGGGCCTCTCCTTCCATTGATGTACAACAAGGCCATTCTCTACTGTATATGCAACTGGAGCCACGGTTCCCTCCATGTTTATTCTTTGGTTGGTGGTTTAGACCCTGGGAGCTCTGTGGGTACTGGTTGGTTCATAATGTTCCTCCTATGGAGCTGCAAGCTCCTTCGGCTCCTTGGGTCTTTTCTCTAGCTCCTCCATTGGGGACCTTGTGCTCAGTTGGCTGGGAGCACCCTCCTCTGTATTTGTTGGGTACTGACAGAACCTCTCAGAATACAGCTATATCAGGCTCCTGTCAACAAGCGCTTGTTGGCATCCACATTAGTGTCTGGGTTTGGTGAGTATATGGAGTGGATCCCCAGGTGGGGCAGTCTCTCTCTGGATGGCCTTTCCTTCAGTCTCTGCTCCATACTTTGTCTATATGTCTCCTCCCATGGCTGTTTTGTTCCCCCTTCTAAGAAGGACCAAAGTATCCACACTTTGGTCTTCCTTTTTCTTGAGCTTCAATTGGTCTGTAAATTGTATCTTGGGTATTCCAAGCCTCTGGACTAATATCCACTTATCAGTGAGTGCACACCATGTGTGTTTTTTTGTGATTGGGTTACCTCACTCAGAATGATATTTTCTAGTTCCATCCCTTTGCCTAAGAATTCTATGAATTCATTGTTTTTAAACATTTTGTAAATGTACCACAGTTTCTGTATCCATTCCTCTGTTGAGGGTCATCTGGGTTCTTTCCAGCTTCTGGCTATTAAAAATAAGGCTGCTATGAACATAGTGGAGCATGTAGCCTTCTTACATATTGGAGACTCTTCTGGGCATATGCCCAGGAATAGTATAGATGGGTCCTCTGGTAGTACTATGTCCAGTTTTCTGAAGAACCGCCAAACTGATTTCCAGAGTGGTTGTACTAGCTTGCAGTTCCACCAGCAGTAGAAGAGTGTTCCTTTCTCCACATCCTCGCCAGAATCTGCTATCACCTGAGTTTTTGATCTTAGCCATTCTGACTAATGTGATGTGGACTCTCAGGATTGTTTTGATTTGCATTTCTCTGATGACTAAGGGTGTTGAACATTTCTTTAGGTGTTTTTCAGCTATTCAGTATTTTTCAGTTGAGATTTCTTTATTTAGCTCTGTACCCCCTTTTTAATAGGGTTATTCGGTTCTCTGGAGTCTAATTTCTTGAGTTCTTTGTATATATTGGATATTAGCCCTCTGTCGGATGTAGGGTTGGTAAAAATCTTTTCTTAGTTTGTTGGTTGCAGTTTTGTCCTATTGACAGTGTCCTTTGCCTTACAGAAACTTTGTAATTTTATGACGTCCTATTTGTCAATTCTTTTTTTTTAAAGATTTATTTATTTATTATATGTAAGTAAGTACACTGTAGCTGTCTTCAGACACCCCAGAAGAGGGCATCAGATCTCATTATGGATGGTTGTGAGCCACCATGTGGTTGCTGGGAATTGAACTCAGGACCTCCAGAAGAGCAGTCAGTGCCCTTAACCTCTGAGCCATCTCTCCAGCCCCTATTTGTCAATTCTTGATCTTAGAGCATAAGCTATTGGTGTTCCCCTATGCCCATGTGCTTAAGGCTTTTCCTTACTTTCTTTTCTTTTAGTTTCAGTGTGTCTGGTTTTATGTGGGGGGTCCTTGATCCACTTGGACTTGAGCTTTGTACAAGGAGATAAGAATGGGTCGATTTGCATTCTTCTGCATGCTAACTGCCAGTTGAACCAGCACTGTTTGTTGAAAAGACTATCTTTTTTTCCACTGGATGGTTTTAGCTTCTTTGTCAAAGATCAAGTGATCATAGGTGTGTGGGTTCATTTCTGGGTTTTCAATTCTATTCCATTGATCTACCTGCCTGTCACTGTACCAATACCATGCAGTTTTTATCACTATTGCTCTGTAGTACTGTTTGAGATCCAGGATACTGATTCCCCAAGAAGTTCTTTTATTGTTGAGAATAGTTTTGGCTATCCTGTTTTTGTTTTTGTTTTTGTTTTTTTGTTATTCCAGATGAATTTGAGAATTGCTTTTTCTAACTCCATGAAGAATTGAGTTGGAATTTTGATGGGGATTTCATTGAATCTGTAGATTGCTTTTGGCAAGATGGCCATTTTTACTATATTAATCCTGCCATGAGCATGGGAGATCTTCTGAGGTCTTCTTCAATTTCTTTCTTCAGAGATTTAAAATTTTGTCATACAGATCTTTCACTTGCTTGGTTAGAGTCACACCGAGATACTTTATATTGTTGTGACAATTGTGAAGGGTATTGTTTCCCTAATTTATTTCTCAACCTGTTTATCCTTTGAGTAGAGGAAGGCTCCTGATTTGTTTGAGTTAATTTTATATCCGGCCACTTTGCTGAAGTTGTTTATCAGTTGTAGGAGTTCTCTGGTGGAGTTTTTGGGGTCGCTTAAATATACTATCATATCATCTGCAAATGGTGATAGTTTGACTTCTTCCTTCCCATTTTGTATCCCTTTGACCTCCTTTTGTTGTCTAATTGCTCTAGCTAGAACTTCAAGTACTATATTAAATAGACAGGGAGAGAGAGGGAAGCCTTGTCTAGTCCCTGATTTTAGTGGGATTGCTTCAAATTTCTCTCTATTTAGTTTGATGTTGGCTACTGGTTTGCTGTATATTGCTTTTACTATGTTTAGGTATGGGCCTTGAATTCCTGATCTTTCCAAGACTACTAACATAAAGGGATGCTGAATTTTGTCAAATGCTTTTTTAGCATCTAATGATAAACCATGTGGTTTTTTCTTTGAGTTTATTTTTGTAGTGGATTATATTGATGAATTTCCATATATTGAACCATCCCCGCATCCCTGGGATGGAGCCTTCTTGATAGTAGTGAATGATTATTTTGATGTGTTCTTAGATTTGGTTGGCAAGAATTTTTTTTAAGTATTTTTGCATCAATATTCATAAAGGAAATAGGTCTGAAGTTCTCTTTCTTTATTGGATTTTTATGTGGTTTTATTATCAGCATAGTTGTGGCTTCATAGAATGACTTGGGTAGTGTTTCTTCTGTTTCTATTTTGTGGAATAGTTGGAAGAGTATTGGTATTAGGTCTTTGAAGGTCTAATAGAATTCTGCACTAAAACCATCTGGTCCTGTACATTTTTAGTTTTTGGTTGGGAGAACTTCAGTGACTGCTTCTATTTCTTTATGGGTTATGGGACTATTTAGATGGTCTATCTGATCCTGATTTAACTTTGGTATTTGGTGTCTGTCTAGGAAATTGTCCATTTCATCCAGAATTGGATCCATCCATTTTTTCCAGTTGTGTTGAGAATAGGCTTTTGTAGCAGGATCCAATGAATTTTTTTTTTTAAATTTCCTCCCTTTCTGTTGTTATGTCTCGCTTTTCATTTTTGATTTTATTAATTTGGATACTGTTTCTGTGCCCTCTGGTTAGTCTGTCTAAGGGTTTGTTTATCTTGTTGATTTTCTCAAAGAACCAGCTTCTGCTTTTGTTGATTCTTTGTATAGTTCTTTTGTTTCTATTTGGTTGATTTCAGCCCTGAGTTTGATTATTTCCTGCTGTCTACTCCTCTTGGCTGTGTTAGCTTCTTTTTGTTCTAGAGCTTTCAAGTATGCCATTAAGCTGCTAGTGTATGCTCTCTCCAGTTTCTTTTTGGAGGCACTCACAGCTATGAGTTTTCCTCTTTCTGCTTTCATTGTGTCCCATAAGTTTGCATATGTTGTGCCTTTATTTTCATTAAATTCTAAAAAGTCTTTGATTTCTTTCCTTATTTCTTCCTTGACTAAGGTATCATTGAGTAGAGCATTGTTCAGGTTCCATGTGTATGTGGGCTTTCTGTTGTTTTTGTTGCTATTGAAGATCAGTCTTAATCTATAATATGATCTGATAGGAAGCATGGGATTATTTTAATCTTAAATCTGTTGAGATCTGTTTTGTGACCAGTTGTATGGCCAATTTTGGAAAAGGTACCATGAGGTGAGAGAAGAAGGTCTTTTGATTTAGGATGAAATGTTCTATAGATATCTGTTAAATTCATTTGGCCCATATCTTCTGTGAGTTTCACATGTCTCTGTTTAGTTTGTGTTTCCCTGATATGTCCACTGAGGAGAGTAGGGTGTTGTAGTCCCCCACAATTATTGCATGAGGTGCAATGTGTGCTTTGAGCTTTAGTAAAGTTTCTTTTATGAATGTGGGTGCCCTTGTGTTTGGAGTAATGATGTTCAGAATTGAAAGTTCTTCTTGGTAGATTTTTCCTTTGATGAGTATGAAGTGTCCTTCCTTATCTTTTTTGATGACTTTTGGTTGAAAGTCGATTTTATCCCATTTTAGAATGTCTGCTCCAGCTTGTTTCCTGGGATCATTTGCTTGGAAAAATTGTTTTCCAGCCTTTTTCTCAGTGGTAATGTTTGTCTTTGACACTGAGGTGCATTTCCTATATGTAGCAAAATGCTGGGTCCTGTTTGCATATCCAGTCTGTTAGTCTATGTCTTTTTATTGGGGTATTGAGTTCATTGATGTTAAGAGGTATTACGGAATAGTGATTGTTGCTTCCTGTTATTTTTGATGTTATTTTTATGTTTGTGTGGTTATCTTCTTTGGGGTTTGTTGAAACTTTCTTTCTTTTTCTAGAGTGTAGTTCCCCTCCTTGTGTTGTCATTTTCCATCTATTATCCTTTGTAGGGATGGATTTGAGGAAAGATATTGTGTAAATTTGGTTTTATCATGGAATATCTTCGTTTCTCATTTATGGTAATTGAGAGTTTTGCTGGGTATAGTAGTCTGGGCTGGAATTTGTTTTCTCTCAGGGTCTGTATGACATCTGTCCAGGATCTTCTAGCTTTCATAGTCTCTGGTGAGAAGTCTGGTGTAATTCTGATAGATCTGCCTTTATATGTTACTTGACATTTTTCCCTTACTGCTTTTAATATTCTTTCTTTGTTTAGTGCATTTGGTGTTTTGATTATTATTTGCTGGGAGGAATTTCTGTTCTGGTCCAGTCTTTTTGGAGTTCTGTAGGCTTCTTGTATGTTCATGGGCATCTCTTTTTTTAGGTTAGGGAATTTTTCTTCTATAATTTTGTTGAAGATATTTACTGGCCCTTTAAGTTGGAAATCTTCACTCTCTTCTATATCTATAATCCTTAGGTTTGGTCTTCTCATTGTGTCTTGGATTTCCTGGATGTTTTGGGTTACAAGTTCTTTGCATTTTGCATTTTCTTTGACTGTTGAGTCAATATTTTCTATGGTATCTTCAGCACCTGAGATTCTCTCTTCTATCTCTTGTATTCTGTTGTTGATGCTTGCATCTATGACTCCTGAATTCTTTCCAAGGTTTTCTATCTCCAGAGATGTCTCACTTTGTGATTTCTTTATTGTTTCTACTTCCACTTTTAGATCCTGGATGGTTTTGTTAGGTTCCTTCACTCGTTTGTGTTTTCCTGTAATGTTTTTATTCGATATATTCTTTATTTACATTTCAAATGATTTCCCTTTTCCTGGCTTCCGGCTCCCCGAAAGTCCCATAAGCCCTTTCCCCTCCCCCTGTTCCCCCATCCACCCCTTCCCACTTCCCTGTTCTGGTATTCCCCTACACTGATGCACTGAGCCTTTCCAGAACCAGGGGCCACTCCTTCCTTGGACATCATTTGATATGTGGATTGTGTCTTGGGTATTCCAAGATTCTAGGCTAATTTCCACTTATCAGTGAGTGCATACCATGAGTGTTCTTTTGAGACTGGGTTACCTCACTTAGGATGATGTTCTCCAGCTCCATCCATTTGTCTAAGAATTTCATGAATTCATTGTTTCTAATGGCTGAATAGTACTCCATTGTGTATATATACCACAGTTTTTGTATCCATTCCTCCGTTGAGGGACATCTGGGTTCTTTCCAGCTTCTGGCTATTATAAATAGGGCTGCTATGAACATAGTGGAGCATGTATCCTTATTACATGCCGGGGAATCCTCTGGGTATATGCCCAAGAGTGGTATAGTGGAGTACTCTGGAAGTGTCATACCCAGTTTTCTGAGGAACCTCCAGACTGATTTCCAGAGCGGTTGTATCATCTTGCAGTCCCACCAGCAGTGGAGGAGTGTTCCTCTTTCTCCACATCCTCGCCAACACCTGCTGTCTCCTGAGTTTTTAATCTTAGCCATTCTGACTGGTGTGAGGTAAAATCTCAGGGTTGTTTTGATTTGCATTTCCCTAATGACTAATGATGTTGAACATTTCTTAAGGTGCTTCTCAGCCATCCGAATTTCTTCAGGTGAAAATTCTTTGTTTAGCTCTGTACCCCATTTTTGATAGGGTTATTTGGTTTTCTGTGGTCTAACTTCTTGAGTTCTTTGTATATATTGGACATTAGCCCTCTGTAAAATGTAGGGTTGGTGAAGATCTTTTTCCAATTTGTTGGTTGCTGATTTGTCCTTTTGACAGTGTCTTTTGCCTTACAGAAACGTTGTAATTTTATGAGGTCCCATTTGTCAGTTATTGATCTTAGAGCATAAGCTAGTGATTTTTGCCTTTTCTCTTTAAGGGCTTCTACCTGTTGACCCATGTTCTCCTGTATTTCTTTAAGGGAGTTATTTATGTCCTTCTTGAAGTCTTCTATCAGCATCATGAAAAGTGATTTTAAATCCAGATCTTGCTTTTCTGGTGTCTTGGGGTAGGCCAGACTTGCTGTGGTGATAGAACTGGGTTCGGATGTTGACAAGTTGTCTTGATTTATGTTGGTAACGTTTTTTTTGCATTTGCCTTTTGCTATCTGGTTATCTCTGGTATTAGTTGGTCCTGCTCTCTCTGGCTGGAGCTTGTCACTCCTGTGGGCCTGGAAGCCTGTCTCAGCACCCCTGGGAGACCAGCTCTCCCCTGTCACAGTGCTGGACTCAGCCCAACTCCTGGATTCAGATGGAGCCTTGCTGCTCTGCCACTCCTGTGTTCCCTGTGCTCCTGGCTGTACCTGCCTGCACAGTCACCCGAAAGAAAATGGCCTTGGCTTTTCTTTTAGGAGCAGAGGAGTTGAGACTAAGTGGAGATCTGTAAGCGACTGCCCAGAGGGAGGTCTCCTGCGTGTATAAGTGCATTGTCATCAAAGGGATAATTACTCCTCCCATCTCCCTAGCATGTGTATGAGAAATCAACTTTTCTGAGGGATGGTCTTTCCGACAGGTGGTTGACAGGTTTAGTTGGATTAATTGTTAAGGGACGAGATGGTAGGGTGTATTGTGGTAAGTTTCGGATACCATGTTTCTGCCTAGAGTCAAAGGTAGAACTCAAATTCTTTTGACCAAGAGGAAGTTTTCCTTAAGCTTTGTGTGTGTGTGTGTGTGTGTGTGTGTGTGTGTGTGTGTATGTGTAAGTCAGGAACATTCTCACCTTCCACCCTGTTGAGGCAGCATTTCTTTTGTTTCTGCTGCTGAGTAGTTGACTCCAAGCTATCTGGATCTTGGCTTCTGGATGATTCTTCTCCTGTCTCCACCTCCCATCTCAGGGAAGGAGTGCTGGGATTACAGATGTCTGCCACACACTGAACTCTGTGGGTTCTCTGGATGTTTTCTGGTGATGGAACACAGTTTCCCAAGAATCTATCTCCTCAGCCTGAAGTAGTTCTTCCTCAGCAACTCAACGAGGTCCTCATATTGTCATACTGTATCTTAAATATTTTAAGGACATTTTAAAAATGTATTTTATGTATGAGTGCTCTGTTCCTACACACACAGACCAGAAGGGGACATTAGATCCCATTTTAGATAGTTGTGAGTCACCATGTGATTTCTGGGAGCTGAACTCAGTACCTCTGGAGGAGCAGCCAGTGCTCTTAACCTCCGAGCCATCCCTCCAGCTCCTGTATCTTAACTCTTAAGGAGGGGCAATGGTGAAACTTCTCTTTCTAGGGGTTCCAGGTAAATGAGGGATGGGCCCAATGCTGATGATGGAGTCTTCAGCGACCTCCACAGCTGCTAATATCTGTCTCACAGCCTCACATTCACACTGATTAGCTCTCTCCTATTCCTTTAATTAAGAATTTCAGGATTTTTGAATCAATACACAAATGGAATCCACCACTTTACTCCTAATTGAACAAGGAATCTAAGCTAGAGTGATATTAATCACATTACATGAGAAATTTTGTTGTGTGTGATTTGCAGTTTGTAACACTGTCCTTGATGTGCAGTGCCACATCTCTGCAATCCCAGGACTGGGGAGGCAGAAGCAGGGAGATCAGGACTTTAAGAACAGACAGACAGGGGCTGGAGAGACGGCTCAGTGGTTAAGCGCTCTGACTGCTCTTCCAGAGGTCCTGAGTTCAATTTCCAGCAGCCACATGGTGGCTCACAACCATCTGTAATGGGATCCCATGCCTTCTTCTGGGGTGTCTAAAGACAGCTACAGTGTACATACATAAAATAAATAAATATTAAAAAAAAAGAACAGACAGACAGACAGGCAGGCAGGCAGCCAAGGATGAATGCATCCTTCGATAACCTCTGCAGATTCATAGTTTCATTTTTAAAACCCGGGACACCGACAGTAGCTGCCTTTAGGTTTGCAGCAAGGATGAAGCAAGAGGAATGCTGTATCGTGTTGAGCCCAGGACTTGATATAAGTAAGCGCTCAGTCAAGCTGTGATTTCCTAACCGGTCAGTCAAAGGCTGAGTGATTTTGTCAGTGAGCAGTTTAGTACCTTCCTGGGGCTAAGGCTTTCATGGCTGCCGAGTATTCGCAAACTACAGTTCCAATTCCAGAGGCATTTACACAGACTCTGAGAGCAAACTTGCCCTCTAAGTAAAAAAAAAAAAAAAAAAAAAAAAAAAAAAAAAAAAAAAAAAATGTGATGCCGTTTATAATATTTCTATTTTTGCCCAGCAGTTTTTAGAACCCTCTTTTTCTACCAGTTGAGGAATTGGACCAGATAAGCTGTGATATGCTTTGCCAATTAAAAAAAAAAAAGCATTTTCACTGTTATATAAGACAAGGAAACTGTGCCTGTCTACTCAAGTATCTCTGGGGCTCAAAAATAAACAAAAGCAGATTAATATTTTATAGAGAATAATTTTTAGACTGAGAGAGATGAGCCAAACATTTAACCTTCAACAATGAATGCCTTGTCAATAATGAGGGCATTTGTATGCAGCATGTAATTCGGAGAGAAAACATGCTTTTCAGCTCATTCAGCTAACTTGAGAAAATTAAAGAAAAGAAGAGAAAAGAAAAGAAAAGAAAAGAAGAGGAAAAATTAATCCTAAAGAGCCAACACATACTATGCAGGGGAATTTAAGATCTCCAAAGTGAATATTTATTGTCTGACTTTTTCCTGGGAATGTGTGAGTAAATATTTCAAATAGGGCACTGACCACAGAGCAAAGAAATGCATGCCCCCAAGTCTAGATGGGCAAACCCCAGAGCTGTGTGATACTGCTTGGAGGAGTGTGGGCAGTGCACGGGCAGCCTGGGTGATGCCTCCTGGCATCCCAGGAGCGGATGCCAGCACTACTATCACCGTCAGAGAGGACCTTCTCCCAGCATTGGGTTGCCTTCATAGCCTCGTGAATCTGGTAACTTCTGAGCTTCCCGAGACCTGAAAATTTGGTTAGCTTTGAGTTTTGGGAGCCCCTCCTCCTACCAGGGAACACTTCAGTCAGAAGGAAACAGCTGCAGAGTAACATTTCAGAGCCCATGTTATACAGTCTCAGTCTCTGACAGTATGAAAGTGAGTAAATACAATGTGGCTGATCCAAACACTTAGATATTATGTACTCTTTAAGTGGTACAGCACTGACCAGTTTCTGTAAACTCCAAGCTCTGGAATTCAAGCCCAGGCTCAGGCAATCAGGTATCAGAAACAATTCAATTTCTCTCTGCCGTAGTTTTCTCATTAGGAAGCTGGATAGACTTGTATATCTCAAGGAAGAACTTAGTATAGGGGTTGGAGAGATGGCTGGGTGGAAAAGAGTACCTATTGCTTCCCCAGAGGACTCAGGTTCAACCATAGGTGGCTCACAACCTGTAATGAGTTTTGATGCCCTCTTCTGGCAGACAGATGTAGATAGAACACTCAAATAGATAAAAAATGAATAAATACATCTTTAAAAAAAGAACCAAGTATCATGATAGATATTTGAAAGAGCCATAGAGAAACCCATTTCTCTCTCTGTCTCTAACTTTGTTACCATTTGAGGCAGGGTTTTTCTGTGTACCCCTGGCAGTCATAGAGCTTGCTATGTAGATCAGGCTGGTCTCAAATTCAGAGATCTGGCTGCCTCTGTGTGGTGGTTTTGGCAGAAGCATTACATGCAGGAAGGGTAAATACATAACCAGAATAAGTATCGACTCCAGTAAGAACAAAACAAAGTGGCCCAGTGTGGTCACACTACCACCAGGATGCTGGCTGGTATCCTCAAGGAATGGTGCCATATCTGGGGCTCAGTGTTGGTCTCTGCTGTTGGCAGATCTGGCATTCAGCAGCAACAAACTTTGTTCTCTTGGGCTGGTTCCAATCCTTGGCCACTCTCCTCTGCAGGTATCCCATGGTTCTGGCATCTCAAACATTTTGGGATTTCCAAGGCAACTTCAACTTTATAGCTTATTATTCCAATGTCTGGGATCCATAGACGATCTTCCAGGCTCCTCCAAAGGGCTTGGGTCACTCACTTCTCCAACTCTGCCTTCTGTAGCACTCTAGGCTCTTGTTGACTCCACTCAATGCTGCTGCTATTCTTGGTGATCATCCCATGGTACTGGCATCTCCAATATACTGGGGTCTTCTACAACTAGGGTTCACCAATAATGTCTCACAGTTTCTCTACATAGTGACAGACCTCAACTTCATTGCATGACATCTTCAGTTGTGCGCAATCAACTGCAACTGAGACTGTACCTTCACCCATGGCCTTCCTTGGCCTCTCACAGTGTCAAGACTCAGCTGCTCTTCATGACCCCTTCATGCCTTCAAAACCAGTACCACCTGCAGCGTTCTTACACATTACCAAGTCCTGCTGCAGCACAAGGTACAACCTTGGCTTTCTCTGGAACACACCTTCTTTGTACTTTCAGTAAACACTTCCCAGAAGATTTCACCTCAGTGATGTTAGTCTCTTCTTAATCATTGCTAATTTCTTAGCTCCAGCTAACCAGCATCAGTTGTCCCAGTAGCCCCTTCTATTCTTGATTCTAAAGCCAAAGCCACATGGCCAAAGCTGCAGTTCTGCTACTTGCTGGAGCTGGAACCTTGTTCTATTACATTATCATCAGCTTTCTGTTTTCTACCTCCTTCACTGCCTCTGTTTGGCCATTTTGGAACTTAATACATAGAGTTCTCAATTCTTGAATTGAGAGATTTGCATGGCTCTGTCTCCTGAATGCGGGATTAAAGGCCTGTACAGTATTGGGTTGGCCTAATGCTACTTGTTTTCTAATGCTAATTTGGGGCCCCTTAGGCTGGTTGCCCCAGAGACAGAGAGTCCAAGCACTGTAAGACTCTGTAACCCTGCCCCAAGTTATTTCTAGTTGGTAAATAAAGATGCCGACAGACAATAGTTGGGCAGAAGAGACATAGGCGGGGTTTGAGTTTCAGGGGCTTGAAGGATAGAGGACCACAAGGAAGAAGGATGTGCAGGAGAAGAAGGAGAAGCTGCCATGGGTTGAGGGTTAAGGATGCATGGCCCCAGGGCTGCCCAATTGGAGTTAAGAGCAATCAGGATGGAACATATAAATAGTAAGTAATAACTCGGGGTTATGGATAGGAAAGTTTACTCTACAGAATGGAGCTGCCCAGTTATTGTGCTGTTTAGGGCTTATTGTAAATATAAAGGCTGTGAGTGTGTCTTTCATTCAGGAACTCAATAACCAAGACAGGGTAGAAGCCCTGGGCTGGGATTTTAAATATTTTCCACAACAAAGTACCACCATGCTTGGACTTAAACTTTTCTTTATCTGGAACTTGCTCTGTATCAGGCTAGCTTTGAACTTAGAGATCTCCTTGCCTCTGTCTCCTGGGATTAAAGGTATTCAGCAACATGCCTGGGCCTAAGCTTTTCATAGCCATTATGCCTGAACATCCTATGTCTTCAAGCCCCAAGATCCGGATTATTTTCTGGATTGTTGTTCATTCCAGAATAAAAGTTCAAATAAAAGCACCAACCAGATAATAATAATGCCTAGATATAACTATTCCTTGATCAACAACAAAAACAAACAATAAGTTTAGCTGGGTAGGATCTTGCTGAGTGACCCAAGGTCACTGCTCTCTTAATCTTTTTAATCTTCTTGAACATAGGATTCAGCTCCATTCTACTTCCGGGTGCCCCTTTAATATTCGAACCATAGATTTTGTACTTTTCCTTTCAAAGCTTTCGAAGCTTGATCAAAATGCTCTTCTTGAGACTAGGCCTGAGAACAAAGTCTGTGCTGGGCTTTTTGAAGACTTCTTTTGTCAATGCAATTAATATAAATCTCTTTACCTTAGCCTCAGGCAGACTCTTCAGACAAGGGCAAAAGGCAGCCACATTCTGCACCAAAATACCACAAAAACAGTCTCTAGGCCACATACTGAAATTCTCCTCCACTAAAACCTCTTGGGCCAGGTCTGCACAATTCAAATCACTCTCAGTAACAAAGCCTTCCATATTCTTACTAGGATGGCCCATTAAGCCCCACTTAAGACGTTCCTCGGCTTTCCAAAGTCCCGACCTCCAAACTCCTCCAAACAAAGGCATGGTCAGGCCTATCACAGCAATACTCCACTCCTGGTACCAACTTCTGTCTTAGTTAGGGTTTTTATTGCTATGAAGACACACTGTGACCAAAGAAACTCTTACAAAGGAAAATATTTAATTGGGGCTAACATACAGGTTTAGAGGTTCAGTCCATTATTATCAAGACAGAAAGCATGGCATGGTCCAGGCAGGCGTGGCACTGGAGTCAGGGGATCAAGAGAAGACTGTCTTCCAGGTAGCTGGGAGGAGGGTCTCACAGTCACACACTTCCTCCAACAAGAAGGCCACACTACCACACTCTGCCTCCCAAATGCTGGTATTAAAGGCATATGCCAACACTGACTAACTGCTCTCTATCTAAATTTTAAATAAACTTTGAAACTTCTGGAATTTGGGCTATATAGATGGCTCAGTGGTTAAGAATTATTGCTGCTTTTGCAGAGGACCCAGGATCCACATTCGGTAGCTCATGACCACCTGTAATTCCAGATCTAGGGGATCCAGACCTTCTTCTGGACACACGTGCACATAATTGAAAATAAAATAAATCTGTAAAAATTATTTCAAAATTGCCGTGATTAAATGTAAAGTTATTATAACAGTTTCCAAAAGATGGTGTTTAATGCAAAGTAGACTATATAAAATTCAGTCACATATGGAAAGCCCCCACTCATTGGATTCCAGCATCCACAGTTCAGTTAACCTTAGATCAAACGTATTTGTTGAAGGCTAGAGAGATAGCTCATTGGTTAAGAGCACTGGCTGCTCTTCCACAGGACCTTCATCATGACTTATGGTTATAAGTCTGTAACTCTAGTTCTAGGAGATCTGACAACCTCTACTGGACGTCTTGGGCATCAGGTACCCAAATGGTAGGCATACATATACATAAGCAGGATACTCACACATATAAAATAAAAATAAATCTTTAAAAAATGTTGTGGAAATAAAAACATGTCAGTACTGAACAGATACATCCTGGTTTTCTTGTCAAATTTTCGAGGTACCGTTGGTATTAGGCATCACAAGGACTCTGGTTTGGTCTAAAACATATGGGAGAGGATGAGGGAGAGCTCAGGAAGGGAGAGAACTATACTGTTTGTGGGAGGATGTGTGTAGGTTGTATGCAAATGCTGTACAATGTTTTATAAAAGGGAATTTGCATTTAAGGATCTGCTGACTGTTGGCAGCAGGGATCTTGGAACTGGTCCCCTGTAACTACTGAAGGACACCTGCACTGTGGTGGGACCCAGATCCATCTGCAGCCGGCTCGTTAACTCAGTTACACTTTAACCTCTAGTCAGCTGCAAGTTAAACTGTAGCCTCTACCTTTTCTTCTACTATACAATTCCAAGGCCTTCAGAATTCTAGAAAACAAGCAACTGTGCACGGAGTTGTAACCTCAGCCTCCTTCCTTCTTTCCTCCTTCCCCCTCTCTAAATCTCTCTCTCTCTCTCTCTCTCTCTCTCTCTCTCTCTTCTTCTTTCTCAGTCTTTCGAAGCTCAGGCTGGCCTCAAACTTGCTATATAGCTAAGAATGACCTTGAATCTCTGTACTCCATCTCTGGAGAGCTTAGTTATAGGTATTGGCCAGCGTACTGTTTGTGCAGTGCTGGGGATCAAACCCAAGGCTTCGCACATGCTAGCCAAGCACTCTACCAAATGAGAAATATCCTCAGCCCTATGCCACACCCCATTCTTGTCTCCTCATCTGTAATCTTACATCACTTCCTTTAAACTCTTTCTTTTTGATGATTTCTACTTTTTGTCAAGTGCTGTCCAGGTACAGCTCATATGTTTTGCTGTTTTATATTTTCAGTATCATCCATTTTTTTAAATATTGTCTCTGGTAATTTCTTTCTTTTTCTTTTTTTGGTTTTTTTTGAGACAGGGTTTCTCTGTATAGCCATGGCTGTCCTGGAACTCACTCTGTAGACCAGGCTGGCCTCGAACTCAGAAATCCGCCTGCCTCTGCCTCCCAGAGTGCTGGGATTACAGGCATGCACCACCACCGCCCGGCTGGTAATTTCTTTTTTGACCCATAATTTACTTGGAAATAGCTCATTTGTTTCCAAGTATTTCAGATTTTCTGGCTACCTCATTGTTATGACCTGTCTTAGCTAATTTTGTATTGCTGTGTTAAGGTGCTGACCACAGTAACTTATGAAAGAGCTTACTTGGGACTTACAGTTTTCGTTGTTGTTGTTTTCAAGATAGGATTTCTCTGTGTATCCCTGGCTGTCCTGGAACTCACTCTGTAGACCAGGTTGGCCTTGACTTCAGAAATCCACCTACCTCTGCCTCCCAAGTGCTAGGATTAAAGGCACACACCACCACTGCCCAACTGGGACTTACAGTTTTAGAGCGTTACAGTCCATAACCATCATGGTGCAGAACATTGCATGGTCCTAAAGTAGTAGCTGAGAGCTCACATCTTGAGATAAAAACAAAATAGGAGAGAAAAGAGCTAACTGGAAATGGTTAGAATCCTTTGAAACATCAAAGGTTACCCTTAGTGACATACTTTATCAAGGCCACACCTCCCCATCCCTCCCAAACAGTTCCACTAATAGGAGACAAAATATTCCAACATAAAAACTTATGGGGGGGGTCATTCTCATGGAAATGACCACATTGTATCCCCAGTTCCCATAGGTATATGGCTATAACATGATTCAAAATGCACTTAGTACAACTTGAAATGATTTCACAGTCTCAACATGGTTTAAAAGCCCAAAGTCTCTTCTGAGATTCAAGACAATCTCTTAATGCAACCCATGTAAAAATCAAAAGCAGAAATCCAAATTATATATTTACAACATGCAGTGGTGTAGAACATACATCAAGTGTGAGGAAAGAAGGCTAAATGAGAAAATACTTGACCAAAATTAGACCAACACCCTGTGAGACGACAGCTGTATCCAAACCCCGTGACTGTGATGTCAGAGGGCTTAGACAGCTCTGACCTTCCAGCCTTGGCACCTGCAGCCCTCTGCTCCCTCCTGGGCTAGTTCCACCTTCTGTGAAGCTATCCTTGGCAGCTTGTCATGGCTCTGGTATTTTCAAAATCTTGGGATCTCTGATGCCAACCAGGCTTCCCCTTCACGCTTCACATGGTGGCCTCTCAGAGATTCCCCTGTCGAACAATTGGCCTCAGCAACTCTCCTAGTCATAGAGAAAGATCCCACAAGCTCCTTCACTCACATATCCTTCATGGGTCACATCTTGGAAGCTTTTTTCTGTAGCTTTTAGGATCGGAATATTTCTCAGACCTATCCTGAAGTGAGAATTCCTGGTTTCGTTGGAGACTCCATTGTGTCATGGATGTTTTTTTTTTCTTTCTGGAAGTAGTCTTATGAGAGGATGTTTTGCTGACAACAGACACATGGTCTTTTCTTTGGGAGCTGTCTAGTGAAAGGGAAAGTGATGTTGCTGAAGTGGGGCCTTGAAAGGACACTCGATATTTGGAAAGAGCGTAAGTATAACCCGACAGTGGATGATGCTCTGGCATTGGTTCACCTTGCTTTCATCATTGATCTTTACTTGTCATGATTTCTGTGGTAGTTTGAATATGCTTGGCCTAGGAAGTGGCACTATTTGCAGGTGTGGCCTTGTTGGAGGAAGTGTGTCACTGTGGGCATGGCTTTAAGACCCTCCTCCTGACCATGTGGGAGCCAGTATTGTCCTAGCAGCCTTCAGATGAAGATGTAGAACTTTCAGTCCTCCCAAACCATGCCCTGGATGCTGCCATGCTCCCTACCTTGATGATAATGGACTGAATCTCTGAACCTGTAAGCCAGCCCCAATTAAATGTTGTCCTTATAAGAGTTACTTTGGTCATAGTGTCTATTCACAGCAGTAACAACCTAACTAAGACAATTTCACAGAAAGAAACACACTAAAAAACAAACAAACAAAAACAAAACAAAACAAAACAAAACAAAACAAAACCCAAAACCTTCTAGCAGTGTTCTGGCTGCTTCTTGCTACTTGATCAGACTGGAGCTGATTGGCAGTCTTGTGGTTTTTTTCTAGATTGAGCCTCTGCTGTTGATTTGTGTTTTGTGTTCCGCTAGTAGACCGGACTGCTGACAACAAAGATTGGAATTGCTCCAAGGAACTTGTCTTAGCTAGGGTTATATTTTGAGACATAATGCAGAGGTAGAGAGTGCTAGCTGGGAATGGCAAGAGTCATTTTGTTTTGTTTTGCTTTTGCTTTTTTGAGTCAGGGTTTCTCTGTGTAACAGCCCTCCTGCCCTCCACCTCCCACCCTCAGGTTGTGTAGGCTGGCCTGTGAGTAAGATGTATGTATGCACTTAAAAATAATGTCTTTCTGGGGTGAATACATTAAACATACTGGTGAGTCATGGCCACGTATGCACCTTTCTCCCAAGGTCTTTGTCTATCAATTACTAAGAGAGATATTAAATAGAATCTCCAATTATAACTATGGATTTATTGATTTTTCCCCTTCAATTCTGTCAAGTTTTGCTTCATGCTTTTTGAGGTACTGATATTTGAAAATATCTATTTGGAATATTTATATTCTAATATATACATATATGTGTGTATATAAGTGTGTGTGTATATATATGTGTGTGCACACACATATGCAGATTCAGATACATATACAGACACAGGCACAAAGACACAGACACATATGCATATGCATATGCATATGCATATACATATACATATATATATATACATATACATACACATATACTCACTGTAGCCCAGGTTGACTTTGGGCTGGCAATTTTCCTTCCTCAGCTTTTCAAATAATGGGATGTACAGGTGTTTCTCATTATATCTAGTACATTTCAATTTTTTTTACATGCAGGGTTTTGCACATTCTATACACATGTTCTCACATGGAGCACCACCCTAGCCCTCTGTCCAGCTACTTTGCACATGTTCTCTGTGTGTTTGGTTTTCACTAGGCCCAACATAGCTATGGTTTCTTTCCTCATGTCCCATTTTGCTCCACAGAACTCACAGAGCTACAGGTAAGGCTTTCCTTTCTGTTTTGGAATAACATGGCCGTTATAGCTCTGATGGAACAACTGATACCAGATGCCCATCACCACCAGAAAGAACGTCTGTAAAAGCAAACAAAATATGGCATAATTGTACGGAGGCGCCAAACAACAGATCGTACCAGACATGACCCTGAGAGATAGGAGACCCATGGGCTGAGTTCCTATTAGCCCTTGCTTTCTCTCTCTTCCTTCACAGCACAGGGAGGGGAAAATTACTCACAGCATAGCATTCTTGGAGACTGGAAAGCCAGAAAGCCAGAATTCAGGGACAAGACACAACTCATAGGGCACTATAACAGAGAGAAGGAGCTGTGCGTGGCTAAGAGTCAGAAGGCTTAGTGGATTCTCCTACAGCCTTTGTTGAGGGCTCCCCTGGGTGTATGCAAGACAAGGTAAATCTCCTGCAGGGTCTGAGTGCAGAATGAGAAGACCCAAGGCTGGAGAGATAGGAGTCTCAGCCAGTCCAGCGTCAGTGGCGATGACCAGGCTCAAGGATTGAGGACAACAAAGCCTGTCAACTGGATTTAACTGGATAAACCACCTTCCAGGAGCAGGCAGAATCAGAGCCAGCAAATTAAGTCAGGTGAGGTGGTCCTTGCTCATAATGCCCCCACCTAGGAGGCCAAAGCAGGAGAATGGCGGTGTTCAAGGACAGCAGAACTACAAAGTGGGTACCAGGCTATCAAGGGATACATAGCAAGACTGTCTCAAAAGCAAAGAAGAAAAAAGGAAAACCAAACCCATAAAGACACATTATGTATCAAATCTTTGACTCTGGCTGGCTCTGGTTGGTTCTAGAATACAATACTGGCAAGAAACAGTCTACCAGAATGTTAGCTAACTCATGGCTATTGTAACTAACATGTAGCTAACATGGAAATTATAATTGCCAGAAAAATTACAATTATGCTCACAAAAATCTGGAATTGTGTTGACTTTCCAAGTAAATTCTAGGTCCCCAAAGATCTCTGAGAGGAATAGGTTGGAAATACATAAGGCCATCAGAGGAATGTGCCCTGTGGCAGGGTGGGTTCCTGCAGAGGCTTCTCTTCCCATAATTCCATCTCCTCTGTTCGCTTCTGCCTTCAGCCTACCCTTGGGGCTTTGTGGACACACACTCCTCAGCCTGCTTCTCTTCCCTCTGTCTTCTCTGCCTTCCAGTCTCCAAAGGCTATAGGGGTGACGTCTCCTAACTGCCTGCTGTTAGCACACACCCCAGTGTAGACTTTTTTGATCAAGTCCACCCCAGGTAAGCCTTGATTTATCAGAAGGGCTAGCTCCCAGAAAAACAATCTCTCTTTCTCCAAAAAAGGCTGACTTTTGAGGCTCTCGCCTGGCTGCAGGGGTTTGAGGAAATCAGTGCGGACTCTCTCAGGAGCCGTTACTCCAGCCAGTACTCGCCTTTCTTTCCCTGCCAAGGAACTCATCCTTGGAAAGAGTGTGATTTACAGAGGAAATAAAAATACATAGCTTAATATTGCTCCTCTTGCGTACTTTATCTCTGCTTGTCACTCGTATTTTTACTTTCTTTATGGTGTCCTTCAGGGACAAAGGTTTTTAATATTTATAGTGTCAAATCTGTCAGCTTTTCCTTAATGACTTAAAGGTTTGGTACTTGGCATAGGAAATCTTTCCTTACCCTAACTAATGCTGAGCATAATTTCTAATGGCTGCAAAATATGCCATTGTGCAAATATGCAAATGTTCCCAAACTAATTTATAGATAAATATTTAGGATGTTTCGCCTGTGTAAGTCATTGTAAACAATGTGACATACAGCTTTGTGGGTGCATTTTCCTCCTGCAATTGAAGTAATCTCTCTTTAGAATGGATTCTTAGGGGTCCAATGGGTTCTTCGTGATTCAAAAATATTAAGTACAATTAAATATTTGCCTCTTATAAAGAGGGAGACAAAATTTGAAAACTAAATTTCCCTTCTGTGTTGAAGTTACTGCATATTCCAGGTTGATTAGGCATTCTGCTGTTTGCAAATGACTCTGAGTAATAGAAGTAATAAAGAAGTCAGTTACTAGTTAACAAGTACAATTTATTTGCTAAACTTAACATTTCCAAAGACAGAAGAAAATTTCATGTCACTTGTTTTATAAAGGAAAACACCAAGGAGACCATCTCTCTAAACAGTTAATTCTAGTAACCAGTCTATAGATTGGTGTGTGTGTGTGTGTGTGTGTGTGTGTGTGTGTGTGTGTGTGTGTACAGGTGAGGTGGCCAGAGGATAACCTTGAGTATCCTTGCTCCTCAAACACCACCTACTTTTTCTTCATTTCTGGGCTGGGAATTGAACTTAGGGCCTTAAGCACTCTGGGTTATCACTCTCTCAGCGGCTCACTGAGTAGGCCAGGGAGCTCCTGAGACCTGCATGCCTCTGTCTCCCCAGCACTGGGATTACAAGTGACCATGATCTGGCTTTCCCACAGGTTCTGGAGACCCAGGTCAGGCCCCCATGCTTGAGCAATGAGAGTTTTGCCCAGTGAGCCGTGTCCCAGCCCTCGCCACACTCTGGACTTCTTACTCATGTTGTCAAGCCTTCTGCTCAACGAACATAAGATGCCATCACTTTCCACTGCCTAGCATTGGTACCTCTTCTTTCACCTGCTTCACTTGCTGTAAGTGAGGCCATAGCCTCCCCGGTGTCCGCACAGAACCAGAGGAGCTTTAATTATCCCAGGCTGACCCGAAAAGCTGAAGCTGCCTACAGACTGGATGGTGAGCTGCTGATACTGAGACCAGCATCCTCGAGAGATGCAGCAGACTACAGGATAATAAACAGAGCATGGGATTATGTAGCTGAGATTCCTAGCACCAGGATGCCAACACGGTAGGGTTAGAGTCTGCGCTAACCTAGACTACATAGTGAGACCCAGGCTCAAAATTAATTTGTTTTTTTGAAATCGGGGTCATGAGATGGGGGAGTGGTAAAACTTGTGCTTGGCATCTGTGAGACCCTGAGTTCAATTCCTAGCACCAGAAAAATAAAAAAGAGTGTTAGGCGTCACTGTCCACCGTTGGCAGACCCAGAGGTCTGCCTCTCCACAGCTCTTGACTCTGAGCACATTTGTTTGGCACTTACATTTAGTTTATCTGGAGATAATGAGTGTCCTCACCTCAGAGGACCAAAGGAAAGGGTTAATAAAAAGCACAGGCTGGAACTGGAGAGATGGCGCAGCAGTTGTGACTACTAGCTGTTCTCTCAGAGGACCTGGGTTCAATTCCCAGCACCCACAGGGCAGCTTACAACTGTAATTTTAGTTCCAGGAATCTGACATCTTCACACAAACATACATGCAAGCAAAACACCAATGCACATAAAGAAATGTTGAGAGAGAGAGAGAGAGAGAGAGAGAGAGAGAGAGAAAGCATAAGCCACAAGATGACATACATTGTCACCAATCCTCTTGTCAGGCAGAGGCAGGGGGCCACAGGCCATTAACTACAGAAGTAACACTTTTAGAAAGGGGACAGCATATGGGTAAGATGTAGCTGCTAGAGTTTCCTCGATATCATGGCGGATACACAAGGATTTGCCACCCGAGGAATCAGATTTTAATAAGGCTTACAAGATTAGGTTTTAGTTGTTGCACCCAGAAATTAAGTTATCATTGTTTCTGAACTGAGTTTGTGTTGCATTTTCCTTCACAACCCAGGAAGGGTGGCTCATCTGGGTTCAAGAGAGAAAGGTATGGGGGCAAAGCGTGGGTTTGCTAGATGCGCACCACAAAGGCCCTGGGGGATTTGAAGCCCAGGACTGGCATGGTAGCGACTTGCCAGTGGAAACCTAGTGAGCTGGGTGGAGGGATTGTGGAGTTCTGAGTCAGAGGCTCCATGAGATAAAAACGGGTGTGCCATTGCCCATCAGTGCATGGCCAGCCAGGCTGCTGGGGCAGAGGTGCAAGTGTTGGTTCTATTTCTTTAAAAATATTTCCTGTAACAGGTGGCTGGAGGGATGGCACAGCTGCTAAGAACACTTGTCTTGGGCCCAGGGTTGGTTCCCGGAACCTACAAGACAGGTCAAATCCATCCCTAACTTCAGTTCAGGGCATCCAATGCCTTCTTCTGCCCCCTCAGAAAGTTAATTTAAAAAGCTAAGTTAGTAGAGGAAAGATTCATTCAGTGTGGCCACACTGGGGAGATGCGGGTAGGAACGCCTGGATCTTTCGAGCCAGCTGTGGCCTCTCAAGCCTGGTAACAACATGAGACACACACTTTTAAAAGGCATAAATGGGTAAAGGCCACATAAACTATCAACCACCTCCCTATAGAAGCTGAACAAACTGACTCATAATCCCTTAGTTCTCACGTTGTTGTTGTTGTTGTTGTTGTTGTTGTTGTTGTGCTCAGTGTGGTCGCCTAGGCTTGTCTGGGCTTGCTCCCACCTCAATCTGAACCTGCATTTTCAGAAGTATCTAAAGTGGAAATTTCTGGTTTCTTTGGAGACTCAGTTGTATCCATGATATTTTTCTAGAAACTGTCACATGAGAGGATGTTTTGCTGAAGCAGACGTGTGAGAGGTTGTTTTGCTGAGAATAGACAAATGGTGTTTCTCTGGAAGCTGTCTTGTGAGAAGGTGTGTGATGTCTTGCTGGAGTGGACGTTTGAGAGGGCATGTGATGTTCAGAAAGAATACGAATATAACCACACAGACAGTGAGAGGACACTCTTGCATTGGTTCGCCTTACAACACTTCATGGTCTTTGTTGACAACACTCTCACATTGGAGTGCAACACTTTGATGGTCTTCACTGATTTTCTCTTGTCGTGACTTCATAGATAGAAAACCTCTCAAGAACAGTATTCCTCATGCTGCTTCTGCAGAGTCGCCCTTTCTTCTGGATCAAGCTGTTGCTACTGATTTATGTTTGGCGTCTGCCAAACGGACTGGAATGCCACTAGTGATTTGTGTCTGATGTTTTGGACTGGACTGCTGATATCCTGACAATGAAGATTGGAATCTTCCCAAAGAACTACTTCTTTTTTAAAAAATTAATTTATTTTTTAATTATTTTTAATATTTTTTTTACAGTCCAGCCATTATCCCCTTCCTGTTCTGCCCTCTGACAGTTCCTCATCCCATTCCTCCTCCCTGTCTCCAAGAGAATGTATTCCCCCCACTTCCCCCACCCTGCCAGACCTCCCCACTCCCTCGGGCCTCAAGCTTCTTAAGGGTTAGGTGCATCTTCTCCCACTGAGGCCAGACTAGGTTCTGCTGTATATGTTTGTGTGGGGGGTAGTGAGATGGTGGTGGCTCATATCAGCTGGTGTATGCTGCCTGGTTGGTGGCTCAGTGTCTGAGATATCTCAGGGGTCCAGGTTAGTTGAGACTGCTGGTCTTCCTATGGGGTTGCCCTCCTCCTGGCTTCTTTCAGCCTTTCTCTAATTCAGCCACAGGGATTCCACAAGAACTACTTTTAAGCAGGTCCATAACCCCTGTTTTATATTAACCTTTCTTTTCCCCTACCTTTGGTCAGTGGGCTAGAAGGGAGGTTGAAATGTTTAAGAACCCTTATTAAAGTAGTTTTGAAAAACTAAACCTACAAGCATCCCAGAGGCTCTGCTCTCATGACAGTGTGGACTTGGTTTTTATTCAATAAAAGTTAAATTTTATTTAATTGTTGCGACACGTGGTGAGTATGTGTATTTGTAGATTACTAAATACATAAATGCACCTGCTTTGTCCATAAAATGTTACATATATGCATATGATCTCAGGACTGAACATTTACCAGCATGGCTGCCTGAAGAAGACAGGGAACTGGGAAAGCTCCTTGATCCTCAAAGACAAAGAGCTATGGGTAGCTGGGGAATGCTGACACTGGAAGAAATGGTCTGCCCACAGGAAGTGCCCCATAGTTGGTTATCCAATACCAAGGAGGCAGCATTGTCTTTATGGCTGCATAATTTCAGACAACATGCAATTAGGTCATCATTTAACTAATTTATTTCTCACGGTTTGGGGAGGGTTGTCCCTGGAGACTCTATCTGGTGATTCTTCAGTGTCTCCAACCTTATCACCTGTTTGGTGCTGCCCTTGACATCTTCCTCTGCAGGGACACCATGTACTTCTTGGTGTACTTCCTGGTGCACTTCCTCATGCACTTCCTATTGCACTTCCTAATGCAATTCCCGATGTTCTACTCGATTCACTACTCAATGCACTACCCTATGGCACTTCCTGGTGCACTTCCTGGTGCACTTCCCATGTACTTCCTGATTCACTTCCCTACACACTTCCCCATGCACTACCCAATGCACTTCCTGATGCACTACATGATGCACTACTCAATGCACTACAAGATATACTTTCTATTGCACTTCCTAATGCACTTCCTAGTACTGCAATAGGGTACTTCCTTCCTGGCAGTGCCCCTGCCTTGGGGGAGGGGCCTCTTACCTTCACTCGATCCTCACTCAAGTCTGTGGCATCCTGATCCTCCCAGTCCCTTTACTCCCACAGCCTGGTTCTGGGGAGCACTCCCATGCATCCCCCTTCCCTCAGCCTCTGTCTCCTCCAGGCCTATGTTCCCTTTCTCTTTTCATTCACCTCCCTCCTAGGCCCACCCCCACCCACTCTGCCCCTCCCTTTCCAACTTCCTCAATTCACACTTGCTCCCCAAATTGCAGTCTTTCTGTGGGAAAGGATGCTGTGGGTCCTCCTTTGCTGTGGTGTGTGTGTGTGAGTGTGTGTGTGTGTGTGTGTGTGTGTGTGTGTGTGTTCCAAGGCAGGCCTGGGAAGGTGAAAGGGCTCTGTGTACAGCTAGGACAAGCCAAAGGCCTGAGTGTCACTAGGCAGCAAGGATTGCCCAGAGGTCCGACATCCTGAGAAACTAGAGCCCCAATGCCTGTCTCAACCCAACTTGACAAATCTGTCTCTGTGATCCCTCCGTGGCAGCTTATGAGGAAAGGGGTAGGCACTACTAGATCTGCAAGCCTTCAGGGGCTTCTTTGGGACCAGACAGTGGGTCCCCTCCCTAAAATGTTGACAGGGTTCTCCTGTACAGAGATCTGGTATGCAGGATACACTGAACCAGACAGCGAGTCCCTCTTCCCGCAATAGTGACAGGGCTCTCCTATTCAGATGCATTTGAGACATACCTTTAATAAACCTCCATTCTGGAAGGTGAAATCAGTTAAGAGTTTTATAGTGGCTTTCCAGCAGACCTGGCTGGGCTGTAGAGGGAGGCACTAATGCATGTGCAGAAGGGATATGATTAGAATGACTCTTGACAAAATATAACGGTACAGAGGCTAAGTGTGACTGCTTATAGTTCTCGGTTCTACAGTTCTACTCAAGGACTGTATCACTATGAATCTAAACCTTGGTCCAAAGATTTTCATACAGACAGCTATCCTTCACAGTAAAGAGTGAGAAAACGGCAGACTTAAAAATTAGAGTCAGCGTAGATGAGTACTCCAGGCCGTCTTGGCTAGGACAGCATGTGCTGTTAGGAACATTCTGAAAACTCTTAAATTATACGTGTGAACTTAAGGGCGAGAGAAATAGAATATAAATATGTATACATGGAATGATCACAGGCATGTAAAATAAGAATAGGAGCCTGGAAGGAAGGAAACTCAGAGTGGGAGGCTTTTCTTCAGGAAAAAAAAAAAGGTGTTATGAGATAATGCAGAGATATATTAAGGCCTGCGGAATAATCCACTTGCCAGTCAGCTCTGAACAGGAGCTTCCTTGGTGCTGAGGCTCTGGGGACCCTCCTTCCCCCAGCCTTCTCTATGCCCCATAGTGAGGGTTTCTAAACACTATAGAATGGGCATTATTTGGTATATATTGGGTTATTGTTGTTTGGTTTTGAGATAAAAATTTCAAGTCCCATCTGATCTTGAACTTGCGATGTAGCTAATGATGACTTAAATTCCTGCTCTTCCTGCCTCTACCTCCCCAGTGTTGACATTATAGGTTCCTACCACCACACTCAGCTAGAATACAGTTTTCTTTCTTTCTTTCTTTTTTTTTCTTTTTTAGACAAATCTTCACCAAATATCCCTGGCTGGTCTGGAACTCACAGCAATCCTCTTGCTTCTGCTGGGATTTTGGAGCATCACACTCTGGACTAGAATAGAGTTTTAGAAATACCTATGAGTATGTCCCTACTTCACACACATGGTAATTTATGGGTAGCATTTCTAGGCTTGTTGTTGGGTCAACATGATGCTTTAGGGTTTATTTGTGTTGTTGAATCTGTCTCTGTTCATTCAGTAAATGAGTTAATGTTTATAAAGAAGCCCAGCTGGGACATGAGACTACCCATTCTCTGTTTATTGTTTATTTTTTCCTAAATTTTATTTATTTTCTGTGGGAGGTGCGTGAACATGCCAAGGCATGTGTACGGAGGTCAGAAAAAGTTAGCTCTCTCCCTCCACCATGAAGGCACCAGACTTGGTAGCTCACCCTCTGAGCCCTGCCAGTCCTGCTTAATGCTGGCTATAATAAGCAAAATTTATTTTTGTTGTGGAGTAGTATAATATTGCCAGTTGAATATATATATATATATATACATATATGTGTGTGTGTGTGTGTATATATGTATATATTATATATACACATACACACACACACACACACACACACACACACACATATATATATATATATATATATTGGCATGTGCCTGAGATTCCATCCCTCAGGAAGATGAAGAATTTGAGGACAGCTCAACTACCTATCTCATAAACAAAAACAAAAGCAGAGAGCTGTCACTCTGCATTCTCATAGTGATGAGCCTTAGTGCATTTCCATTTGTCCTTATTAGAAACCAGGCCCACCCTGGTCAGCCTCACCTTGTGTGCATGTTGTTTGAATAGGATGCACAGCAGGGTCCTGTTGTGGATGGACCCGGTGCTGTTTTTGTGAACCAATCCCCTAATGAATAAAGGAGCCAATCACTGGGCGAGTAGGCAAGGACTTCCGGGTCTTACAGAGGAAGAAAGGAAGCAGGAGAGAGTTACTTCCTTTTGGAATGGGGATAGCAGAGGGCTAACATGTAGCTGCTAGAGTTTCCTAGTATCATGGTAGATCCGCAAGGATTCACCACCCAAGGAATCAGATTTTAATAAGGCTTACAAGATTAGGTTTTAGTTGTTGCACCCAGAAATTGTTGCCATTGTTTCTGAACTGAGTTTGTGTTGTTTTCCTTCATGAGGTGCTCGTCTGGGTTCAAGAGAGAAAGGTATGGCGCAAAGTGTGAATTTGCCAGATGTGCACCACAAAGGCCATGGGGGATTTGAAGCATGAGGCTGGTGTGGTAGTGACCCGCCAGTGGGAACCTAGCATGCTGGGTGGAGAGATTTTGTAGCCCTGAGTCAGAGAGTCTCTGCGAGATAAAAACAGGTTGGCCATTACCCACCAAGTGCATGGCCACCTGGACAGAGGCATAAGCGTGGGAACGTGCCGGTTCTTTGTTTTTTAATATTTCTCATAACAGGGTCACGCTGCAGAATTGGGAGGCATGCCTGCCTTCTGTGTTTCAAGTTGATGTTTGGCCTTTTTCTAAAGCAATAAACTGTGTCGGCAGCTTTTGGCATGATCAACTTCCTCCAGTTCAGTGATGTGGATGGTTGCCTCTCTATGGCATCATTCTGCATTTCTCTGATGACTAGAGTTTAGAGGTTGAGCATCTGTTCATTTGCACTTTGATTCTCTTGCCGTTTCCCCGTCTTTCTATCTATTGCTACAATTTTCCTATTGATATTTAAGAACTCATCTTATTTTCATGTGTGTGTGTGTGTGTGTGTGTGTGTGTGTGTGTGTGTGTGTTTTAGGTCTGCTATGTTACCCAGGTTGGTCTTGAACCCTTTCCTTCTCATGGTCCTCATGTCTCATCTTTCCAAGAATACTCACACCATGCCCCCCCAGGCCCACTTATGGCTTGCTTTATAACTTAGAAAATTAAGTTAATTAACACCATGCACTTGCTTACCTATGTCCCCTACCTGCACACACCCCTCTCCAAACAATACAATCTGTATGCCTCCGTATAATTGGTGTGCACATGATTAAAAGTAGATGCTCTAGCCTGGTGGTGATGGAGCACATCTTTAATCCCAGCATTTATCAGGCAGAGGCAGGTGTATTTCTGTGAGTTTCAGGCCATCCTGGTCTACAGTGAGGTCCCAGACAGCCAGGGCTGCACAGAAAAACCATGTCTCGAAAGATAATAGGTGGACAGATGGATAGATAGATAGATAGATAGATAGATAGATAGATAGATAGATAGATGCTTTATGGGAAGAAACACAAGCAGTAAACATGATGATATAACATCATCTGTCAATCATAGTAGAGCGCCACTCAGGCTACAGCGTTTAGTAACCAGGTCCCTTACTTTAGAGCCATAAAAAGGGAAGCCAGGCAGTGGCTGAGGCCCTTGGGCATCTCCACTTCTGTAGCTGGCTGTCAGTCTTGGCAAACATATTCCTTTCTATTCTATACTATTTCTTTGCTTTGAATAAAGTGTTCTTGCTGCTTTTCAATCTGTGTGTGACTTTATTTTGTTTATTCGAGATCACGGAAATAGATTTGCCTTCAAAACATTATGTTGAATGAAATCAACTAAACACACATGAACAGTGTGTTTGTGTGTGTGTGTGTGTGTGTGTGTTGAGACAAGGTTTTTCTGTGCAGCCCTGACTGTCTGGGACCTCACTGTAGACCAGGATGGCCTGAAACTCAGAAATATGCCTGCCTCTGCCTGATAAGTGCTGGCTTTAAAGATGTGCACCACCACCACCAGGCTAGAGCATCTACTTTTACTCTTGTGCACACCCAATTATACAGGCATATAAGTAGATCAATAGGGGACACTCTCTAAAAGTTCTCTTGGAGACACAGTTTTGCCTGATTGTGCACGTACCCCAAACCAGTTAAGGACAGAGCGAACTTTCTGGTCTCTTACTGGACGTAAGTAGGGTACAATTTGGATAGAATCTGTTTAAGTTGCTGTGGTCAAGGGGAGAAGAAACATTTTCCTTTGTTCAGAGAGATGCGTGAAGAGCTTGCAGGAGGTGTTCTGGGATGCCAGCATGTGGCTGGGTGTATTCAGAGGGCTGTGTGCAGGTAGGGGACCCAGGCAAGCAAGTATATTTGGAGTGCAGAGTAAGAATCATCACGCATCGCCTCCTTCAGATGTAGCTCAGCAGTGAAGCACTTCCATGGTACTCCTAGGCAATCCGTATGGCCTCATCTCCATATTGGTTTCTATAGGAAGGGACTCTGAAGAGCCAGGTATTGGATGATGTACACGAACCCTCGAGTTCTCTTTGCACCATGCTGACTTGGAGTTCGCTGCAGCAGTGTGCTCATGAGCCCATCTAGGCAGCGGCAGTGCATCGCCACCCCGTAGCCGTGTGGGGCCCGCTCTGTTGGCCACAAGTGCGGTGAAAGGAGTTTGTTGAATACCATGTGGTGCCGTGCACACTGGTATACAGACAGCTCTTTGAGTCTCTGAGCTCACATCTTTTTGGTGTACACCTAAAGTGTACACTGGGTGGTTTCTTGCGGGTTAGTTTTCTTCCAGTGGTGGGTATTGCGCTCAAAGCTTTGAACACACAGGCAGGAATTCTATACCCCAACCCTCTTTTAGTTTTTATTTATTATTGTTATTTATTTATTTATTTTTTTGTGAGGCTTCATTAAGCTGTTCAAGCTAGCCTTGACTTTTGCTTTGTAAAGCAGACAGAGTGTCAACTATTGGACTTATTCTTAGCCTCTCACATAGCTAGGGTGACAGGCTGATACCACCAGGCCCAGCCCAAAGCTTTTCCTTTTCTTTTCTTTTTTCTTTTTCTTTTTCTTTTTCTTTCTTCCTTCTTTCCTTCCTTCCTTCCTTCCTTCCTTCCTTCCTTCCTTCCTTCCCTCCTTCCTTCCTTCCTTTCTTTCTTTTTTTTTTTTTGATTTTTGGTTTTTTTTTAGACAGGGTTTCTCTGTATAGCCCTGGCTGTCCTGGAACTCACTCTGTAGACCAAGCTGGCCTCAAACTCAGAAATATGCCTGCCTCTGCCTCCCAGAGTGCTGGGACTTCTTTTCTTTTCTTTTCTTTTTTCTTTTCTTTTCTTTTCTTTTCTTTTCTTTTCTTTTCTTTTCTTTTCTCTTTTCTTCCTTCCTTCCTTCCTTCCTTCCTTCCTTCCTTTTTTTTTTTTTTTTTGGTCTTAGTGTTTTTGAAACAGGGTTTCTCTGTGTAGCACTCACTGTCATGGAACTCACTCTGTAGGCCAGGCTGGCTGGCTTTGAGCTCACAGATCCATCTGCCTGTGCCTTCTGAGTGTTGGGATTAAAGGTGTGTGCCACCACTGCACAGCAGCTGATTTTTAATAATGTAAGTAAATAGCCCATTGGAAAACAATGAAAGATATAAGATACAAATAACAGTAGAAATTAGAAAAACAATATAGGGCTGGAGAGATGGCTCAGTGGTTAAGAGCACTGACGGCTCTTTCAGAGGTCCTGAGTTCAATTCCCAGCAACCACATAGTGGCTCACAACCATCTGTAATGGGATCTGATGCCCTCTTCTGGTGTGTCTGAAGAGAGCAACGGTGTACTCATATTCATAAAATAAATAAATAAATCTAGAAAAAAATGCTAAAAATTTGTTTTTAAAAAGAAAAACAATATAATACTGGATTCAAAAGAAAAAAAATAATTATAAGACATTATTACATCAGACTCCATGGCAGCCTATTTGAATATATAGAGAAAATTATCCCTAAAAAATACAATTCGACACAATAAAATAGAGAATTTAAATAGAATGGTTGGAATATAGGAAACTGGAAAAGTAAAAGTAATCCGGGAGACAGTCTCATGTAGCCCAGGCTGGCCTCAAACTTTCTATGAAGCTGAGGCTAGCCTTGAACTCTGGATCCTATCACCTCCACCTCCCCAGTACTGGAATCAAAATGTGTACCACTATGTTCTACCAGGAAGAAATCTGAGGTGTGACAGAGACTGTTCACCAGAAGTAAACAGAGGTTCTTGTTAAAGCCAGGAGCTCTCAGATTATTTCTAGAAACACCAGTTATGAGGAAAGAATGCTTGCCACAGTCATCATTACTCAACATTATTTTAAAGCTCAGGTGCACCGAGACAGGGATGTGATAAGGGTTTACATATTGACGAGAATCTGAAAGACAAACATTCTGAATGTGGTGGTCATACCTATGTTCCCAACACTCAGGAAGCTGAGGCAGGAGGATCATAAGATCAGGTTAGATTACATAGTAGCAGACCATCTCAAATAAAATAAGAATTAAAAAAACCTCACTTAGTGAAACAGAAATAAAATAAACTAAATATGCAAGACATTTAAGGATAGTAGTAAACATTAAATTGGAAATAAACAAATGGTAACTAGGAGAAGCAGGTGAAGGCCCTCAGAGTCCAGCTGGGCTGGGCCAGCGAGGTCAGCCTCCTGGAGGAGAAAAACCCAAGCTACGGACAGCCCACAGCAGGGCAATGGCAACCCAGAGGGAGTAGGGACTCTGTGTGTGTGTGTGTGTGTGTGTGTGCGCGCGCGTGCGTGCATATGTGTGAGCATATGTGTGCATGTATGTATTTGTGTGCGCACTCGTGCAAGAAAGCCATGTGGCAGCTGTTAGATGGGGAACTGGACAGAGAATTCCACCCAGAGAAGGTAGAATTCTTCAAGAACAGGAAGCCATTGAAGGCTTTCAAGCACATGTATACCTTTAAAATCTGATTCATGGTTTGTGGGGCGGTGGGGAGGAGGAGAAGGAAGGGGAGCAAGAGAGAGGAAGGAGTCGCTTGGAACTCAGAGCTTTGTATGTGCTAAGGACACGCTAATCCCAAAGCTATACCTCCAGTTTTGAGGCATGCTTTAAGAACTACACGTTTTTGTTTGTGTATTTTTTTGAGACAGGATTTCTCTGTGTAGCCCTAGTTGACCTGGAACTCACTCTGTGAATCAGGCTAGTTGTGGAATTCACAGAGATTCACCTGCCTCTGTCTCCCTACTGCTAGAATTAAAGACTAGCACCCTGCCAAGAACTGTTTTGTCTTCCTGACAGGGGGAAGGAAACAGAGCTGTGAAAGACCACTTAAAGAGCTAAGGCTAGCCCAGCCAGACGAGGCTTACAGAACTCATTGGCACTGAAAGTGAGTGGTTGGGGCTGGAGAGATGGCTCAGCCCTTCGGACCAGCTCAGATCTCTGTAAGAGCAGACCATGCCCTCGACAGCTGATCCATCACGGAAACTCCAGTCTTCTTGGTTTTAATTAGGGGAATTTAATCTGTCTCTAGTAAGTGTAATCTGTGGTGGGCTTTGGTTTATTTTGCAGTGCTGGGGACTTGTAGAGTAAACCAGCCCCTCGGCTATAAGACCGTGATTTTCCTCCTATTTCTCCTTTGCTTCCCGTTGCCTTTGCCTTTTGTTTCTGGATCTTGAAGGGCCCTGGAGGCTGACGATTTGGAAGTGGGTTTTGTTTACTAGTTTTCCAGAGTCTGGGGAACCCATGCATGTATCTGCACAGACTCGCAAGTCTGACCTCCTTGTTTGATCCTCCTGGTCTAGAAACTATCCGGGCCTTAGGACCACTTTTAAATATTAACTGCAGTCCCCTCCACAGCCCGCCTTCCATTACTTCCTCACAAATCTTTGTGGGCACTCCTCATTTCTTAGAAGTAGAGGATTTCCAGTAAGTGAAGCTGTTGGTGGCACGGCTTGGAAATTTTGTGCACACCCCCTCCCCATCCCACCCACCATCACCACCCCCGCACACTCCCAGGAGACTGAAAAGCCCAAGCAGCAGGCTGTGTAGAAGGAGAGGACTGAGAAGACAGAGGGACAGCACGGAGAGAGGACAGAGGCGACCTCTGCGCGCCCAGCTGTTTCTGACCCAAGCTGAACTCCTGCAAGTTTGCCCCTGCCTTCCTGAGCTCCAGGCTCCACAGCTCCTGAGCTGAGACCACCCAGAGAGAGCCTACAGCAGGGACAGAATCCCTCTGTTCTGCAGAACTTCAGAGAAGTTCAAGATCCTCCCACTAGAGGGCACAGGTGTGCTTCGCAGAGCCGAGAGACTTGGGAGGAGCTTCTGGGTCTGAACCAACCTTCTAGGGTGAGGGGAAGGATCCTTTCTTCTTGGTGCAAGGACCCTCCAAGTGCCTCCATAGGCACACCCCATACACCCCGGAGGCTGCAGGAGGCTACAGGAACTGAGTCAGCCCCTCATTGGAGCGACAGATGTCAGCACATTCACAACCTGCCCGTGGGGTCTTTATGTGTGCCTCTCTGGTCTGCATTCTGAATGGTCCCTTTGGCTGAATGCTAACTCGTCTATTGAATTCTTTGTTGGCTGCTGCACTGTTTACAGGTCTATATCTAGGTAGCTCATTAAAAAAAGAACTCATGCTGCTTACACACTTTCCATATCCTTACATTACAATCTAAATTCAGCCTTTGTCACCATGGACACAGTCAGCGTCACTTCCTTCACCTGTGTGCCTGTATAGAATACACACAGCAGCTGCGATGCTCAGGAAAGCGGTGCCGTGTCCACAGCTTCTACCCACCCTGCCCCTGTGGCCCTCCCTCCCTCCCTGTCCCTCCCTCCCTCTCCCTTCCTTCCTTTCTTTTTTTTTCCCTTGTGCATTCCACACCACGTCTTTTTAGCAGTCTATTTGGAATTGCTAATTTGGGAACTAATTTGAGAGTGGATCTTTCTTCCAACACCTGAGAGCACTAGATTACCTGGAATAGGGCTTGCCGATGTTCTGTAGAACTTTGGGATCAGTACCTACTCCCAAGCACAGAAGTAGCCCAGGACCAAGAGTCCACTTTGCTGGCTGGCAAACACTCGGGTCCCTTTGGTTCCAGCAGCCCCTGAAAAGTGTGGCTCCTCCTTCATGGTTCAGACACGGTGGCAGGGGGTGGGCCACGGGCGACTCCCCAGGGCACTCTGAAACTGGACCACAACCTTGACCTGCGAGTCTCCTTTCCCCCTGTAGGTGGTCTCACCCCAGTAATGTTCCCCTCTCTCTGTTCTATTCTTCTACCCCTCTTTTAATAAAAATGCTCTTGTTGCTGGAAGTCACATACCTTTAATTCCAGCATTCAGGAGGCAGACAGGCAGATCTCTGTGAGTTCGAGGCCATCTTGATCTGCATAGTGAGTTCCAGGACAGTCAGTGTTTTAAAATATAATGGGGCAGCAGGGATAAGGGGCACCTGGTGGCGCCATGCCAAAGTGTCTGCTAAGAAATCATGCCATATGACAGATCTGATATTAGGAAGTTTATTATGGGGAGGGAACGGGAGGGAGGGAGGACCTGGAGAAGGGTAGAGGTAGACAGATGGGAGGGGTATGAGGGCAGAGAGAGGAGACAGAGGAGGACAGAAAAGAGGGTGGGGGGGGAGAGGGAGGAGGAAGTGAGGGGAGAGGGAGAGAGGAGAAGAGAGGAGAGAGAGGGGTAGCAAGCAGTCCTTTTATGTATGCTACCCACACCTGGTGGCTGGTAAGGGCAGCAGGTAATGATGTAAGCTGTTGCTAGGTCCTTGGGAGGAGCCTAGCTGAATGGACTGTGAGCTAACATTCCTCTCTCTTTTTTTTTATTTAATTAAAAATGAGGAACTAGGAAGGGATAATGGTGGGGCAGGAGTGAGGTCACTGTGTTCTTTAGACTACTTCCTGCTAACTTTGGGGAGATGTTCTGTCTTTGGGGACCCTAAGAAAATTGGAATGCTGGTCAAGTCCTGCGAGAGCTGGCTGTTTCACTGCTGTCCAGGATCTGTGGGACTAGCTCTGATGAGGAAAGTGCAGGCCCAGTAGAAGAGTCTCTGAGGATAGTGTGGAGCACCTGTGGGTAGCTTCTCTGGCGTTGTCCTGTATGCAGATTTTTTGAGTAAATTCCTGGATTTGGCAGGATGCTGAAACACACATACATATTAGAGGCAGGAAATAAAGTTAGGTTAGGGAGGAAAAAACCTTAGGAGGACATGGGTTTGGTAGTTGGGGGAGGGGAGTCCCAAACCTAGGGAAGGGGAAGGAATACCACTCCCCAGAATAGGTAATAGGTGGGAAACTTAGGCTGGTGATTTACAGGGGTACTTATCCAGCATCCTATGGCCCATGAGAGGTGGATCTGAGTGAATTTTCTGAAGCTTACAAGAATCTTTAAGTTTACAAAAAGAGATAAATTTTAGACATGTTAAATTGTTTGTATGCTATACTGAAATCCATATTGTAGAAAAGTAGTAGACACCATATTTGTGCCAAAGCAGAGGCTTGTTAAACAGTTTTTTCTTCTAAAAGCAAGAGCAGCAGTGCTACTTAAGGTGAGCTCAGGACGATGGAAACCGTCTGTGGAGCAGAAGGGGCAGGAGGGGCTCTTCCCCTCTGCCCAGAAGACTGCGGATCTACGCAAAGCCTGTGAACAACAGAACCTGTTTATGTTAGTAAGAAGAGATCTGGTAGTCTTAAGGGAGCCAGCGAATTGACTAATGAACTAACACACCAATGGAGGTGGATTACCTGGGGGTCAGGACTTAGTTGTCTGTCCCCTAGCTGTCAGGCTACTGTTAGCTTAGCTATCAATGTGGCCGAGATTAGAGAGGGATAAATAGAATCTAATTGCCATATATTAATTGAAATGACAGAGATTAGTTCAGAGTCCATGTACCCAGGTTCCACGGCAACGCCAGCAAAGGCGATGTTTTGGCCACCAGGCCCAGGAAACAAGAAGCATTGTCCTGTGGACAGATGACCTCATCTTGTCGTAGGCAACATGGGACAATTAAATCTCCAGGTGTCCTCTCTTTGTTCACAGGTCAGGCCTGGCCCTGACCATAGGTGAGGCATCAGGGCAGTCTTGCCCAGGGGTTGTTGTACCTCAACCCAGGTGGAGTCCAGTGTTGCTGTGCTATATCTTCTTGGAGACTTGGGGGCTGGGGTGGTCCATAACTGTTAAGATTTTTGGAGTCTCTGTCATGTAAGTTTAAACATGTAATGCCATATTCAGCAGATCTCTGGCAGGTTTGAAGGCTACTAGGTACTAAGCATATCTGAATTAAGCAACCTATGTCTATGTTATCTGCTCTAAACTTTACCTTGAGGACATGAAACAGGAGGACAAATGAAGCCAGATGTTGTAATTAACTGCCTTTGTTCTTCGAAAGACTTCAAATATAATTCTAAACACATTAAAGGATATAATCATTTATAAGGTTACTGACGACTAACCTGTATTTCCTAATTATAGTAGCTTTTATGAGACTAGAACTGTTATAGTAGCTTTTTAGACTAGAGGTTGTTAGGTTTATACTACCTTTTGAGACTAGATCTGTTAGATTTGAGCCTTAAAAATCATTTTTAGCTGAAGCTTTTCTAGAATCAAAACAAAACTTTTAAATCTATAAGCATAGTCTACTAAGAGTCTGGGAACTTTTCTGCCCCTTATATGGTACATCATTATAAAAGTCTTTTAGGTTCCGTGGCAACCTTATAAAAAAATCAAGGCTATATTATAGCTTAATAACATTGGCAAAAACAAGGCTAGAATGTTTTCAAGGCAATGAATTTTAACCTCTTAAATGTTATAAACCTCCAAAGTAATATTTAAAATAAAGTACCTTTTAAGGAGTGAAAACAGAACAACATTGTAAACATCTTATCAAGACAGGATAGTAAAGTGAAAACTTCTGGTTTGTTTGGAAAGTCAGTTATGCCAAATGATGCTTTGCTGAGGCACACGGGACGTCTTGCTAAAGGAGGCATGTGAAAGAATGTTTTCCGGAAGCAGAGACAGGTGAAAGGATGGTTTGGTATAGCAAACGCGTGAAAGGATTCGTGTTGAAGGAGTGGAAATGTGACCCCCAGGCTCTGGGACCTAGAGCATTGGTTCAATTTGCTCTGCCTCTGCTCTTCACGAACAACACCCATGTATTGGTTCGCCTTACATAACGTTGTTGAGCTCCAATTGTGGTAATGCTGCCATTGAGAGAAACTCGGCAAAGAACTGCTCCTGAGCTCTCTGTGGTGCCAGGAGCCATTCTCACTTAGATCTCAAAACCCCCTCCTTTCAGCCAGTTCTAGCCTGCTTTTAGAAGGAAAAATACTAGCTTTCAAGACTAGCCAAGTAGCTAGATGGTCAGTACATGCAGAGCTCACCAGAGTAGGCTAGGACAAACAGAGCTCACCTGTGGTTAAGTTACCATAGCAACTCCTTTCCACTTCACCTCCTCATGATCAATGTATTGTGCCAAGTTCCTGCAGCAATAGCCAGCTTTTCCCTGAGATTCTGAGAGACAATTCTGAGAAACTTTTCCCAAGAAACAATACTAGCCCCCTGAGATTGTTCCCCAAATACAATATCTTACCCTCTGTACCCCTCCCTATACCTTGCTTGCCTACCTTTAAATTGCCGTGTATAAAAGATAACATTTGACAGATTGATCAGAACACTGTCTTGCTGTCCGTCTCTTGCATCTCATGTCTCTCATCCTCTCCTAGGTGGTCCGGGGACCCTGTTGACTGTCCAGGGGTCAGGACACCCTGGCACCCAACGGTGAGGCTCCTGTGGAGTCATCAAGGAGAGGATGCCATGCAACATGAAGGAAGGGCCGTTCGGATGCAGCTCCAGCAGCGGATAGGTCAAGGAACGGTTTACCCGCCAGTGCTCAGCCAGGGAATAATCTTCACAGTGTAAGTCTTGGAAGGTAAGACATGGGACAAACATTCAATTAATACTCCCTATTCATTTCATGGCTTAAAGAAACTCTCAAGACTCGAGGGACTAGGGTTAAGAAAAAGGATCTTAAGAATTTTTTAGACTTTGTCGGACAAATGTGTCCTTGGTTCCCAGAGGAAACATGGACTAGAGTAAGTGATTATGTTAGAGATTACTATGAAACTTTTGGTCCTGAAAAAAAAAATCCCTGTTACTGCCTTTAACTACTTGTCTCTGATTAATGATATTATTCAGAATTCCTGCTGCTTCCAGGATCTCGTTTCTGAGGGAGACCGTTCTCTGAAAAAGCACTCTTCCAGACACTGTCTCTGTGCACTCTTACCCTTCCCACCTGTGTTGTGATTGAAATGGAGGAGGGACTTTTAAAATGGTCTCTGTTTGTAGCTGCTCTTTCCCCTAATTTCTCAAAAAGACCATGTAGCAGGAAAGTCTATCCTTCTCTACAAACTGAAATCTAGTCATAATCCAGGTGCTGACACTCTATCACCCGGGAGTGAAAGAATAAGGTTGCAGGCTAGGAATCCCCCATGCCTGAGTCTTGGGTGACCCCAAAGGAGCAGAGGTTCAGCCCAATCTTTGTTGGCCTGGAAGTGTGTGCACATCACACCTGCCTCCAGGGTCCGGCCACATCGGGCTGGGAGGGTCCCTGTCGTCTTTTCCCATCTTGCCTCAACGGAGCAGCTGTGGTGAGGACAAGCACTGGGGCTGGCAGAATCACTGCAGGGTCTGTGGGGCTCATGCCTGAGGGCGCTCAGGTCCTCAACACCTACTGCTAGTGGGGGAGGGTGGGCTTTGAATACTTAATCCTGGCCCTGTAACAGGAAATGCGTAATGGGAATTGCCTATGTGCCGCTGTGAGCCCGTGTACGTACGCACATGATGCTGTGTGTAACCCTGGCGCGACACTGTGCGTGGCGGCCACATAAGCGGAAATGAATTAACTAGTTCATCCAGCCTCTGTGGGAGGCTAATTGGTTCTCAGAGAGTGTGGGCTCGGATGGTTTGAACTGATTGGCTTAGAAGCTTGTGGTAGGCGGGTTCTGTTATAAGCCTATAAAAGCTAATCTGATTCTGCCCGCGTGGCTCACACTCTCTTACCCTGCATGGTAAGACTGTGACCCCCAGAGCTCTGGAATCAAAATCCCTCTTTCTATTTGCATCAAGACTGTTTCTTGTGAGTGACTGGGGTGCCGGCTTCCGAGGCGTGGGGTGCTGGGGTGCCCCCGTTTTTTCTTTCGGGTCTTACAGGAGGAAGCCAGCTTGGAGGAGAAAGCTGCCTGCTGGAGAGTCACTGAAGAAATTTCTTCTCTCTGCCAAATGGTAGAAAGCCGCAGGGAGCAAGTAGCCCTCTTAAAGGTTCTACGAGATTTAGAGGGACAGATAGTCACTCTAACTTCAGGATTTAATTCAAAGACAATTACCCAGAAAAAGCCAGAGCCAAAATCCTTGCAGAAAAGTCCAGTCCTGGCTTTCCCACTCTCTTTACGCAGCAGGGGGCACTGTTCCCTGTGAAGCCCCTCAGGAGGAGAGTCCGGTGATAATGAGGGAGAGGAGGAGGGAGAAATAGGAGATCAATCTCTAGGTACTCCACCCCCGCATTCCCCATATACTCCAACCCCGACCCGGATGAAGGCAAAGACGGTAATGCATCAAATTACTCCTATCAGCCCCGTGACTTTAAAATTTTAGAAAAATTAAAGTCTGCAATCACTGCCTATGGGTGGACTGCTCCCTTCACTTTGCCACTTAGGATCTCCCACTGAGGGCTGGCTTACACCTAAGGAATTTATCCAGCTTGCTCGAGTCACACTCTCTAGGGGAGAATTTGTTCTCTAGAAGTCAGAGGCGACTTAAGCAGCCAGAGAAATCAAATGTAGAAACTGCTCACGGGCAGAGTATAAGTCCTGTACTGCAAAGAAACTCTTGGGCTCTCCTCCCCTCCCCCCTCTCTCCACATGGTCATGGCCAGCCTCTACTTCTCTACATACTCTCTGCCTTTCTCTGCCTCCACTACCCCATTAATTCTCATCCTCTGTTCTGAATAAACTCTGTTCTATACCATGTCTCTGTGTGTCTGGTCCCTTGGGGGAAGGAATGCCTGGGCATTGGCCCGCCTGGGCACCCCCTTTCCCCACACCACAATATATCACATTCTCTAAACCTCTTTCTCTTTTAATGAACCCAACAGAGGTTAAAAAAGCAGGGCGCTGGCGAGCAACTATCAGTGGCTCCCACTGTGCCTCCTCTCCCTTCTCTGGTAGAATTCCCAAAAGACAAAGATTTAAATCTTAAACAAGAGAGAGGAAAAAAAAATACAAGTTTCAGGAAAGCAATTGTTCCACATGCAGGACATTGTATGTGTGTGTGATGTGTGTGTGTGTGTGTGTGTGTGTGTGTGTGTGTGTGTATATATATATATATATATATATATATATATATATATATGTTAAAAGCTATTTGAAAACTCTTCTGGGTAGAAAAGGAAAGCAGGAGACATCCTGCTTCCTCTCGGGATCCTACTTAGTTCTGGTTAGGATATTTGGATCTCTTTGGGACATTAAGTTCTCTTCCCTCCCTCTATATTGTCTGTCTATTGGTGCACCAATCTGTCTATATATCTGTCAATTTACGTTTGTCCTTGTTGTTTGTTTTTGGGTTTGTTTTTTTTTTGTTTTGTTTTTTGCTTTTTGTTTTTGAGACAGGGTTTCTCTGTATAGCCCTGGCTGTTCTGGAACTCACTCTGTAGACCAGGCTTGCCTCAAACTCAGAAATCCGCCTGCCTCTGCCTCCCAGAGTGCTGGGATTACAGGCATGCGCCACCACCGCCTGGCTGTCCTTGTTGTTTGAATGGTTGTTTGTTTCATGTTAAAAAGAAAAATTGATTAAAAAAAATAAAAAAAAAACCAACCAAACAAGCAAAAAAACAAAACAAAACAAAACAAAACAAAACAAAACAAAAACCGCTATGCTGGCAGTCCTGCCAGTTGCAGTTTATACAGCGGAAGGTGATTTAAGGTGCCTCACATTCTTAACTAGGAGTCAAACACAGCTGGAGAAAAAGTTGCTTCTTAAAGGGCCAGCAGTTCTGGGACAAGTGGACTAATGGATATTTCTCCTAGAAAAATTTCTACCATGGTGATGATTCGGTTCAAAGTGCTTTATTCCCTTGAAATTACAGCTGATAAAAATAAATAAATAAATAAATAAAGAAAGAAAGAAAGAAAGAAAGAAAGAAAGAAAGAAAGAAAGAAAAAAGAAAAAAAAGAAAAAAGAGAAAAAATTTGTTTGGTTCAAATTTATAAGATTCGTGTCATTGCTTCGTTTTTATTTCTAATTGGTCTTAAAGGTATAAATGTTTTACATGTCTTGACTATAGAGTATTGGCTCATAAGTTATTGGACATGATTTAAAAGGTATATTGATAGTAACAAAAAGTAAGTTTAAAACTGATAATTCAGGGTTAGAGCTATCTTAAGCAGCACATGGCATGACACAACTCAAGAAAAACAGACCTCTAAGATATTTCTAAATTGAAATAATGTTTTATGTGGTTCTTATCCTAGAAATTAGACTTAAAGAAAATAAGATTTAAAATAATGTCTCTATAATAAGTTAAACTGTCATACATTCAAACATAAGAACTGATAGACAAATGTTTGCAGTATGAAAGTGATGTTTGCCATTAATATTAAGGAGAAAAGATTGCTTAAAACTGGGCTTTGCTTTCAAAAATTGTGGTTATGCTTTAATATTACAGGTTCCTTTTGTTATTTGACCTTCATACAATGGGGTCTGGTTACAGGCTACTCCATGCAGGACCGGTGGGTGTAGGTCTGGCCTTAAAGATAATAGACTCAGATCAGAAGATTTACATTTGAGTTAATACAAAGCTCAGAGCTGCCTCAACAAAGGCTTGAGAGATGCTGCTTTTGTCTTGCAGGACTCACCTAGTTTACCCGGCCTCTATAGGAAACTGATTGGTTCTCAGAGAGTGCAGGCTCGGATAATTTAAACTGATTGGCTTAGAAGCTATGGAGTGGTTTGTGTTAGGCGGGTTCTGTTATAAGCCTATAAAAGCTGCCCCAATTCTGCAATCGGGGCTCACACTCTTTTACCCTGCATGGTAAGATTGTGAACCCCAGAGACTCTGGAATTAAAATCCTCCTGCTATTGCATCAAGACTGTTTCTCGTGGGTGATTGGGGTGACGCCTTCCAAGGCGTGGGGCGCTGCGGTCTTACACACTCAGCTCTCTTCTGCTGGGAAGGATTGCAGAATTGCGAATGCACGCAGAGAGTTTGTGACTAGAGGTTGAAATGCTTGGAAAGCAAAAAGAGCCAGGGGAGAACAACAGGTTCAGGTTTCACGGGGAGTGAGACTGGGAACATACTGCCTGGTGAAGCAGGGAAACAAAAAAGGCTGGAAGGTAAAGTGTCACTTGCCCGCCCACCCCATCCGCACTCCACGCACTCTCACCACCAGCTGCCAAACGCACCGCAGAGAGACCAGGAGGTGGCTCAGAGACAAAGGGTTAACGAGGAACCAAGCTCATCAACCAAGGGCATCCAGAGGGTTTGTTTGGGCCCACAGGGGCACCTTCAGCCTTCCCAGGCTTTGTGCAATGATGGTATTCCTGCCTAGAATGAATCCACTTGGAGACTGATAGAAAGGCTAGATCTAAAGCATTTAAAGAGGATAGTTTGCATTTTTGTTATGTTAAGGAAATGGCAAATAATACAGCCCCGGGTGATCCCACAAGATTGAAAGGGATTCAGCTGCTCTAGAAGCTGGCCCACAAAGGTTACAATGGTTGTGGCGGTGGAGGCATGAAGCCACAAAAATAGAACGAAATGAAACAAGAGGGGTAAATGTTATCAAGGTTAGAACAGACTCAGCGGGAATTGCTGTACCTCTCACAAATGCTAAGATTATGTCATCATGGGTGATCAAGGAGGACTGGCATAAAGCTTGTAGGAACTTCTTGGGTGAAATTAATAACAAATATCCTAAAAGCAAAAGTGTACAGTTTATAAAAAGAACTAATTGGATTCTTCCACATATAGTAAAGAGAACACCAACTCCAGAGGCACCAACATTTTATGCTCATGCAAACAAGATGGGGATGGCATGCTATAAGTCAGATAAAATAAGAAGATGGTCAAAAAGCTGTAAACATCGCTCAGAATTAGAATTGTATGTGATCCTTGTGATATTATTAGATTATCCTGAGCCTCTTAATATAATTACTGATTCTTTATATGCAGAGTCATTTTGCATATAGAGACGACTGAATTTGTACCTGGTTACTGAGAATTATCTTTGTTATTTAGACAGTTACAACAGGTCATCAGAAATAGAAAATATCCATTATATGTTACTCATATTTGGTCTCATACAGGTTTGCCAGGATCATTAGTTTAAGGAAATGAGGAATTTGACCAATTAACAGGGAATGTGTTAAAAGCCTCAAAATTTCATGAGAAACATCATATTAATGGGAGAGGGTTAAAGAAAAACTTTCTATCACTTGGCATCAAGCCAAAGAAATAATAAAAAAAAAAAGTTCTATGTGCTCTCTATACAACCTAATTTTGTTACCTGTTGGTAGTAACCCTGGGGTTCCAAAAGAAATGGCATCTGGTAGATGGATGTTTTCAATTTTGGAGAATTTGGAAAACAAAGGTATATGCACCATTGATACATTGATACATTCTCAGGATTTCTATAGGGAACTGCTTTAAGTTCTGAAAAGACTGATTGTATAATTATACATTTACTGGAAATAATGGTAACTATGGGGATACCTGCACGAGTTGAAACTGACAGTGCTCTTGCATATGCATCCAATAAGATGAAGCAAGTCTGCATATTACAGTATAAAGCATATCAGTGGTGTATCACAATCCCACAGGACAAGCGATTGCAGAAAGAGCCAATCATACCTTAAAGGGGATGCTTATTAAAAGCGGAGAGAAAAAAACAAAACAAAACCCAGGGACAGACTAAATAATGCCTTGCTAACTCTAAATTTTCTTAATGTTGGTGTAAAGGGAACAACAGCAGCTGAGAGACACAGCTAAAAGCAAACAAAAAAGCTGGGGTGGTGGTGGCGCTCGCCTTTGATACCAGCACTTGGGAGGCAGAGGCAGGCGGATTTCTGAGTTCGAGGCCAGCCTGGTCTACAGAGTGAGTTCCAGGACAGCCAGGGCTACACAGAGAAACCTGTCTTGAAAAACAAAAACAAAAACAAACAAAAAACCTGAGGACCGAGGCCAACCAATATACTATAAGGATGTGTTGGCATTAGAATGGAAACATGCAGCCGGGCGGTGGTGGCATGCACCCTTAATCCCAGCGCTTGGGAGGCAGAGGCAGGAGGATTTCTGAGTTCGAGGCCAGTCTGGGAACCTGCAATAGTTTTAAGATGGGAACGTGGTTATGCTTATGTGTCTACAGAAAATGAAAGGATATGGTGACCAACCAAACTTATAAAAATCAGATCTGACCAGGGAAAAACTCTGACATCACCTGACACATGAATGTCTTTACAAAGCAAATAGCCCAAGTGATTCACAGACTGTTTCAGTTACTGATTTATCAAAAAAAATGCATGTGAATCAATTTCTAAAGGGCTAGCCCAGTGATAATCACACAGAGACAGACAATACATACTGGACGATGATACAGAGACTGAATAACCCCAAAGACTGGGCATAAATGCTACAGCTAGCTTTTTTCAGACTAACCATTTTTTCCTTGGTGCCCAAAACAGGAATTCTTCAGCCCAGTTCATCAGGAAACAAAGAAATATATATAAAGACCATCATCCTGACCCCTTAAGTTGGGATGTGTGGTTTTGGTTGTTATCATTTAGGATTTTAGATTATTTTACTTAATCTTGTATATTGATAAAAATTTAAGTTTTCATAATTATTGTATATATTGAAAGAAATTTAAGGTTGTTTTGTTAGACTATTGTTTGACTATATTGTACAAAAGCCATTAATTGAAAATGTGATGGTTCTTATAATTATTTCTTTTTTATTAGATATTTACTTTATTTACATTTCAAATGTTAACTCCTTTCCACATTACCCCACTGAAAACCTCCTATCCCATTTCCCCTCCCCCTGCTTATCCCCCTCCCCCCATTCTGACTTGCATTTCCCTGTTTTGGGGAATCGAGCCTTCACAAGACCAATGGCCTCTCTCACTGATGTCTGAAAAGACATCTTCTGCTACATATGTAGCTGGAGCCATGGGCTCCTCCATGTGTGCTCCCACTGCTTACCAGCCCCCACACACATACTTTCATGACTTGACATTACCCTACACTGGGGCATCAAGCCTTCACAGGACCTCTCCTCTCACTGATGTCTGAAATGGCCATCCTCTGCTACATATGTAGCTGGAGCCATGGGTTCCTGTTTGGTTGGTGGTTTAGTCCCTGGGAGCTCTGGGGGTTCTGGTTGGTACATATTATTGCTCCTCCTGTGGGGCTGCAAACCTCTTCAGCTCCTTGGGTCCTCTTTCTAGCTGCTCCATTGGGGACCCTATGCTCATTCTATTGGTTGGCTGTGAGACACTGGTGTTTTGATCCACTTTCCAATAAGGATAAAAGTATCCACACTTTGGTCTTCCTTCATCTTGAGCTTTATGTAGTCTATGAGTAGTATCTTGGGTAGTCTGAGCTTTTGGGCTAATATCCACTTATCAGTGATTGTATACCGTGTATGTTCTTTTGTGATTGGGTTACCTCACTCAGGATGATAGCTTCTAGCTCCACTCATTTACCTAAGAATTTCATGAATTCATTGTTTTTAATAGCTGAGTAGTACTCCATTGTGTAAATGTACCACATTTTCTGTATCCATTCCTCTGTTGAAGGACATCTGGGTTCTTTCCAGCTTCTGGCTATTATAAATAAGGCTGCTATGAACATAGTAGAGCATGTGTCCTTATTACATGTTGGAACATCTTCTAAGTATATGCCCAGGAGTGGTATAGCTGGGTCCTCAGGTAGTGCTATATCTAGTTTTATGAGGAACCACCACATTGATTTCCAGAATGGTTGTACTATCTTGCAATCCCACCAGCAATGGAGAAGTGTTCCTCTTTCTTCACATCCTCGCCAGCATCTGCTGTCACCTGAGATTTTCATCTTAGCCATTCTGACTAGTGTGAGGTGGAATCTCAAGGTTGTTTTGATTTGCATTTCCCTGATGATTAAAGATGTTGAACATTTCTTTTTTTTTCTTTTTTCTTTTCTTTTTTCTTTCTTTTTTTTTTTTTTTTTTTTTTTGTTTTTCAAGACAGGGTTTCTCTGTGTAGTCCTGGCTGTCCTGGAACTCACTCTGTAGACCAAGCTGGCCTCAAACTCAGAAATCCACCTGCCTCTGCCTCCCAAGTGCTGGGATTACAGGCGTGCGCCACCACGCTCAGCTCTGAACATTTCTTTAGGTACTTCTCAGCCATCTGGTATTCCTCAGTTGGGAATTCTTTGTTTAGTTGTATACCCCATTTTAATAGGGTTATTTGGTTTTCTGGAGTCTAACTTCTTGGGTTCTTTGTGTATATTGGATATTAGTCCTCTATAATTATTTCTATTCTGTATAGATTGTTAATGTTAGAGAAAGGGACAATTCTTAAACAGAAAGGGGGATAAGAAGTGAAAACTTAAGGGTTCTTTGGGAAGGCAGTTGTGTTGGATGGTGCTTTGCTGGGGCAGAAGCAGGTGAAAGACTTAAGACAGACTCGCGAAGGAGCGTTTTGCTGAAGCACACACAGGAAAAGAATGTTCTGATAAAGCAAGCACATGAAAGGACACATGATGAAGGATTATTTGCTAATGACATGCACGTATTGGTTTGACTGACATTGTGTAGTTGAGCTCCATTTGTTGATACTCCATAGAGAGAAATGCATCAAAAAATTTCTGGTGGTATGCTGATGGTTTCTTGCCTCTTCTGTAGACTTAGACTGATTGGCAGAGTGATATCAGCTGAGATAGACTCATGTGCTGAAGTAAGACCCATGGAGGATGCGTGATAGTTGAAGAGTGTATAAAAAGGACTTGACAGATAGTGATGGAGGCTGAGTTTGGCTTGCTTATAGAGCTGGCTGTGCAATGCTTGTTGGTATCACGTCTTTGCTGATCTTTGCACAAACTTTCCCTGGCCTTCCTGTTGGCCTTGGCCCCACTGCTCCTCAGAAAGAGCAGACCATTGTTGCATCCAGTCACTGTCTGGGGCCATCCCCAAAGAGGACAGCCTAGCTCTAAAGACAATGCTAACCTTGACCACCATCCAGGCTGTAAGTTCACCTCACATCTAGAAGCTGGGCAACTGTTCTTTCTCAAAGAAGATTTGGGGACTGCAGCTCTGGCTGTGGGGAGCAGCTTCCCATGGCTCTGAGGTTCCTTACTAGAGATGTTAAGGGCATGAAAGAGAATGCACTTCATGTGACTTAGAATATATTGACTTAGAGTCTTAGCTTATCTTTCATCATATTACATTTCTTTCTTTCTTATTCAGTGTTTCTGTTGTTGGGATAAACACCATCACCAAAAGCAACTTGGGGAGGGAAGGATTTATTGGGTTTACAGGTTATAGTCCATCCTCAGGAATGGGGTAGGGGCAAGGGGAGAACAAGGCAGAAACTTAACACAGGAACCTAGAGGCAAAAAATGAAACAGAAGCCATGAGAAGTTTGATTACTGGCTTGCTCAGCCTGCTTTCTTACACAAATCAGGAGCACCAGCCTTTCTGTGACATCACTACCTACCTCCATCAAACATTAATCAGGAAAGTGCCCTACAGTCTTGCTCACGTGTAATCTAATGGAGGCATTTTCTCAACTGAGGTTCCTTTCTCCCCCAAACTCTAGCTATGTAAAACACACACACACACACACACACACACACACACAAATATCCAAATATCCAGCCTCTTTAAAATATCATGTGTCTCAACTGTGGGCTTCTGACATATGCTCTTACCCCAGGAGAGAAGAACCAGTCACATCAATCAAAACTCAGAAGTGTGACTAGCTCAGTGTCTGATGCCTGAGACCCATGATCCTTTGGGATCCTAGGGCATGAGAGGTCCCATTTCTCAGGCTCTGCCTTCCACAGCACATAGAGTTCAACTCACAGACTTAGGATGGCTTTAGTCCATGCCTGCTGCTGTCTTGGCAGTTGTCCTTTTGTGCTGGTATCTCCAATATGCTGGGGTCTCCACTGAACTAAGGCTGTACCTTCACCAGTGGCCTCTCCTCTCCTCTCACAGTCCAAGCCTCAGCTGTACTCCATGACCCCTGGCATGCCTTCAAAGTCAGTACCACCTGAATGACTCTTACACTTCACCAAATTCAACTGCTAGAATGGGGTGTAGCCCTGGACCTCTCAGGACCACAGCTTCTGTGGTCTGACTCTGAAGGAATACTTTCCAAAAGATTAACTCAATAATGTTGCTCTTCTTAATTACAGCTAATCATTCCGCTCCAGCTGACAAGAAACACAGACTCTAAGTTAAAACTATCATATAAATTGTCCTAATAGTCTTTTAAAACATCATTTTGTTTTATGTGTATGGATATTTTGGCTACAGGAACATCTACACACCAAGTGTGTGCCTGGTGTCTATTGCAGTCCAGCAAAAGCATCAGACTCTCTGGAACTGGATGGTTGTGAGCTGCCATGTGGGTGCTGGGAATTGTATTCAGGTCCTCAGGAAGAACAACAGTCAGTGAACTTGACCACTGAGCCATCTCTCAAGCCCACTCCCAGTCTTTACAGGACTCTCAGACTTCCTTCTGAACTTTCACAGGCCAGGACTCCATCATCTGCACTGGTCTTGGGGTTATCTTCAAGTTCCCACAATAGCTCACTGAGCTCTAAGCAATCAATGGATTTTTCTAGCCCAAAGTTCCAAACTCCTTCCAAAATACTCTACCAAAAAGACATGGTCAGATCTGTCATAGATCTGTTAGAGAAAAAAACAACCCATGAACCTGGTATCAATCTGTATTTTAGTTTGCTTTCTGTTGCTGTGATAAAGATTATGACCGCAAGCTGCTTGGGGAATGTCTTAGTTTGGGTTTTTGTTACTGTGATAAAATATCAAGACCATAAACCACTTGAGGAGGAAAGCGTTCCTTTCTTAGACTTCAACATCCTAGTCCATTCTCAAAGACAGTCTGGGCAGGAAGGAGCTCAGGCTGAGCAGCAACCTGGAGGCAGGAGCTGATGCACAGGCTGTGGAAGAGTGCCCCTTAGTGGCCTGCCTGTGGTTTACTCAGCCTGCTTCCTTACACAGTCAGGAGGAGCACCACCTCAGGGTGGCACCACCCACAGTGAGCTGGGCCCTCCCATATCAATCATCACTCAGAAATGCCCTGCAGATCTGCCCACGTGCCAATTCTATGGCAGGATTTTCTCAATCAAGACACCTTCTTCCCATGATCCTAGTTTGTGTTAGCTTGACAAAAGTTAGCCAGCACAGGGCGGAAGGAGTCTCTTTCATCTGGCAGGTTACAGTCCATCCCAGGGAAGTCAGGGCAAGAGCTGGAGGGTGAAGCAGAGTCCACTAAGGGCACTGCTTACTGTGTTGTTCCTTATCTTTCTCACGTGATGTCATGTCCTCCCAAGTTGCATCTGGTCACAGTCCTCAACACAGTAGTTAGAGCAAACTAAGAAAGCCTGCCTTTCCAGGTCTCTCTGAGGAATCTAGGCTCTGTAATTTGATGGTTGGCCAATTCTGGAGCTCATGTGGTCACTGGAATAAGTGTGAGGAAATGAGGCTGGACGGAGCAAACAGCAGAGTTCTCTGCCCGGTCCCACGGGCTGTCTGGTGGAGAAGCTTCTGTTTCCTTTTGTTCCCCCTTGAAAAGTAGGTTGCCTATTTCCAAAGTTTAGGATATGATGTTTTTCCTCTCCTCAGCAAGCCAATAAAAATCACAAAACCCAGAAAGATGAAGAAGCCAAGGTGAGAGCAGCAGAATTGCAGAATTGGATTTGGTAGGAAGACTGAAGGACGCTGCTGTAGATCGTGGCTTCATCCTGAAAGCAAGTGACATGCACATATCCATGTGAATACGCTACAGAAGAAATTCAGGAGGAATGATGATAATATATTATAAACTAATGTCATAATTGATCTAATTCTGTATAATCAAGGTTCATTTAAAATAAAGTCAGGATTGGAAAATAGCTCAGATAAGTGCCTACCTACCCAGCCTTCATAAAGTCCTGGTTTTCATCTCCAGCTCACATAGAAGTGAATGTGGTAGTATAAACTCATAGTCCAGGAGTTGACTTCTTGTCTACACACACACAAACACACACACACACACACACACACACACACACACACACACACTTCACAGAAAGTAGACAAATGAACAGCTTTTCTTCCTCTCCTCTCATTTCTAGTCCCTTCCTTTCTCTCTCCTGAAGTATTTAATATTAGCAGGAGGAAGCCTATTATTGGTGTCTCACTCTTTCAACTGTGGGGAATTCTGGTGTTGTTTTTACACCCCTTTTCATTCTGTTCTTCATGTTCAATGTGGGAGGATAGAGGAGGTGTGTAAAAGATAAAACTGATTACTTACTTCAGACCAAGGGCAAAAGTGTTGATGGGCTGCATTTGTTTGGTCTGTGTAAGGGAAAGGTTCTAGCAGAAGCTGGAGCCTGTGTGGAAAACTCAGCTCAGAATTTCTAACAACCAGGCAGTTGACCTGCACTTAGAATCAGGGTTATTTATTAACCAGTGATAAAATACATTTTTTTCTTTTCTTTTTGTTCGTTGTTGTTTTTAAGACCTAGTTTCTCTGTGTAGCCTTGGATGTCTTGGAATTCATTCTGTAGACCAGTCCCGACTTCTGTTCCTTTTCACAAGATCTTTAGAAGTTTGTAGTTCATTCAAGATATACTCAAGATGAAAACCAAGAATAGCCATTTCAATCCATGCATTGTGATTTGACACACAATCATATCTCCTTATGTTCAAATGAAAACAATAACCAGGACCCAAAACTGCTTAATATAACTATCCCTTGTTCTAATGCAAATGTATAAATGGGTATGATTTTTGCCCCAAGGCCTCTACTCCCTTAATTGCATTTAATGTCCTTGAATACAGGATTTAGCTCCATTCTAGTTCCTGATGCCCCTTTAATGCTTGAACAGTACATTTTGTATTTTTCTTTTCTTAGTTGCTGCACTTGATCTTCATAAGAATGAACGATAGGTTCTTTTGAGATTTCCTTTGTCAATGCAATTAATGGAAATCTCTTCACTTTCGCCTCAGGCAGATACTTCGGACTAGGGCTCAAAGCAGCAACATTCTTTACCAAAATATCAAAAGAACAGTATCTATGCCACATACTAACATTCTTCTCTGAAACCTCTTGAGCCAGGCTCCCACAGTTCAGATCATCCACAGCGCCACTGTCTTCTATGATTCTACTCGGACGGCCCATTAAGCCCCATGGAAAGCATCCCACTGCTCTCCAAATTCCAAACCACATTCCTCCAAACAAGAGTAGGGCCAGGCCTAGCACAGCAATGTCTGACTTCTGGAATTAACCTCTGTCTTAGTTAGGGTTTACATTGCTGTGAAGACATTTCATGATCAGGGCAATTCTTATAAAGGACATCATTTAGCTGAGGTTGGCTTACAGAGGTTTACTCTATTGTCATCATTAAGGGAAGCATGGCTGCATCCAGGAAGACGTGATGCTGGCAGAGCTGAGAGCTTATTCCACACTGGGCAAAACTTGAGCATAGGAGACCTCAAACCCACTCACACAATGATTTACTTCCTGCAACAAGGCCACTCCTACTCCTATAAGGCCACACTTCATAATAGTGCCACTCCCCATGACCAAGGATTGAAACACATGAATCTTTGGGGGCCAAACCTATCCACACCACCACACTTGCACAGTTTACAATTTATTAATTTGATTGGGACCAGTGAAAGTTGAGGACCACCTCTATATACACTCTGTGGTAGAATTGAGGTGCTTCTGTTTCTGCTATCATTAAGTGTTCTTCTTGGAGATAGAGTTCTAACATTTCAAAGTTTAGAGAAGCAGAAAGAGATGTTGGCAAATCCCAACGGCCTGCCAGCAGTGCTAACAGTGCTTCTTCTTCTTCTTCTTCTTCTTCTTCTTCTTCTTCTTCTTCTTCTTCTTCTTCTTCTTCTTCTTTCTTCTTCTTCTTCTTCTCCTTCTCCTTCTCCTTCTCCTTCTCCTTCTCCTTCTCCTTCTCCTTCTCCTTCTCCTTCTCCTTCTCCTTCTCCTTCTCCTTCTCCTTCTCCTTCTCCTTCTCCTTCTCCTTCTCCTTCTCCTTCTCCTTCTCCTTCTCCTTCTCCTTCTCCTTCTCCTTCTCCTTCTCCTTCTCCTTCTCCTTCTCCTTCTCCTTCCCCTCCCTCTCCCTCTCCCTCTCCCTCTCCCTCTCCCTCTCCCTCTCCCTCTCCCTCTCCCTTTCCTTCTTCTTCCTTCTTTGTTTTTTTGGAAATACATTAAATTTATTATAATGGCTTTTTACTAGTTAAAATAATATTCTGTAAAACATATATCATCAAAATTTCACTTATACACATTACAGAATATAAAGTTGCTCAGTCACTTATACATAAAGTTCCGTTTCACAATCTCCTCTCTCTCTCCTGATGATTTTGCTATGATGAGTTATATAATATTGAAGAAATTATACACTTCCATGTGCCTTAAATTTTGTGATAACAGTTGTTTCTGAAAATAATCTTTAGGGAGATTTTCTTAAAAGCTAAGATTTGTAACGATATTTTCTTTTGTTTTTTCTTGAAAAGGTAAGTAAAAACACTTAGATAAAATTAAAGATTTACATAGAAAATTTTCAGATAAACACATTAAAATTGACAATTTTCATGGAAAATTAAAGAGTAAAGTGGTAGACATATAAAACATTGCTAAATTAATTGAAATATGGAATAGAAACATTTCATAATAGAATTGAAGATTTACATGAAAATATTTCTGATAAATTGTAGAAAAAATGTAGAAAAGCATGTTAGACTTGAAGATTATCATGGAAATTTTTATATAGATATAATAATGGTAGGCATAAAAGTATTCCTAAGTTGATTGAAAGTGCAATTATAAACATTTTCTGATAAAGTTGAAGATTTACATGGAAAATATTTCTGATAAAATTGAAGAAATATATAGAAAAACATGTTAAAATTAAATATTATCATGGAAATTATACAGATAAAATGATAGGCATAAAGATAATTCTAAGTTGATTGAAGGTGGAATTGTAAACATTTTCAAATAAAATTGAAGATTTACATGGAAAATATTTCTGGAAAAATTCAAGAAATATATAGACAAACACGTTAAAATTGACTATTTCATGGAAAATTTTACATATAAAATGGTAGATATAAAACTCTTTCTAAATTAATTGAAGGTGGAATTAGAAACATTTGTGACAAAATAAAAGATTTACATTGAAAACATTTCTGATAAAATAGAGGAAATATATAGAAAGACATATTAAAATTGAAGATTATCATGAAAAATAATGCAGGTAAAATGGTAGACATAAAAAAATTACTAAATTAATTAAAAGGGGAATCACAAACATTTTCTGATAAAATTGAAGATTTACATGAGAAATATCTCATTAGTCTATGTCTTTTTATTGGGGAGTTGAGTCCATTGTTAAGAGATATTAAGGAATAGTGATTGTTGCTTCCTATTATTTTTTATGTTATTTTTATGTTTGTGTGGGTATCTTCTTTTGGGTTTGTTGGAAGAAGATTACTTTCTTGCTTTTTCTAGGGTGTAGTTTCCCTCCTCGTGTTGGCATTTTTCATCAATTATCCTTTGTAGGGCTGGATTTGTGGACAGATATTGTATAAATTTGGTTTTTATCAGGAAATATCTTGGTTTCTCCATCTATGATGATTGAGAGGTTTGCTGGGTATAGTAACCTGGGCTGGCATTTGTGTTCTCTTAGGGTCTATATGAGGTCTGCCCAGGATCTTCTCGTTTTCATCATCTCTGGTGAGAAGTCTGGTGTAATTCTGATAGGTCTGCCTTTATAAGTTACTTGCCCCTTTTCCCTTACTGCTTTGAATATTCTTTCTTTGTTTAGTGAATTTGGTGTTTTGATTATTATGTGCCAGGAGGAGTTTCTGTTCTGGTCCAGTCTGTTTGCAGTTCTGAAGACTTCTTGTATGTTCATGGGCATCTCTTTCTCTAGGTTAGGGAAGTTTTTTCCTACAATTTTGTTGAAGATATTTACCGGGCCTTTAAGATGTAAATCGTCACTCTTGTCTATACCTATAATCCTTATGTTTGGTCTTCTCATTGTGTCCTAGATTTCCTGGATGTTTTGTGTTACCAGCTTTATGCATTTTGCATTTTCTTTGACTGTTGAGTCAATGTTTTCTATGGTATCTTCAGCACCTGAGGTTCTTTCTTCTATATCTTGTATTCTGTTGTTGATGCTTGCATCTATGACTCCTGAATTCTTTCTAAGGTTTTCTATCTCCAGAGATGTCTCATTTTTGATTTCTTTATTGTTTCTACTTCCACTTTTAGATCCTGGATGGTTTTGTTCAGTTCCTTCACTTGATTGTATTTCCTGTAATTCTTTAAGGGATTTTTGCGTTTCTTCTTTAAGGGCTTCTGCCTGTTGATCCATGATCTCCTGTATTTCTATAAGGGATTTTTGTGGTTCCTCTTTAAGGGCTTTTACCTGTTGACTGATGTTCTCCTGTATTTCTTAAGTCTTTCTTGAAGTCCTCTGTCAGCATTATGAGATACGACTTTAAATCCAACTCTTGCTTTTCTGGTGTGTTGGGGTATCCGGGATTTGCTGTGATGAGAGAACTGGGTTCTGAGGTTGCCATGAGGCCTTGGTTTCTTGTGCTTGCCTTTTGCCATCAGGTTATTTCTGGTGCTAGTTGGTATTGTTGTCTCTGGCTGGAGTTTGTTCCTCCTGTGGGCCTGTAAGCCTGTGTCCTTACTTCTCTGAGCTCAAAAGTGAAAGTACTGCTGGGAGATCTCTCTCTCTCTCCTGGTGGACTATGCACAGAAGGCTGTGGAGTCATGTGGCTCCTTGGTGCAAATGGAGGCAGGAAGACTTCTGTCCCAGCTGTTTCACTAATCTTATGCCCGGTGTCCTCCTAGCTGGTCCCCTCCAGAGAGAAGGTGGAGATCTCACCTCTGCACTCAGAAGTGAAGGTGCTGCTGGGAGATCACTCTCTCTTGGTATGTGGTGCACAGAAGGCTGTGGAGTCTCCTGGTTCCCTGGTGCAAATGTCGGGGGGGGGTGCTAACAGTGCTTCTTGAAGCCGGGAGTTCTCTAGGATGGAAGATGAAGTGAGTTTAAAGATATCCTTGGCCATTACCAAAAGGGGCAGTGTGCCTGTGTGCAGAAAAGAGACCCTAGGAGCCATGTGGCAAATGATTAAGGAAGAAAATAATGGAAAAATAGAAAATCAGACAAGGGCTGCTGAACCCTCCTGCAGAATCAGGCTCTAAACGGAACAGGCTAAAACATGTCTAAAGTCAGACCAGCCCCAGCTTTTCCCTACCCTCACCCCCATAGTCAGGGAGCAACTTAGGGAGAGGATCAACATTTCCTTCTGATCCTCAGGGTATGAACAATGCCTCAAAGAAGAACATTTGGGGAAAAGCAGACAAGGAAGGTACTACTGGGTTATTTCATACTTGAAAGGTCAAGTTATATTCTGAAAGAACAGAAAACTTTAAATAAGATTTCCTTCTGTCCTTTAACTGTAAATTTGCACCTGTTTTATTGGTTACAAGTTATGAGATAAACTTTTTAAAGTTTTTTTTAAAGAAATGTAATATTGTTCTTTATTTAAAAACATCTAGAAGAGGCTAGTGAGACAGCTCAGTGATGTGAGTATCCACCCTGTGAACCTGGCAACCTGAGTTCCATCCGCAGAGCCCACAGAAATGGAGGGGAAAACTGAGTCCATAAAGCTGTCCCCTGACTTCCAAATGCATGCTGTGATACATGAGTACCAATACACACATCACACACTGATGATGATGATGTTGATGATGATGATGATGATGGCTTCCTCCTGCCCTTATTTTGCCATCTTGGTTTTGCTAACTGCCTCCTGGTATATTCCTGAACGTATTGAGATGTGTGCTGATTTATGACTTTCTTTATTCTGTTACTATAAGAATTTATGAAATTGTTATCCCACTAGAACATGGTTTTAGGGGAAACTTGAATCTGTTGTATTCATACCATAGTCATTGTGCTGGCTACTGTTGATGTCAACTAAACACAAACTAGAGTCATCTGAGAGGAAGGAAACTCAATTGAAAAATATCTCCATAATATTGGGCAGTAGGCAAGCCTATGAGGCATTTTCTTAATCAGTGATTGAAGTGGAAGGGCCTAGCTTCTTGTGGGTGGGGCCATCCCTGGGCTGGTGGTCCTGGGCTCTATAACAGAGCAGACTGAGCAAACCATAAGAAGCAAGCCAGTAAGCAGCACTCCTCTATGGCTTCCATATCAGCTCCTGCCTCCAGGATCCTGCCCTGTTTGAGTGCCTGCCCCAACTGTGTGTCGCATGGTAGTGTAAGCAAAATAAACCCTTTCCTCTCCAAGTTGCTTTTGGTCAAGGTTTCTTATCACAGTGGTTGTTTGAAAGAGAATGGCTCCTATAGGCCCACAGGGAGTGACAGTAGTAAGAGGTGTGGTCTTGGAGTGGGCGTGGCTTTGTTGGAGGAGGTGTGTGACTAGGGTTGAGGTCTCAGATTCTCAAGCCAGTTTACTTTTCTGCCTGTGGATCCAGATGTAGAATTTTCAAATCCTTCTCTAGCACCCTATCTGCTTGAATGCTGCCATGATTTTGGCTATAATGACAATGGACTAAGCCTAAGCCTCTAAAACGGTAAGCCAGACCTAATTAAATGTTTTCCTTTATAAAAGTTGCTATGGGGGCTGGAGAGATGGCTCGGTGGTTAAGAGCACTGACTGCTCTTCCGAAGGTTCTGAGTTCAAATCCCAGCAACCACATGGTGGCTCACAACCATCTGTAACGAGATCTGATGCCCTCTTCTGGAGTGTCTGAAGATAGCTACAGTGTATTTACATATAATAAATAAATAAATCTTTAAAAGAAAAAGAAAAAAAAGTTGCTATGGTTGTGGTGTCTCTTCACAGCAATAAAACCCAAACTAAAATGTGCAGTCACTATCCCTCATCTTCTTTGAGATAAGAACTATGCTTTTCACATCATCAGGGTGTGTCTACAAGGTGGAGACCCCTGTGCAGGACTGAAGAGCAAGCACAGTTGTAGGGCCTGAAAAGAGACTAGAAGATGAGGTCAGCTACCCTTCCTGCTCTTTTCTCTCATGTGTCTGGGCTTCCCACCACTTAGCCTGTGGTTTCAGTAAACATGTTCACTACACCTTTGCTATCCTCACACCAGCCTTCCCCTCTACAGTGTGGAAATTGTTCCTTCCCCCAGGAAATGGCTCTTTAACCTGTCTCCCATTTATGTGTGTTCTTGCTTTTGTCTCTTAGTTTTCTGCAAATTGTAGCATAGCCCAGGCACTGGAGGGGAGGAGAGGGGAGGAGAAGAGGATTCCACATCCTTTGTCCAAATTGTAAACAAGTTGATTTTACTTAACCAATTTTTGTTTCCTAATTTCTTTTGGAATATAGGGAAACTGAGGCCCAACCTTGGACCATAAAGACCAGTTCCACACTGTCCCACACTGACAGAATACAGCACATTTCAAAAGCCCTTCACTGGTATTCGCTCCCTTTGCCTAACCCCCTCCTTTTCCCTCTCCCCTCAGCCTTGATATCCTCTCTCTAATCACTCAGCCGTAGCCCCTCATTCTCTTTACACACAGACTCTGCCAACGAAACTGCCTGCCTTTACTTAAATGCAAACTTATTCTGCCCTTGGCATATTCCAGTTCTCCTGCCCAGGATTTCTCCTTCCACTTCTGCTTCTAGGCCAAGTTCCTTGTTCCTCAGTGCCTTGTAGTTCAGAACATCTCTGTCTGAAATGTGCCATCTTTACCATTTGTTGTGACAGTGCCTCCGTGCCCAATACCAGGTCATGAGCATATCATCTCTGTTAGAACACGTACCTGCTCCTTTTAGACAATGGTAACCTCTTAATATTCCAGATCCAGAGTGTGAAAGAAGCAGGCCACACATTCTCATGGCTCTCTCTGGTACAAAGAGTTAAGAAACAGTTTGTGCTGCCACTTGATAGCTAATAATTTATGATACCCGACTTTCCCATGTGTGATGATGTGACAGCCAGCCTAACCTAATAGCACTGTGTTATTGCCTGCTCTATCCCAGTCAATTACAGACACTTCCCCAGAGTGCTCAGACCTGTGTAATAATTTACACATAACTCCTCTATAATGGCTAAAGAAACTTAATAAGGTACCAGGCACTCTTACAGGCCATTGACCTTTGCCCTGGAATGCCTGTGGGATCCCAGCAGCCCAGTGTCCCTGCTGTAAGTATTTAGCCATTTGCTTTCTGCTTTTGTAAACTCACTTATGACTGCGGGATAAAGTAGTCTTTTTATCAGTATACAGTAGGAAAGAGAAACAGCCAAGGGGAATAAAACAATTCTCTTGCCTAGCTGTGGATTCCACACACCTTTGGTATCCACCTGTACAAACCTTTCCTTTAGCCCCCTTCAGCCCAGAATGCTGTTTGAGTATAAGGCTCCTTCCTTCTGCTAGCAGTAAGAATACATTTATTTAATTTAGATTGGAATTGAGTCTAAGCCTTTGATCTTCCCTAGTGGATTTAAAGACTACAACATTTTGAGGCCCCAGCAAAATTCCTGGGAGAACCCAGACTCAGGACTAGGAATCCAGGATAGGCCCTACATGTTGGAGCCAGTAAAAGGATAGGCCTCGGGAGGCTAGGATGTCTGGGAAGCCCAAAAGGGATAAGCCCTGGGAGACTTGGAAGATTGGGATGCATATGACAATGGCTGTCACAAATTAACAGTCACTAGTAGGGGATAGGCCCTGAGAAAGCCAGTCCAAAGCAGACTTGAAAGGTTCTGGGTATCTCAAACTGTGACAACCAAAAATTCATTCATTAAAATCAAAACTAGTAAAAACTGCCAGGCAACACACATCTGAAACTCAGATTCACTGGTAAATTGTTCTGTTTTGTTTTGGAGTCTGGATATTTATAAATAGGTAGGAATATTGGATGTAATCATAGACTTTTATCTCAAAGAGAAAGGAGTGTGTTTTGCCCTTCTGGTTTTGGTGGTAAATGAAGGCAGCCAGCATACATCTCTATGTCTGAGTGTGCTTGGCCTCCTCTGACTATGTTCGTGCACTGTTTTATATTATTGTCTACACTCTGCTGGATTTGTGTTTTCAAGTTTAATTGCAGGGATAGGAGCTGGACTAAGTACAACTAAATTGCCCCTGAACTGCATTCTGCAACACTCCTCTGAGCTCCATAAGGTGGAATATGGAGCTAAGTTGTCACTACAGAAGCTCTTCAACCTATGCAGACTACAGTGTCCCAACCTTGATGTGGGATGGCTACAAGGTGGGGGGGGGTCGTTTGCTTCTTAAATTACTGGGAAAGTTTGGTAGGGTGTCACAGCGAATCCTGGTCCCCCAGATCAATTTCCTTACATCGCCATCTGGCTCTTCCTCCTTCCTGCTCTCCCTCCCACCATGGCTGAAGTGTTATGCACTGAAGCAGGGCTCTTCTGTTTTATCTGTTTTTAATTACCAAGCCTGTGGGCCAAAGGCTGAGTAAAAAATCTTGGCAAAATATGAGTCTCTCTGTTCTAGTTCACACAGCAGAAGAGGAGGTAGAAACTACCATCCCCACACCCAGCCAGTCCAGGACCCAACTGTGCCTGAAGGGGAAACCTATCCTCTGGTCCCTTAAGTCTATCCTGATTTGATCTCATCCCTGCCTGCCTGATCCTGACCTCCCCATACTGGAAAAGGACTACACTCCACCCCAGCCAAGCCAGGCTGTCTTCCATTTCAGAGAGGTAACCCCTAGCTGGCCTCAACCTCTGGAGGGGGAAGAGACTAGGGGGAGAGAGACAAAGGCCTAGACCCTTTTTTAGTTTATGCTCCTTTTAAACCAGTGATCTTTATAACTAGAAATTCTAGAATCCTTCTTTTTCAGAGAAGATCCAGGCCCTAATTTAACTTGCTGGAGGTTGTTTTCTTCACCCATCAGCTCACCTGGGCAGACTGTGAGCCACTCCTGGGTACTCTCTTTGCTTCTGCAGAGAGACCAAAAAAGCCTCCGTGCGTCCAGGAGCTACAGGATTGGATGAGGAAATGAGGGTCAAGAAAATACTGCTCTTAATCTTGTAGGACTTTGATCAAGGTGGGGGGAGCACATGACACCTAGCAACAGATGCTCCTGACTAGAATAAGAGCATCAGTTAGAAGGCTGACAAACATGTCAAGAGTTATGGAGGTGATGACCCAGGAAAGTCGGGAATCCCCTGCTGGGCTCCCAGAGCATCTCAGAAGAGCATAGCAGAAGTTCATGCCCATTGACGCAGACAGTCCAGAGAAACATTGTGCTATTAGTAATGCCCTTGTTACCAAGTCAGCCCCTGGTATTCACAGAAAGTTACAAAACTTAGAGATGAATAGATCACAGGTGGTAGACACAGGTGCAGCCCATTCGGTGCTGACCCAACCTCAGGGCCCCATCACTAAAAAGAGAAAATTACCGTTCAAGAGGTCACCTATTCCTGGACCATCAAACGAGAAGTAGATAGTTAAGGGATGGCTGACTCTATTTTTCTTTTAGTTAAACAATGTTAGACTTTGGTCATGTCCATAGCTAGAGGTCAGCTTGGGTTTTTTGTTTGTTTTTGTTTGTTTGTTTTGTTCTTCCTCAATAATCTTGTCAATTACACATTACAAATTGTTTCCATTGTTCTGAGAATTGACTGACCATAAAATGTTTCATGTATGTTAACTATCTGACCATAACCACGTAACATGTACCTTGCCTATGATCATAAAAATAACTGCAAACTTCCATTTTTAAATCTCTTGCTTGTTTGCCCTTTTGTTTGTGGTGTGGGCCACTTTCATTCTCCTACTCCTAAGGCGAGTGTAAGTCTGGCCTGGCCATAAAAGAATAAGCATTTTGGTGTTAGCTCCTGATTTTTGTTAGCAACAGACAGCTCTGCTGGCCTGCCCTCAGGAACCTAGCAATTGCTTACATCACTGTGTGCTGCCTCAGTCAGGTATGTGTGCCAGATACAAGGACCTGCTGCCACCATAGCACACACTCTCTCTCTGTTCTCTGCCCTCGTGGCTCTGCTCTCATCTGTCTGTCTGTCTGTCTGTCTGTCTACATGCCCACTCATCTGCCTCTACCCCTCCCAAGTCCCCCAACAAACCCCTTTCACACCAGGTCTATTGCATGGGGTAAGTACTCAGGGATACACCTTGGCATGGGCCCAAAGTGCTCCTCTCAGCATTCTATTTCCTAACAGCTTTCAAGTTTATTTACTTCCTGTAAGTCCTGGGTAAGATGGTAACTTTTGGTTCCTGCTTAAATCCAAGATGTTGGATGAGGAACAAGAACACACTCTTTCATTGTAATGCCAGATTGTCCACATCCTCTAGTTGGTAGAGGTTTGTTAAGAAGCTTGGTGCCACCATTACATTTGACAGGACTGAAACTACTCTACCTGGGAAGCCATGCTCAGCAATCTTGGTGACCTGCCCCTTGTCAGAGGAAGACAAAATGACAGAAATAGATACTGAAAAATGGAATGAAAGAGGAATGTGTGACTCTCTCTCCTGACAAAACGAAAGCTAAACCTCCCTGGACTGGCTTCCCATCACACATCAATTATGGTTCAACTCTCTAACTCAGCTCAACTTGAAATAGTAAAACAATGTTCCTTCTCAAAGGAGGTCAAACCAGACATCAGCAAACACATCAGCCGCCTTACAGAAGCAGGGATTCTAGTGCCTGTCCACTCTCCACGGAACACCCCGCTGTTCCCAGTTGTTAAGCCAGGCACTAAAAACTTTCAACCTGTTTAGGACTTAAAGGAAGTAAATAAGTGAGTGGAGTCTATATATACAATATTACTAAATCTTTATACACTGCTTAGACTATTAGAACAAATGACATTTTCATGGGAGTCACCTGAAAACACAGATATTTACATTATGATTCGTAACACTAACAAAATTACAGTTATAAGGTAGCAATGAAAATAATTTTATGGTTGGGGGTCACCACAACATGAAGAACTGTATTAAAGGTCAAAGCATTAGGAAGATTGAGAGACAGTGGTTTATACTGTCCTGGATCTGAAAGATAATTTTTTTTATCTCTGCCTCTGGCTCATATGAGTCAGCCTATATTTGCATTTACCCTAAATCAGGTGATGTAGGGATTTAAAAATTCCCCAACATTGCTTTTTGATGAAGCTCTTAATGCATATCTGTTTGAGGATTGCCAAGGGCACCCGAATGCCACCCTCTTGCAGTATGTGGATGATCTCATCACTACCCACACCCTGGAAAAATGCCAACATCCCATGGAGGAGCTGCTATGAATGCCCCAGCAGCTGGGTCAGTTAGAAAGGTCCAGTTGTGCTCTAATAAGGTAACTTATGCAGGATATTGCCTAGAGGGTAACAACAGAACTTTGTCCACACGTAGGACTCAAACTACTCTATCTCTGCACCATAGGACAAGAGGCAGGTGAGAGAACTCCTGGATATGTTCAGACATTGCAAACTGTGGCCACCCAACTTTGCTGAAACAGCAAAGCCATTGTGCCAGAGCCTGGGAGAAAATGGACCCCTGAGGTTGGAGGACAGGGAGAGGAAGTGTTTGAAAATTCAAAAGAGCTTTGATGTCAGCCCCATCTAATAAACTTTTTCACTTGTTTGTGGATAAACAAAACAGGGTGGCAAAATGTGTACTGGTTCTAATTCTGACTCTGGAGGAGCTGCCTAGACCCTCCTGCATCAGGATGGCCAGTCCGCATCTGGGTGACTACAGCCACACACTGTTGCCAAAGGAAACTGATAAACTGACCATGGGACAGAAGTCAGATGTTCTCTCTCTCTCTCTCTCTCTCTCTCTCTCTCTTCCTCCTCCTTTGGGGAGCCTCTGCTCACTGGGGGTGGAGGGGGACTATGGGATGTAAAAGCATGCTGTGAGTTAAATAGTGGCCCACATCCACCCCAGGGCTTGGGCGAGACATGACTTGGGAAGTTTTGACTGTGCTTTCCCCAAGCCAGCCAGGGTGGGTGTCGGGCTATGGGAAACCACAGCAGCCTGCTCAGGGGTGAGGGAGAGGCAGAGTCTCCCAGATGCGGAGCCAGCTGGGGGTCCCTGGGCCTATGCAGAGGCCAGGGCTGTCAGGTCCTAAAACTCTTGGACACCCCAGATGCCGCTGGATGCCTTGGAAAACCTGAGAATGGAGTAGGAGTGGAGGGTTGGATCTAGCCCAGGTCTGAAGGGGAAAAGAGGGGAGCTCCGGCTGGGTTCCAAGGGGAGGAGAGTCTTTGGTTTGTTCCGCCTGTGGATTGGTTTGGTGGAGGCCATGGCTGGGAGAGCTGAGAGGCCTTCTGTGGGAGACTAGATGTGACTCTTTAGAGGAAGGCCTATTCCATTACTCCCCACAGTGCATCCCGATGAAAAGAGACAGTCCATGGTTTTAAAGCATTTATTGTCATGGAGGAGAGTGGTTCTGAGTAAAACTGTACCCCACTTTCTCAGAGCAGGCCTGAGGTTAAACACCTTTTGCAGGGAGGAGTGTCTGGGAAGGGGGTGTTTATTGGCTAAGCCCTTCAGAACTTTAGGTATGTTATTAAAATGGAGATCTGTCTTGAAGCTATGTGACCTGAGATCACATTTTCTACCTGTGGAGGGGCTTGGGGTGTTGCCTTTACTTGACTGATGGCCACAGACCTATGGAGAGCTGCTGCCTCGTGTTAGGGGCCTGGTGTGCATGAGTGTGCAAAACGCCTACCATTCCATGCAGGGTCACCTGCGGCGTCACTGGGGTTTCCAATCTAGCTCACCCAGAAACCAGGCTGCCTTTCACGGTTCCACGCCATGCCAGGAAGTTTGGCTAGGTAGAGCAGGTTGAGACCTGGATACTCGCACACCTGAGATCTGCTCCCTGCCAGATTCCCAGACTGGAACACGTGCTGCAGTCCTCACATAAAGAAATGTGATCTGTGGTCACACAGGCCCAGAACAGAGTTCTCCATGCTAGCAAGGTACCCAGAGGCCTGGAAGGCTTAGTCAATAAGCGTCCTTTTCTAGACATTCCTCCCTGCAAAAGGTATTTAATTTCAGATCTACCCTGAGAAGTGGGTTTGGTACACTGTTCATTCATTTCCCACCATGAACAACCAATAAACTATTTAGAACCATGGACTGTCTCTTTCATCAAAATCTGCCATGGGGAGCCCTGAAGAAGGCCTTTGACTACAGAGCCACAGCTTAATTCTCCTGTAGAAGGCCTGTCTGTGCTCTGAACCATAGCCAGCCTCTGCCAGACTAAAGACAGTCACCCACGGGGCAAGCTAGCACTCCCCTTTTTTTGCCAGCCCCGGGCTAAACACTGTCCCCAGCCCATGGGCCCCCAACTCCATTCTCTTCTCTCCCACCACTCCCAGTGGTGCTTGGGTGTTTGAGAGTCTGAGAACCCCAAGGCCCCAGCCTCCTTGCAGGCCCAGGGAACCCGAGCCAGCTCCAGCTTTCCCATATCTCAGACTGTGCTATTCCACCCCCGGAGCCATCCAGCCCACCACCCACCCTGGCTGCAGCATAGGATAAGCACAGTCAAACTCCCTGCATTCTGCCTCCCTGAGAGACCACGCCCAGCAGTGGAGTGGACCTGGACCCACAGGGGACCCATACGCAGCTTGCTCACCGTCAGGCCCCCAGTATGAGGGTTTTGCCTTCTACAGTATTCATAAGGGTTTGGAGCAGAGAATCATCAGAGTTGGTTAAGATCACACTCGGACACCAAATCCTCAGCTCAAAGGATATTTATTACCCAAGAGGGGCAAGTAGGAGGTGGGAGGCTGCCTCTGGATGAGGTGAAGGCGGACAGCAAGCAGCAGCAGGTGTTCTTTGCAGGAGTGGTTTTTAGGGAGAAAATAGTAAGTCTGTGGTAGGGTGAGCCCTGACCAGAGAGGGTAGCCAGTAGAGCCAAATAACAACTTATGATTACTGGATTTCGGTGTTTCATCTCAGGAATGAGTCAGTGGCTGAAGGAATAGACTTTTGCCTGAGTCTGAACAGTGAGCTTACAGCTATATCCAGGTCTTTGACAACCTGCAGTATGGATAGCCAGATCTCTGAGACCTGCCCCTTGGAAAGGCAGGTGCAACATTAATCACTGCTAGGAGCAGCTATGTGCAGTGTGGGATTAGGTATGCAGAGGCAGCCATAGTGACACTCACAGTGGTAGTCTGGGCCCATCTCTATCTCAGGGGACATCTGCTCAAACTGGTGGCCTTGCCTCAGGCAGTAAGTTGGGGAAATGATCAGGCTGTGAAGATCTACAACGACAACCAGTATGTATGCCTTTGCTACTGTAAGATTTCACAGTGTCTTATACCAGGAGCAAGAGAGGAGACTGAATATAAGAAATCTCAGCCCTCCTAGCAGCTATCTGGCTGCCAGAAAGACTTGCCATCATCCATTGGGCACCAGAAGGGGACTTGACTGAAGCCCAGGGCAAAGGATTGGCTGATACCATGGCAGAAGGGCAGCCACTGAGCCAGTGTGGCCTCTGCAAACGTTGGGCCCTGTCACATGAAAATTTTAAAGAAAACCTGCACTGCTTCCTGCTAGATGCTGGCATTGCGGTCTGGCCCACCCCCATGTCTAGCTTGGTGTCCTGACACTTTGTCTGCCCAGGTCTTGTGGCAGTCTCTGTTCCTAGCCAGGTGTAGTGGCCCGAGACCACACCTGCTTCTGTTCCTCTAGCCAACACCTCCCACAAACACCGGCTATGCCTCTCCAGAGCGCTGAGATGGCTCTCTTGCCAGCCCACCACCCCGCATCCAGCTGTGCCAAACTGCCCACCTGAATTATCATGAATGGAAAACACCAGACAGTCTTAATTTTAAAATTAACAGATGATACAACTGCTGGGCGGGGAATCTGTCATCCTAAACTCATCAGCTATTCTATGTTGGAACTCCTCTGGTGGTGGAGGTCGCCACCAGGTCTAACGATTCCCGACCTCCATTCTTCACCTTCTCATCCGCCTACCCTCTGGTTCAACTCCGTATCTTCTCCCTGTGTCTTCCTGTCCTTCCTGGAAAATCCATATATTCGCCCAGTGATTGGCTTCTTGGGACAAATAATTGGGACATTTCCCCTACAGGGCCGCAACTCAGTTCTCACCCTCCTGCTTGATCCAGACCTGCTATTTACATATAGATGTCCTCATATGACACATGAGGAGAAAAATTGAGTGGGGATCTAGTAAAACAGGGGGGCTCTTCTAGAAAGGTGTCCTAACTCTCCTATCCGATAGCCTAGGGCCAACCTTTCTCTCACAAATTCACCAGTCCACACACTGAGGATCAATCAGATTAAAGGGATTGATCAGAGACAGATACTTCCCAAGCCACCTGGATGAAAGGGTTAAACAAATTGCCAGCTGCTGGGCTGCTTGTGCCCAAATGAATGCAAAAGGAAGAAAATCAACTCTTCTGGGGATTGGAGAAAAGGAACACAATCATGGCCAACACCGGGGCTTGGATTTTACTGAATTTTACCCAAGACTTGGCTACCAGCATGGACTAGACTTCATAGATGGGTAGAAGCCTTTCTTTCCAGGTCAGATACAGCTAGTGTAAGTTATTAAACAGTCACCAATGGACGTTATTCCCCAATTTGGCCTCCTATCTTAATGGGGCCTGTCAACAGCCCAGCCTTCAGGGCCTGGCAGTCTCAACAAAGAAGTACCGCTGGAAAGGGCACTGTGCCTATAGACCACAATGTAAGGACGGGTAGAGCACACAGAACTGTTAAAGATTCTTTGACTAAGCTCTGGGCAGAGACTGGTGAAGGCCAGATAGGGTTGGTCCCTACTGTTGGTGCTTCCCTACAGAGATAAGCTGAAGACTTTTGAAATAATGTGTGGATGACTCCTCCGCTCCTTCCTGCTCAAGGACAGCTGAAAGCTATTGAACTGTCTAATCATTCCTTCCTCGAGCCCTTCCAGGCACGGCAGCAGGTGATCAGAGACATACAAAGCAGCCCATCCCCCTTACCACCGTCCCCTGTGACTGAGCCAACACACTCTGCCGCTGCTGTCACCTCCCATCAGATCCCTACTCCTACCTGGACTGCCCGATCAGCCCTGTGAAAGAGGATGCTCAGTACTGCTGCAACTGGATGTCCCAGGAGAGTGATACCCAAGGGGCAAGGAAAAGGAAGGGAGGAACAGGGGAGGGGGGGCGGCACGTGGGGAGGGGGGGGTTGTGCAATCTGGATATAAAGTGAATGTGTGTGTGTGTGTGTGTGTGTGTGTGTGTATTTCCAACAGGGCTTGGTAAACAAACAAACAAACAAACAAAAGAGAGAATTGCAATTTCAGCTCTGGTGAAAGCAAGAATTGCATGATTTCAGGTGCAGGTGTTTGGGGCCTGAAGGCCCTAACTATTCAAGATCAGAATTTTAAAACCCTGAACTAAGGTAGACCAAGGTATAAAACACTAGCAGACTCCATAGGACACCAGATAGATTCCTTAGCAGAAATGGTTTTCCAAAACCAGCAAGGACTAAATTGATTACTCTTAAGTGAGGAGGACTTTATGGCTTTAGATTAAAGATGTCATTTTTTTAAAAAAAGATTTATTTCATTTTTAAAAAAGATTTATTCATTTCATTGTGACTACACTGTTGCAGTCTTCAGACACACCAGAAGAGGGCATCCCATTACAGATGGTTGTGAGCCACCCTGTGGTTGCTGGGAATTGAACTCAGGACCTCTGGAAGAGCAGCCAGTGCTCTTAACTACTGAGCCATCTCTCCAGCCCCTAAAAATGTCATTTTTATGCCAATAAATCAGGAATTACTTGGGAAACACGAGACTCAGAAAAATTTAAACACGAGGGCAAAAGAGTGAGCTGAGCCCCTGACTGGTACTTACCTCTTTTTTCTTGGTCTCCATTGGCTCACCACCTGTACTGGCTAGTTTGGTGTGTCAACTTGACACAGGCTGGAGTTATCATAGGAAAAGGAGCTTCACTTGGGGAAGTGCCTCTATGAGATCCAGCTGTGGGGCATTTTCTCAATTAGTGATCAAGTGAGGGAGGGTCCCTTGTGAGTGGTGCCATCTCTGGGCTGGTATTCTTGGGTTCTATAAGAGAGCAGGCTGAGCAAGCCAGGGGAAGCAAGCCAGTAAGTAACATCCCTCCATGGCCTCTGCATCAGCTCCTGCTTCCTGACCTGCTTGAGTTCCAGTCCTGACTTCCTTTGGTAATGAACAGCTGTGTGGAAGTGTAAGCTCAATAAACCCTTTCCTCCCCAACTTGCTTCTTGGTCATAATGTTTGTGCAGGAATAGAAACCCTGACTAAGACACCACCCTTTTAAGTGCCATAGCTGGGCCAATTCCCCTGCTGCCCTTTGGCAGCCCAATTGGCTCGCACATTCTAAACTGGCTGTTAATCTACATTAAGGAAAGATAAGCTCTTAAGACATTGGCTGTATGGTGGCTCAGTGTCAACCTGTACTTCAGAGTTACTCAATGGCTTGATCCATGCAATAAAGAGCCCGTGGGAAGGCAGGGTTGTGACATCCATCACTCATCTGATGGTGTTGTGTTATTATTGCCTCTTCTGTCCCAGTCAGCTGGTGACACTGCCCCAGATTGCCCAGGCCTGTATAATAATTTACATGTAAGTCCCATTTGATGGCTAAAGAAATGTAATATGGCACCAGGCATCCCTCGGTGGGCTTGTGAGATCTTAGTGAGAGAAAAATAGGATAGTGGTGTTCTTGCTGTGAGCCTCTAGCTGCTTGTTTTCTGCTTTTATAAACCAATGGTCCTGGGACTGGGAGGAAGTGGTATTGTGGATTTGGTTTAATGTTTGTATTATGTTATTTGGGTTCCCAAGCTGTACAAGAATCCCACATGTAAGACAGTAAGGGTCCCTGCCCCCAGCTAGTTCTGATTGGTGAATAAAGTTGCCAACAGCTAGTGGTTGGGCAGGGAGACAGAGGCAGGCCTTTAGGATTTGCAGGCAAGGGGACCGAATAAGAAGCAGAATCGCCCTGACCCGGAAGGAATAAGATCCAGGCTTGAGAGCAGCAGAAAGACAGGCAGGCATACTAGTAGTGTGAGAGCTGGGGAAGCGTGGGGCTGGGGTAGCACAGATGGAATATAGGTGTTAGTAAGTAATAACTCAGGAGTATAGGAGGGGGGGGGTTAGCAAAGTGGAAGTCTGGAAGTGACCCAACCATCCCAACCACTGAGCTGATTAAGGCACATTAAATATAACTCTCTCTCTCTCTCTCTCTCTCTCTCTCTCTCTCTCTCTCTCTCTCTTTCATTCAAGAATTCCGAGCATTGGGGCAGGTAGTGAGGACAGCAGGTAGTGCCGCTGGACAGCAATTGGAGCAGATTAATCCACTACAGCTACAAAGTAGTCTTTTTATTACTGTACAGTGGGAAAGAGGGAAACTGAGGAAAGTCAGTCTTCATGCCCAGTAGTGCATTCCACAGATAACTGTAATGTATGCTTTCCATACCGCCTTTCTAAGCCCTTCCTCCAGCACACGTGCTGTTTGGCTGTAAGGCTATGGCACTTCTGTTAGCAGTAAGAATGAATTCCTTTCATCTAAATTTGGATTGAGTCTAAGTCTTTGGTCTTTCCCAGTGGATTCAAACAGCACAGCACATGCTCTTTGTCAAACACACGCTATGATGAACTAAATGATGCGATGTGAACTTCCTATCTTCCTCCCAAATGTATAAAAGTCTGATTCCCGCTTCATTCTGGGGCTTGCTGGAGGGATTTTTCTTCTGACAGTTTTCTGGTCTCCTCCCACTATCTCTTGGGTGGGACTCTCTCTCTCTCTCTCTCTCTCTCTCTCTCTCTCTCTCTCTCTCTCTCTCTCTCTCTCCTTCCCTCCCTTCCTCTGTCTTTTATTCTCATTCTTATTTTTTGAAATTAATTATTTGAGCCTTTCATATACATCTTGATCCTATTCACCCTATTCCCACATCTACACTACCTCCTACATAATTTTGTGGTTTTCTTTTTTAAACCCATCAAAGTGGATTTTGCTGTCCAAACATTCTTGCATATGTGGTTTTCCACTAGAGCATGGTTGACTTGCTAGGGGCAACGCCCTTGCTGAAAACTGTCTCTCCCTCTGCCAATATCTAACAGTTACCAACATCTTCCTGCCTACGGGTGGGAGTTTGTGCCCATTTCCCATCCCCCTGCTGGGATTTGGTCTGGCTTGGGCTTTCACAGTTCTGTGCCTACTGCTAGAGCCACCGTGAGTTCATGTGAGCAGCTCCTCTCCTGTGTCCAAGAGACATCTTTTCCTTATAAGCAACCAAGTCTCTCTTGCAGTCTTGCTGCCCCTATCCCACAGTTATCCCTGGGCCTGGAGGGAGGGCACAGTATATGTGCTCCATGTGGGACTGAGCACTCTGCAGTCTCGAGTTTCATTCTAAAGGAGCTCCTCCTGGCTTTAAAGGGAAGCTTCTCCTCCCCTTTAAGATGGCTGTTTGGCCTCTCCTATCTATTGTACCTTTTTCTATCCAGTGTCCCCTCCCCACCTTAAGCCCTGATGATTTCAAGGACTATCTCTTAATAACCTGCATTTTCTGAAGGGAATCGCATGTCAACTTTTCTTTCACAGACTGTTGCTGCTCCCTTTATTACTATATTTGACAATCATATCTCCCTGACTTCAAAACCCATCACTTAGAGAGCATTAAAAACCAGAGGATCATGAGAAGGAAAGACGCTGCCTCACTCTGGAACCCAGCTGACACCTTCGCCAGCACAGAGCCAAGAATTCCAGCTTGATTACCAGTTGTTTAGACCATCTCCATTTCCAGCTATAACCTGCAATTTTCTAGGAATCACGACAGAAAGCCTGTTGCAAGAAAAGAACATGTACCAACTCTGTGCAAACCTGGTGGCCTTTGGTTTGAGTTTATCAGATTATAATTCCACCCAAAGCATCGCAGAACCACCTCACAATGCCCTTTATTAAAAGAGAAAGGAAGGAGGAGGGAAGGCGTCGGGATGAACCAGAGGACAGGAGGACTCCAAGGCACAGCTGAAGAGAGGGCGGTGGTTGTAGATATGAGAGCGGGAGAGAAGGAAGTTGTTCCTGTAGACATGAGAGTGTACAGCGTCCAGAGCAGAGAGAGACAGTGGACTACACATGACCAACAGACTGAACTGCGTCACGGGAGGAGAGGGGTGGGGGAGGGGAGCAAGAGAGGAAGAGAAGAGAGAGGAGAGAGGAGAGAGGGCCAAGGGGACCAAAATTAAACCAAGCCAAATCAAGCCAAACCAAGCCAAACCAAACCAAGCCAAACCAAGCCAAGCCAAGCCAAACCAAGCCAAGCCAAGCCAAGCCAAGCCAAACCAAGCCAAGCCAAACCAAACCAAACCAAACCAAACCAAACCAAGCCAAACCAAACCAAACCAAACCAAACCAAACCAAACCAAATCAACCAAACCAAAAATCCCAAAACAACAACACTAAAATATCCCAAGGGAACCAGGGGACCTACAAACGGGTGCAGCTGAAATGTCAGGGTTTGCAGGAAAGAGTATCTGTGAAAGGGAAGGAAGCCAAGCTCCTGGGCTGGAGAGGGTTAGGGTGGGGTCGTCATGAGAAGAGCTGAGGGAAGCCACAGGTACCAAGTGAGCTGAGAGGCCACAGTTAGCCACGTGTCCTGAGTTCCCTTCGGATTGACAGTTTCTGAGCCTGCTTTTGGGGTGAAATAGAAGAGCCACCAGCGAGTAGTTCTGGCTAATGCCAAGAGAACTAAAGTCTTATTCTCCCTCACCTCATTTCCCACTTTCCCCTGGGAAGTACCCCTCCCCCTCCCTATGGGAGTCTGTCATAATTTACTCTGAGTGCTTCTTTGTCTCTCAAACCCCATACTTAAACCTGTGTCCAAATATCTTTAAATACAGTTTCCATCTCTGCTTCACTCTGCTGGCTACTTGGTCCTTAAAGCCTGTTCATTATTAAAGCCACAAATTCTGCTTGTCTTTACCTGGTGTTTCCAAAAGCCTAGGGGATTCCTGAAGCTAGTCGTCAATCTTAAAGATGGAAGGAGAAAGACCCCTGACCCAAATCATCATGGCCAAATCAATTAAATTAATGAATCCCAATAATTAATTAAAGTAAGCTTTATTTTATTCATCTATATGACTGCCTCCACCTAAGATGGGGTTCAAGAGATCAGTATTGGATGTGAGGAAGACAATGCTTTTATAGCTCCAGGGTAGGCAGTTTCCACATGGGGGATTTGGAAGGCAAAATAGGTGGGGTTACAGGAGCAGAACAGAATACAATGGTAACAAGTCAGTCCCTCCTGAAAGAAACACATGGTCACAAGGTGGGCACAACAAGATAGTCACAAGTGGTCATATAACATTTTGAAACAAAGGCAGGGTAGCAAGATGGTTATAAACAACATTTGAAACAAAGACATGGTGCTGTATCCTGGAACAGGACCATTGGTAGTTCAGCTTACAGGTGGGGCATAGACCGACCCTTAGGAACCATATCTAATCATCAACAGGAATGAACCTCATTTGTCTTTACTATGAAGTGGCTTTTACGCCTAGGAGGAGGCAGGCTGATTCTTCACAGTGAGGTAGACGTTTGGACCTGCATCTCTGTCCCTTTACCAGTGAGTGACATTTGTGGGGCTCACACTGGGATCCTTCTTGAACTCTTGGAAAGTTTCCCTTGATGTCACTTGCTGGTCTGTCCTCCTGAGGCAGCTTACTTGTGACCTTGGTTTCTCTGACTTTGATTTTTTTTTCTTTTTGGAGAGAGACCCACTGAGTATTTCATGAGTGCCACTGGCACTTAAGATAGAACTCCTGGCTAGGCATGGTGTCGCATGCCTTTTATCACAGCACTTAAGGACACAGGCAGGTGGTGGCTCTCTGTGAGTTTGAGGCCAGCCTAGCCTACAAAGCAAATATAGGACAGCCAGGGTGACACAGAAAAACCTGTCTCAAAAAATTAAAAAAACAAAAACAAAAACAAAAACAAAAACAAACTCCCATTCTTTCAGGGTTGAAGATATAGCTCAAACGCTATCTGCTGGCTGCTCTTCCCAAGGACCCAGGTTCAATTTCCAGTACCTTCATAGTGGATCACAACTGTCTCTAATACTAAGTTCTTTGGAGCAATGCCCTCTTCTGGGTTCTTCTGGTATATGTATATGCATACACACACACACACACACACACACACACACACACACACACACACACACACAGAGAGAGAGAGAGAGAGAGAGAGAGAGAGAGAGAGAGAGAGAGAGGCATCATTTTTAATTTAAAAAAATACCCTAGACTCATCCCCAGCCCCCTTTGTGTCAGAAGGAACAGTAGGTGGTTTTTCTGAGGAGACGTCATCAAGACTTGATTTCTGCATATATCCTAAGCCTTTCTCCTGCCCCTACAAGACAATGGGAAAATCACTTCAAAAGCAGTACATTCTAAATCTAAAACACATTAGGAGTGGCCATTTCTATACATCTCTCAACCTGAGATGTTAAAGGTACTTCCTGTAACACTTCCTCCTCTGCTTTTTATAAAGCTAATGCTTTAGACAGTCTAGACAATGGGTGCCCTCTGTTTGCTCTTCATTAAAGAAAAAGTTGGCTTCTATATCCTTTACATCTGTGTTTTAGTCAGGGCTACATTTGCTGTAATGAAACATTAAAACAAGATGGCGTAGAAAGGGTTAATTCAGCTTACATTTCCAGATCACAGTCCACCACTGAAGGAAGTCACGATAGAAACTCATGCAGGGCTGGAACCTGGAGGCAGGAGCTGATGCAGAAGTCATGGAGGGCTGCTACTTACTGGCCTGCTTCCATGGCCTGCTTAGCCTGCATTCTTATAGAACCCAGTGTTGTGTTTTATAAAAATAAAGAGAGAAGGACTAGGTTTGGTGGATATGTACTCAGGTGTGGGGAAAGAAGGTGCTTCTGCAGGCCCATGCTGAGGCATCCTTTCCCCCTGAGGGACCAGTTATATCAATAAAATAGGGCTTATTCAGGGTGTGGGGAGGAGGTTGAGGGAATAGAGCTAGAGAAAGGGAGAGAGAGAGAGAGAGAGAGAGAGAGAGAGAGAGAGGAGGGGAGGGAGGGGGGAGGGGAAGGGAGTGGAGAGGAGAGGAGAGGAGAGGAGAGGAGAGGAGAGGAGAGGAGAGGAGAGGAGAGGAGAGGGAAAGAGGCCAGCTATGAGCACATGGAGAGAGAGGGGGTGGTAAGGGGCAAGAGAACAGAGCAAGGGCAAGAGAGAGAGAGAGAGAGAGAGAGAGGAGAGGGCCAAGCATCACCTTTTATAGTGATTCAGGCACACATGGCTGTTGCCAGGTAACTGCGGGGCACAGCCTAGACTAAAGCCAATACCCAGGACCAACAGCCCAGGGATAGTGATAGCACTCTGTATAAACTCTACCCCACAGTTACCTGGTAACAGCCAGGTTTGCCAGATCCTAGCCAAATGTTTCTTTGCTAATACAAAAATGTGCTTTTCTCTACCTACACAACCTATCAAAGTTACTTAAGATTCTCTTTCCTATCCTGTCTGGATAGATTTTTACTACTGCCGTTAATTCTATTCAGTTATAACCAACTGATATAGCCCTCGATCCTGTCAGAAGTTTGCTAATTATTAAGCTAATGACAGACAGAATTCCCAAAGCCTTTAACAGTTACCCCCACGAGATCTCAGAAGCTATGGAAACACCTACAAGATACTGCCTGGATCGTGAAATGATAACCATTGAAAAATGCAGTGGACAAAGCCGGATACCCTGAGTCAAATGTCTTGTCTAAATCAAGGTAAGCCATTTCTCATGTGTATCCATTCCACAGAGAAAAATTACAGTCTCTTGAAAACATCCAATCAGTCTGAACATCCAAGATCTTTTATAAAAGTTCAAAGACTTTCAGCTGTAGGCACCTGTAGGAATCAGAATTAAATTACCATCTTCAAGGAAGAAGAACCAAGCCAGGCAGTCACAATCTGAACCAAGCAAAACCCAATGCCAACAGTATAAATAGCCCAATGTCCAAAGTCTGGCATCCATGCGCCACCACTGTCCAAAGACAGCCACCTTCCAGGCTCCTCCAAAGGGCTTGGATCACCTTTCCAGCTTTGCCTTCTGTAGCACACATAGCTCGTATTCTAGGCTCTGGCTGGCTCCACTCCACTGCTGCTGCTATTCTTGGTGGTCATCCCATGGCACTGGCATCTCTGAAATGCTGTGCTCTCCTGCTTCGCTGGGCTGCGCTTTCACCAATAGCCCTTCCTGGCTAGTCTTCATGGTGCTAAGCCTCAGCTTTTCTACATGACCCCCTCAATTCTGGGACTTCAGCTGCCACTGAGGCCCTACCTACACCAGTGGCCTCTCTGGCTTCTCACAGTGGCAAGCCTCAGCTTCCTTCACGACTCTTTCATGCTCTCAAAACCAGTACCATCTAGGTAACTTTTACACTACCAAGTTCATCTGCCAGTGTGAGGTACAACCTCAGTAGCCTCTGTGTGCTGATTCTCAGGAGACTCTTTCTACAAGATTTTACCTCAATGATTCTGGTCTCTTAATCACCACTAATTTCTCAGCTCCAGGTGACCAACACCAATTGTCCCACCAAGACAAAGGTTTACTTTAATGGTGCCAGTCTCCCTTGTTTATCATGGCTGATTCTTCAGTCCCAATTGACCCCAGATTCGTCATAGCTGGTCTTGTAGAATCTTTCCTTCCCTCTGAAACTTCCCAAGAAGGCCTCCATTGTCTGCACTGCTCTCAACATTCTTATCTTCCAGGATCCTCCAGAACAGCTCTCTGAGCTCTCAACACTCAAATGGCTTTTCTAGCCCAAAGTTTCCAAGCCCTTCCACAATCCTCCCCAAATTAACATGGCCAGGTCTGTCACAGCAGTACCCCACTTGTCTTAGGGCTTTTGGTCATAGTATAATCTAAGGTCAAACACCATGACCAAAGAGCAAGTCGAGGAGAGGTTTTCTTTGGCTTAAATGTCCACAGCACTGTTGATCATCAAAGGAATTGGCTTAGTTCCTTCTGAGGTGCAGGGACTGAAGGCTGCACCACCACACCAGGCTCTGAGCTTTTCTTTAATTCATGTTCAGAAGTTGGAAATTTAGCTGGGTGGGGTCTTGCCCTGAGGTCACCACTCCCTTTATTCCTTGTAATATCAGGCTTTTCTTCAATCTATTTATGTCCTTTAACACAGGGTTTAGCTGTTTATCTCCTTTATCACAGTATTTAGTTCCATTCCACTTCCTAGTGTCCCTTTTCTCCTTGAACATTTTTTATTTTTCCTTCAACTTTATCTTTTTCATTACTGATTTTCGTAACAGCAAACACTAATGACCACACAGCAGAGCCAATACGATGTTGTTCTGAACGTTCCTCTGCCAGCACATCTAAGTGACAGTGACATACTTGAATTTTTGAGACTTAAAAACACACCCTCTAGGAACACCCCCTCCTCCAACAAGGACAGACCACATTATGGTGGCACTCCATACGGGCCTGTGGGGGCCATTTTTCATCCAAACCACCACAGAAAGTCAGTCAGGAACTCAAACAGGATAGCAACCCGGAGGCTAGAGCTGGTGTAGAGGCCATGGGGAGCTGCTTACAGGCTTGTTCCTTACAGGTTGCTCAGCCAGTTCTCTCTTTTTTTAAGTTTTTAAAATGTTCTATTAATTCTTTGTGAATTTCACATCATGCTCCATGATCCTACTCATCTCTTTGTCCCTTCATATTTGTCCCTTTGCCCTTTTATCTTTCCCCCTCAAAAGAAAAACAAAATTAAATAAATAAAACCAAGAAACAAACAAACACAATTATCATGGAAGGTACAGTGTGTCATGGTGTGTCTCACAGTCTAGCCTTGTTCCAAACATCTTTACTTACAAATGTTCATTGCAATGAGTCACTAGTCTGGTTCAAGGCCTCTGGCTTCTGCTACACAATCAATACTGGATCCTCCCAGTTATCCTGTTGTTGCCCTATGTCGTGCAGATCCTGCAGCTTTGGATCTGTAGGACCACCTGCTTCATGTGCTTCAGTAGTTATAGATGGGGTAGATGTTGGGGTGGACCAACTCAAAGCTCTGGATCTGGCTTGGGTGGGAGCCGACTTGGTCAGCCTGAAAGCTCTCCTATAGCCACACCACCAGGGCAAACTCATTGCCTAGACTAGCTCACCTAAGTGTTGTTGTTGGCAAGGGGCGGGGGCATCTCTCCAGCCCTCCTGCCCTTGGGTCTGGCTCACTCATTACCAGCACCACTGTGCTGCCCAGGCGAGCAGCCTGTTTTCTTATAGAGCACTGGACCACCATCCCAGCATGACCCCACAATGGGCTGGAACCTCCCCTGTTGACCACCAATTAAGAAAATGCCCTACAGTCAGATCTTAAGGAGGCATTTTCTCAGTTGAGGCTCCCTCCTTTCAGATAACTCTAGTTTGTGTCATGAGGACATGAAGCTAATCAGAACAGGCTGTACATAAAGTTTCTGGAAGGAATCACATTTTTATAGAACCTTCTGCAAGGCTGCTTAATTAGAACTTCAGTGATCATGGAGAAGTTGGAACGTTGCAAATTCAGAGCCAGGTTTTATCTGCTTGGGGACAATGTTTTAACTGCTGAGCCATCTCTTCAGCCCCATTATCTTGGGACAACTAACTAGTTTTCTTAATTTATTGCCCTCCTCTATATATGAATTAACATCCTTGTGGCTATTAGATAAATTATTGGGAATAGACAGTATTAGCAAAAGGCTAAGACACATAATCAGATAGCATCTAACACCTACAGCAGAAATTTCCCTCCTTTTCTGGATACTGTCTGCCGGATGTTCCCACTAATGTACTTGAAAACTGTCTTGGTTCATTAATTTCTTTGTTTTGTTATCATAAAAAAAAACTGTTAGCAAGTTAAGACATGGGATTTACAGTAAGCTCAATCTGGACTCCAGAATAACCTCTCTCCTATACCTTTGATGTAAAAGTAGTGATTTTGCATTGACATGGCCAAATTTAGACTCAGCATAGCCTTATTCCATGAGGGATTAACAGGCACAGCTTGTACCTAGGAGCCAAGGGAGATTAAATCAAGATCCAGGAGATGGCTCCTGGTGTTCACAGATCTAACTTATGGTATATAGACTCGCCTTCCTGGAGGTGAGACTGTGGAATTCCTTCCTGTTTCTTTATTTTCCTATTTGGGGTTTATATACCTGAGGGTAACTTATTCTGTTATATTTGTTAATTTAACTTGATTGCTCATTTGAAAGAATAAAGGGAGTGACTGTCAACATTTAATCGTGAGATGGATCCCTATGGGACTTGTGCTCCAGAGAGGGACTGGTTCATTTTATTCTGGAGCTGAGCTCATCATAAGCAAAAAGTAACCCTGCTGACCATCTTGACTTGTGATATCATCAAATGGCAAGGACCATGAGACTTCAATGGCATCTTTGTTCATGAATCCAGGTAGCCCGAACCAAGATGGAGATACCCTAAACCTTCTCACTGCCTCTGAGCCCTCAGGGGGTTTCCTCACCTCTAGAGTTTCTCTCACAACCAGCATTCAGTTGCTTATCCCAACTTTTTTCTCATTTTGAGTTTTTACTTCCCTAGATGTTTGATGGGATCTTGGAAATGGGAGACCCAGAGGAGACTGCCACACAGGGTCTACTGTCATGTAATCAGTTGAGGCATTTTCTATATCAGACTTTGGAGGTGTTACCAGAGACTTCCATGGTGGTTTAAGGCATATCATTTTGCATAATATATTTGTTGGTTTCTAGAGGCAACTTAGACGATTTCCAGCAATGTGCCACCAGCACTAGTCGGCTACCAATGGAAACTAACACTATGAGATAGTTAGGCCTTGTGGGGTCCCCAAAATAGATTGACAGGTGCTTGAGGACTTGAGGCAAGTAAGAAGCTGCAGTGGCTGGAGGGAGAAGGCGTCAGTGTGCTTGGGCAGGGGGTAGATAGGCCCAACTAGGTCTTAACACCTGCTCTTTCTGCCTAATGTATCCAATTTAGTTTTCTCTATCTGAGATAGAATATTCTTTCCCTTCTCATGGCGCCTTTCTGCCCACTGACCCCTAGGCATCCTTGCTTTTGTTTGTACATTCCAGTTACAATGACCAAATGACAGACTTAGGGGAAAAACATCCCTTTCTAGGTTCTTTGAGATGTTATCATTTCTCAGTTATCCATATTCTGTAGATTATAGGAACTAAAACAAAATGATAATAAAATAAGAGCTATTGACAGTAAGTCCATGGAGAGGATAGAGAAGACCCTCTGCCTAATAAAATACACGTCAGGATTATAACCCCAGAGTCAGAGTGTTGTTTCTTGGGTGTCCTTTGATTACTGTTGCTGCATCTTGTACATTGTTTGATGGTGTTTTGTGGTGTGTTTCTGCTGTCTACACACATCTAAACAGAGCCACAGCTACAGTAGGGCATTCTCTGGGTCGCACAAAGCATACCATGGATTTGACTGCCTTGTGTTTTCTATATCATTTACCTGGAAACTTACAAAGTCTCAGAGTTTACCAGTATTACATGGGTATTATTAATTTACTGTATTATTCTAGGTATGCCATTTCATTCAGCTTTCTTTTATTAAGTTGGTTCTGCATAGCATTAGCTTCTAAGCCAAGCAACTGCCATCTTTAGAAGACCACCCATGTCTGTTCATTGAAGACCACAGCTGGGCTTGTTCATTGTTCCTCCTTGGGAGCAGGTGGGAGGGTCTTGGACCCTCACAGAGTAGGCAACCACTCCTCTCAGCCAGATTTTGCTCTCATTACATGTGGCCTTGAGGTCTTGGGGAAGAGCTAAAATATTTAAGCTGGGGAAGACCAACCAGAGAGGGCTCTGCGTGCACAGCAATGGGGAAACCAGCATGCCTACCTTGTGAGGACTTCCAGGTGTGGCTACTTTGAGACCAGCCACTCTCATGTCACCATCTGCTCACCCATGCTCTGTAAGTAATCCCCATAAGCTCATGGGTTCCTTCCAGGTGCACTTTTGGTAAAATCAAATTTTGGTTTGCCACTGGGACCTTTCGAGAAGGGGAGAGACATTTCTTAGCTTTCCACCAGGGAGAAATTTCTCACAACAGATGGAGAATTTACTTGTTAATGTTTCTATGTCTCATGATATTAAGAAAACCAGCAAGTAGAAGAAAATGTTAAGATGTAAAAATGAAATATATTTGGTAAAAAAAGAATTTACATATGAAGAGTACAGTGACTAGACATTTTTCTAGAATAGGAAAGAAAGCTGGATAGCATTAAAAAATTACAAAGGCCTGAGAAATTGCATAATGAAATAAAATGAGACTATGTACAAAAAGATGAAACTTTATATACATGATATTAAAATTTCTAAAATTCTTCCTGCTGCCATTGGCACCACGGAGCCAGGAGACTCCACAGCCTTCTGTGCACAGCCTGCCAGGAGAGAGTGATCTCCCAGCAGTGCTTTCACTTCTAAGCTCAGAGGAGGAAAGACACAGGTTTATAGGCCCACAGGAGGAACAAATTCCAGCCAGTGACAACAATACCAACTAGCACCAGAGATAACCAGATGGCTAAAGGCAAGCACAGGAACCCTACCAACAGAAACCAAGGCCACATGGCAACATCAGAACCCAGTTCTCTCATCACAGCAAATCCCGGATACTCCAACACACCGGAAAAGCAAGAGTTGGATTTAAAGTCGTATCTCATAATGCTGACAGAGGACTTCAAGAAAGACTTAAATAATTCCCTTAAAGAAATACAGGAGAACATTGGTCAACAGGTAAAAGCCCTTAAAGAGGAAACACAAAAATCCCTTAAAAAAATACAGATCATGGGTCAACAGGCAGAAGCCCTTAAAGAAGAAACACAAAAATCCCTTAAAGAATTACAGGAAAACAAACAATCAAGTGAAGGAACTGAACGAAACCATCCAGGATCCAAAAGTGGAAGTAGAAACAATAAAGAAATCACAAAATGAGACATCTCTGGAGATAGAAAACCTTAGAAAGAATCCAGGAGTCATAGATGCAAGCATCAACAACAGAATACAAGAGATAGAAGAAAGAACCTCAGGTGCTGAAGATACCATAGAAAGCATTGACTCAACAGTCAAAGAAAATGCAAAATGCATAAAGCTGGTAACCCAAAATATCCAGGAACTCCAGGACACAATGAGAAGACCAAACCTAAGGATTATAGGTATAGACAAGAGTGAAGATTTCCAACTTAAAGGGCCAGTAAATATCTTCAACAAAATTATAGAAGAAAACTTCATTAGCCTAGAAAAAGGGATGCCCATGAACATACAAGAAACCTTCAGAACTCCAAACAGACTGGACCAGAACAGAAACTCCTCCTGTCACATAATAATCTAAACAGCAAATTCACTAAACAAAGAAAGAATATTAAAAGCAGTAAGGGAAAAAGGGCAAGTAACTTATAAAGGCAGACCTATCAGAATTACACCAGACTTCTCACCAGAGATGATGAAAGCTAGAATGTTTATAATTCCACCTTCAATCAACTTAGAATTATCTTTATGCCTATCATTTTATCTGTATAATTTTTATGAGAATCTTTAATTTTAACATGTTTTTCTATATATTTCTTCAATTTTATCAGAAATATTTTCATGTAAATCTTCAAGTTTATCAGAAAATGTTTATAATTGCACTTTCAATCAACTTAGGAATACTTTTATGCCTATCATTATTATATCTATATAAAAATTTCCATGATAATCTTCGATTCTAACATATTTTTCTACATTTTTCTACAATTTTATCAGAAATATTTTCCAAATGTTTCTATTTCATATTTCAATTAATTTAGCAATGTTTTACATGTCTACCACTTTACTCTTCAATTTTCCATGAAAATTGTCAACTTTAACGAGTTTTTCTATGTATCTCTTCTATTTTATCTGAAATATTTTCAATGTAAATCTTTAATTTTATCATAGAATGTTTTTACTTCCCTTTTCAATGAAAAATAGATGATCATTACCTCAATAATAATAAATTTTTAAAAAGTAAAAAGCAATTTCTAAGGTCAAAGTTCAATTTATTGATGCCAACTCCCTTATTAAATTAATGACATTATTGATGTCTTTTCCCATCAAAGCTGACTAGGGCACTACGAGGCATCTCTCAAAATGTCCCGTAACTGTGAGGAGTTGTCTGTTCTCTCTGAACAGGAAGGTCATGGAAGCCCTATCTGAGGAATGCTAACCAGTGCCAGTCTGCCCACAGGAGGCTCAACGCAGTGGAAAATATTTACTCACCGTTTCCAAGAAAATCCGTAGTCATGCAAGACTTACACAGGTAGAACAACCAAAAGAAAAAGGACTGACTTTGGCCACGTGCACTGTCTTGAATACCCAACAGGAAAGTATAATGAAAGACTAAAGTAATTTATCACATATCCCACTCTGCAGATATTAAACTTAAGTCCACATAAGATGTTATTTATGTGGATTTCTGAGGCAACATAAAGAGACAGAAGGCAGATGGAGACCAGAGTCTGGCCACCCACAGAGAGGGGAGCCTCTCTCTTGTGGGAGATGGAGGGGTCTGCATGGGGAACAAGCTGGCTGTGATCCTTTATAGAAACAGGGTGAGGGGCTTGCAAATGACAAAATTGTTGCAGCCAAAGGGTCATGCATTGAAACCTTCCCCTCAGAACTGCAATTCTCACACTGAGGATACTTTTATTCTCAGAGCTGTAACACAGGAGTCAGCAAAGAAATGGGGATGAGGGGCACTGGACTCCTTTTAACTGCTGCCAGGTGAGGAAGGTTGGTGGAGGCCCGGAGTTGAAGAGGGGGGTCTCTGATCACTGAGGAGGAGATGTGTGTTTTCTTACTTGATCAGCTGCAATGGATCATGAAATTGCCTTCATGGATTCCTGGAGAAAAGTTTGAAGAATATACATTAGAGGGCTGTAAACAGGTCATTTGGTTACAAAGTAAAACTGAGAGATTACCCAAAAAGGTAGAGAGTGGCAGGAGGAAAGGGGCCAGAGAGTGGGGGTGGGGGAAGAGGGAGAGAGGGAGCCGGAAAGAGGAAGTGGGTATAGAGTTGCTTCAGAGCGATGGTGATTATTAGTCCCATTTGCAAGTGTTACAAGCTCTAAGGGGAAAGGTTTCTCCAGGGCCAGTGTTCTAGCTGTGAGGGAAAGGTACCCTGTCAGGCAGGAGCCAGAGAATACCACAAAGTCACACCGCACACAAACCTCAAACAAAAGATTTATTGAGGGAGACTCGGGAGGCTGTCTGCTTCTACTCCGGCTGTAAAGTGAGAAGTAGGAAGGAGCTGAGCAGGAAGCGGACTCTATACAGGATTTCTTGGGGACAGAGTTTCCCGGGGTGGAGATTTCCTGGGTGGGGATTTCAGGTTCAAGGATTTGGTGGGTCTTCAAGCTTAGAGACTCATGGTGTTTGTTGCATTTTCAACACCTGGAAGTGGGTTTGGAACATTCACCCTAGAGCACTTTTAGGAGTGCTGCGCCGAAGTGGGCCATCAGAAGCAACAGGAGCTACTGAGCATCAAGAGAAGGAAACTGGATAAAACACAGGCCTAGCATAGAAAAATGTATCTGGCCTGGGGTGCACGGGGTGAAGGTCCCTTGCAGCCAGGATTTCTCCACAGCAGCTAAAAGTCATTTTACAAATGTGTCAGGAACAAACGAAGCCGAGGTCCGGGGAGAACTGCTGGGGGAGCTTACACGGAACGTTTTCTTTGGATGTAGGGGGAGCTCAATAAGTAAAACATTTCAACCAAACAGGGTAAGAAGGTAAGTACGGAGATAATGAGGAGGAAAGGGTGATCAAGGAAGGAGCGAGAGAGGGAAGGAACCCGAAGCCCACACATGGGAGGAGGCATGTGGTTGAATTTGTATCTGGTCCCTGAGTCCTTGGGCCCCATCTCAAACGGTTTGTGTCCCCGGTTCCGTGGGAACCCCAGGAGAGCTCAAGAACTGCAGGGCCTGATGCAAACATGCAAAAGGTCTCTGTTTTATTAAGACGAGTCGGACTCGATCGCAGACCTTCCTACTGCACAGGGAGGAGTGAGCCTCCTGAGAGGGCTTCACTTCTATACACAGCCTAGTTAGGGATTCTTTGGATATCAGGGCAACAGGAGAGGCGGCGAGGCAAGTCCTTTTCAAACACGATATTGTTTGTTCAGGGGGCAAAGCAAAATCGCACAACCTGGGGGTGGGGTGGGGGGAACTCTTGTGACCTAAGGAGTAACTGTATGTGCTGTCAGGAACTAACTAGTGTTTTATGACTTGGTCATTGCTGTCGGTGACCCCTGATTATTTCTCTTTTATGATCTAAATGTGGGACCTTATCTTCCCAAGGATGTTTAGCTTCGTGTTTCTTTCCCAAGGACAGGTGTTAGCCGTACCTGGGAGGTGCCCAGTGAGAGTGTCCGCCTCTGTGACACGAGGGCGAGGGAGGTTGACATTTGTCTGCTCAAGCTGGCATCTGTGGCTCCTCGGGGCAGTTTGGGAGGCAGGGACAGTGATATTCTGGCGCCAGACCAGGCTCTCTCTGATCGACCAGGAAGGGAGAGGGAAGCCTCGCTCTTGCTACAGGAAGGAGCAGGGAGTAGGGGAAGGGGCGCTTCTGCGGCCACGATAAAAGGCCATCTAAGAGGCCACAATAACACTTAAAAGATGGAAAGATCCAGGAAGGAAATCAGGAGGTGATAATTGTACAACATTGTGAGAAAGTTAATGAGAAAAAATTATATCAGTTAGTTTAAATGTAACTTTACAGCTAGCTACCTCATTGTTCTATAGAAGGATAAGTAACAGTAATCAGTTGTTTGTTACATCAGAGTCCTGATAAGAAACAAGCACCTGGAAACTTTGTTTTAAAAAAATCAGTCAAATTCAGCTTCTAATTGACAACATAAAATAGATTTAGAATCTTTTTTTGTTTGTTTGTTTTGTTTTGTTTTTGTTTTTTTCCAGACAAGGTTTCTCTGTGTAGCCCTGGCTGCCCTAGAACTCACTCTGTAGACCAGACTGGCCTCAAACTCAGAAATCTGCCTGCCTCTGCCTCCCAAGTGCTGGGATTAAAGGCGTGTGCCACCACTGCCCAGCCTAGAATCTTCTTTTTATAGGATTGTCTATTAATAAAGTTTTCAAAGACCCTGCTTGAATATTCTGAATAAATCTTCCCAAACAGTTAATTTTATGACAGAATATCTGTCAGCCTCCTTTAATCAGGAAGCATAGGTTTTAGTGTATGGTCCCTGGAATTAGTTTTTGCTAAGAGAGAGAATTGAAAGCCAGGGTGTCTTAGCCAGTGTTCTATAGCTGTGAAGAGACACCATAACCAAGACAACTCTTGTAAAAGAAAGCATTTAGTTGGGAGGTTACTTACAGTTTCAGAGAGTTAAATCTACTATCATCCTTGGTAGGCAAGCATGGTACTGAAACAGAAGCTGAGAGTCACATCCTGATTCATAGGCAAAGGTCGTAGGAGAGAGAAACTGGCCTGGTGTGGTGTGGTGAGGTATGGTAAGGTATGGTGTGGTGTGGTGTGGTGTGGTAAGGTGTGGAATGGTGAGGTGTGGTGTGGTGAGGTGTGGCGTGGTGAGGTGTGGTGAGGTGTGGTGTGGTGTGGTGAGGTAAGGTGTGGTGTGGTGAGGTGTGGTGAGGTGTGGTGTGGTGTGGTGAGGTGTGGTGTGGTGAGGTGTGGTATGGTATGGTGAGGTGTAGTGTGGTGTGGTGTGGTGTGGTGAGGTGTGGTGTGGTGAGGTGTGGTATGGTGAGGTGTGGTATGGTGTGGTGTGGTGTGGTGTGGTGAGGTGTGGTGTGGTGTGGTGTGGTGTGGTGAGGTGTGGTGTGGTGAAGTGTGGTGTGGTGTGGTGAGGTGTGGAATGGTGAGGTGTGGTGTGGTGAGGTGTGGTGAGGTGTGGTGTGGTGTGGTGAGGTGTGGTGTGGTGAGGTGTGGTATGGTATGGTGAGGTGTGGTGTGGTGTGGTGTGGTGTGGTGTGGTGAGGTGTGGTGTGGTGAGGTGTGGTATGGTGAGGTGTGGTATGGTGTGGTGTGGTGTGGTGTGGTGAGGTGTGGTGTGGTGTGGTGTGGTGTGGTGAGGTGTGGTGTGGTGAAGTGTGGTGTGGTGTGGTGAGGTGTGGAATGGTGAGGTGTGGTGTGGTGTGGTGTGGTGAGGTGTGGTAGGTGTGGTGAGGTGTGGTGAGGTGTGGTAGGTGTGGTAGGTGTGGTGAGGTGTGGTAGGTGTGGTGAGGTGTGGTAGGTGTGGTAGGTATGGTGAGGTGTGGTGAGGTGTGGTAGGTGTGGTGTGGTGAGGTATAGAGAGAATCTCTTCTGGATGGCCGTGGAAGCATCACCTGTCAATAAAAAGCTAATTGGCCAATGAGCTGAGAAAGGAAATAGGATGCGGGAGAGAGAACTCCTGGATAGAGTCAGGCACAAAAAGAGATTCATGCCAAACGCTGAGGGAGACAGTCCAAGTTTAGAGATGTTCTGGGTAAAAGGCACAAATAAACACCTCCCAGATCCTGACACAATTTCCTAACATTGCAGGAAGCTAAAAATCCCTTTATGAGAGAAATCAGAGGCCTGAGAGTAGCTGATAGCAAGCAGGGAACCTGACCCTCAGGCACACCTAGCAGGCAAAAAGCTTCCCAGAGCTGGGTCAGATGGGTAAGCAAGAGCAGTCTGCTAGATCAAGCTGAGAGGACAGAGCTGACTGCCAAGACACACATGATGGCCTGAGGAGCCTGTGGATTTCTTTCGGAGCTGTGATGAGATGGAAAAGCCCCAAACTTCTGAACTGGTAAAGTATTAAGTTTGAAAATAAAATGAATGAATGAGCAAAAGAAAGAAAGGGAGAGAGAGAGAGAGAGAGAGAGAGAGAGAGAGAGAGAGAGGAGAGAGAGCTGGAGAGATGGTTCAGCGGTTAAAAGGACTAACTGCTCTTCTAGAGGTCCTGAGTACAATTCCCATCAACCACATGGTGGCTCACAACCATCTGTAATGAGGATACAATGCCCTCTTCTGGTGTGTCTGAAGGCAGTGACGGTGTGCTCACATACATGAAATAAATAAATAAATCTAAGAAAGAAAGAAAGAAAGAAAGAAAGAAAGAAAGAAAGAAAGAAAGGAAGGAAGGAAGGAAGGAAGGAAGAAGAATGGAAGGAAAGAAGGAAGGAAGAAGAAGGAAGGGGGGGAGGGAGGGAGGAACTGGGTGTGGTGGTTTGAATATGGTTGGCCCAGGAAGTAACAGCATTCCGAGGTATGGCCTTGTTGAAGAAAGTATGACACTGTGGGGAGTGGGCTTTAAGACCCTCCTTCTAACTTCCTGAAAGCGTCTTTTCCTAGTTGCCTTCTAAGCGAGATGTAGAATTCTTGGCTCCTTCTCCAGAACCATGTCTTCCTGGACACTGCCATGCTTCCTGCCTCTAAACCTGTATGTAAGTCAGCCCCAATTAAATATTGTCCTTTATAAGAGTTGCCTTGGTCATGGTGTCTCTTCTCAGCAATGTAAACCCTAACTAAGATAGAAGTTGGTTCCAGGGACTGGGGTATTGCTGGGATAGGCCTGACCATACTTTTGTTTGGAGGAATGTTGATCTTGGGCCTTTGGATTTGGAAAGCAGTAGAATGCTTTAAGTGGGGCTTAATGGGTCTTCCTAGAAGGAATATGGAAGATGGTGGTATTAGCTTGAACTGTTGAGACATGCTGGCTCAAGAGATTTCAGAGAAGAATTTTAGTATTTGATCTAAAGATTGTTCTTGTGATATTTTGGTGGTTATATAGTTTCTTTTTGCCCTTGCCTGAAAATTCTGCCTATAGCTAAGGTAAAGAGATTTATATTAATTGCATTGTCAGTGGAAGTCTTAGAAGAGCCCAGCATAGACTTTGTCCTCTGGTTCACTCTCATGAAGAGAATTTTAATCAAGCATAGCAAGCTTAGAAAGGAAAAATACAAAATGTATGGTTCAAATATTAAAGGGATTCCAGTAAGTAGAATGGAGCTGAATCCTGTGTTCAAGGAGATAAACAGATTAAGGAAGTGTTGAACTCAGAACAAGATCCCAATCAGCTAGATTTACTGTTTCTGTGTTTACAGTTGGACAAGGAATTGTTATATCATGTTAGGCATTATTAGCTTGTTATTGTTTTCATTTGGATTGCTAATCTGGAATGAACTACAATCCAGAAATGGAGGGCACACCTCTGATCCAGATGCTGAGTTTGGACAGCACAGGCTTTTGATCCTGATCTTGAGGCATAGGGGCCATGAAAAGCTTAGGTCCAGGCATGGTGGTACATACTTTAATCACAGGAGACAGAAGCATTACGGTGTCTCTTCAAACCCTAAGACACTTGGTATAAATAATCATATAAAAAAAGTTTCAAATTGGCAAAATGAAGTCTTTAAAGAGAAAAATTAAATAAATTTAAAGAAATAAGGCATGTAAAGATGAGAGGCACATCAACATAGAGCCTCCAGACTCTGTATAATGTTATTTTAAATGTTCTAAGGATAGAAACAAAAGAGAAAGAGATAAATGACTGTGGCCTAGTTGGCGGAAGTGTGTTGCTGTGTAGGTAAAGTGTGAGGACTCCTAGTGCTGAAGTTCTGCCCAGTATGAAAGAGTCACTCTTCCTCCGTGGCTTCAGATCAGGATGTAGAACTCTTAGTTCCACTTCCAACATTGTGTCTGCCCTAAGGCTGCCATGTTTCCCTGTCCTGATGATAACAACTGAACCTCTGAACCTGTAAGCCAGCCCGATTAAATGTATGTTTTCCTTTATAAGAGTGGCCTTGGTCACAATGTCTCCTTACAGCACTAGAAACCCTAAGACAGTGACCTAATTGGAACCGACACATTAACAAGTATGAGTACTATCACATTAGTCATCCTCATTTTACTCTTGATAGCAAAGATGGCTTGAAGGGGGTAGTTCTGGATGCTAAGGTCCTTTTCCCCAATTGGTTCTTGATTTGTCAGTAAAGAAAACCAGGGGCCAATTACTAGGCAGAAGGTAGGACTTCCAGGTTCCAGGAGGAAAAGGCAAATGCAAGGAAGAAAAGAAAGGGTTTTGTGCCATGCTTTGGAGGAAGAAGAATGCAGCAACCATGTGAGGTCTCTGGGGGAGCTGGGACCTGTGGACATGGCTACTGGTGGGTGGTCATGGATGTTTGGCAGGTAGGTGGGACTAGCCACTGAGGTTTAGGCCAGGTGGAGAGATGTAGATAAATTATTAATAAGGGCATGCTTTTCTAGGTGGGAGACATTTGTGCCAAGAAGGCAAGTTGTAAAGGAACAAACTGTGTGTGTGTGTGTGTGTGTGTGTGTGTGTGTGTGTGTTATCTACAGAGTCTAGGGAAGCTGGGAAGGGGGTGGTATTGCAGTCACCTCCAGGAGCTCAAGGCAGGTAGAGCAAAAGGGAACCCCGGTGGGCACAGGTCACTCAGCCAGTCCCAGAGCTAAGGCAGCAGCATAAAAGTACTCGCAACATGGCTTCTTATGCCTTCTTTAAAAAGAGGACTTTAGAGATACAAGAAAAAGGCAAAAATAAAAAATGGAAAGAAGTTTTTATACATAAAAATGAGGAAGATACGAAGATGATATAGATACAAGAAAAAGAGAAAAACGAATAATGGAGACTGAAAGGATGAGAATTGCGGACTAAGAATCCCCCGTGCCTAAGTCTTGGGTGACCCCAAGAAGCAGAGGTTTGGCCCACTCTTTGTTGGCCCAGAAATGCACATGTCACGCCCGCCTCCGGGGTCCAGCTGCAAGCCACAGGCTGGGAAGGTCCCTGGTGTCTTTTTCTGTCTTGCCTCCATGGAGCAACTGTGGTGAGGACGAGTGCAGCTGGGCTGGCGGGATCACCGCTCGGGCTGTGGGGCTCGTGTCTGGCGGGCGCTCGGGTCCCCAACACCTACTACTAGTTGGGGGGGCTTTGAATACGTAATCCTGGCCCTGTAACAGGAAGTACATATGTGACCCTGGCCCTATAACAGGAAATGCGTAACAGGAAATGCCTGGCGTGACCCTGTGCGTGGCGGCCACATAGGCAGAAATGACCTAACTAGTTTATCTGGCTTCTATAGGAAACTGATTGGTTCTCAGAGAGCGTGGACTTGGATAATTTAAACTGATTGGCTTAGAAGCTATGGAGTGGTTTGTGTTAGGCGGGTTCTGTTATAAGCCTATAAAAGCTGCCCTGCTGTGTGGTAAGACTGTGAATGCCAGAGCCTCTGGAATAAAAATCCTCTTGCAGTTGCATCAAGACTGTTTCTTGTGAGCAATTGGGGTGACACCTTCCAAGGCGTGGGGTGCTGGAGGCATCCCCATTTTTCTTTCGGGTCTTACATCTTGGTGCATGAGCCAGGAAGTGCGATCACCCCCCACACCCAAGAACCAACTTGGAGGTAAGGGGATCCCCTCTGAAATGTGTGTGTGCTGGCCAGTGTCTTTGTTCTGAGTGTCCTGAGTGTTTGTCCTGTTTTCTGAATCTGAACCTGATGAGACTCGTGCTTTTTGGTATGCAGCTGTCCTCTTGGACCATGGTGGCCAGAGGGCTGTGGTTAGTAGACATACTAGAGAAAGCCACAAGCTGTGGCTCCGGAGGACGCTCCGGGAGGTAAGGAGTGCCAGGGACGCCTGGTAGACTCCCAGTGCAGGTCAAGAGGACCGAGGTCTGTTGTAAAAGTAGAAACTTCCCCCTCTGTGGCCGTCCAATTCTTTTACCTGCTTGTGGGAGATACGGACAGGTCACAAGGGCTTGGATCTGTTGGTTTCTGTTTTGTGTGTTGTTGTCTTGTGTGCCTTTATCTACTGAGCCTGTCTGGTGTGGAGAGTTTGACTGGCAGTCGAAACCACAGGGGTCTGGAGGACCCTGGAGAAGGCCGAGTAATGCTCTTCTCTGTAAATGCAAGAACTTAACGGCAGAGTCGTGTTATGCTATTTGGTTCCTGCAACGGGCAGGAACATTTGGTATCTGAAACTGGGCTCATCTAGAGGCAAATTGTATTTTCCTTGCTAAGTGTTCTTGAATTCAAAGGCCTGATGGTGGCAGGGTCAGGCTGTCTATGTGGTGATTGTTTTTCTCTGTGTTGTTTTGTTTCTTGTCCTGTGTTCTCGGACTTAGATGACTGACGATTTTGTTAAGAATTTAGACCAGCTGAAAAGCAACTCTTTGTGGTGCCAAAATCAGGTCATGTGACTCAAGCCTGCCATGTTAAGACTCTGGCACCAAGATCAGGTCGTCTGACTTAAGTCTGCCATGTTAAGACTCTGGCGCCAAGATCAGGTCATGTGACTCAAGCCCACCATGTTAAGACTCTGGCGCCAAGATAAAGTCACGTGACTCAAGACTGTCATTTTAGAACAAAAAGAGATGAGTTTTAACAAGACACTCAAGGTGGCAGATATGGGAATTCTGGGTTTAAGTTACAGATGGCTTATTTCATTTATTTTAAATTGTTTAGATTATTATAATAGATATGATGTTAAACTTCATGGTTATATTGTTCCTCTGGAAAGAGGTCAAAATAAGGGAGATCTCCAAAAGACTAGATTCTGAAACATTAAACGAAAAATCTGTCTCGGTGATACTAAAATCTTGTTTTGAGATTTATATTACAGAAATTGTTATCATGTTCAAGGCATAAATTCTTATTTGATACAGATTTTATTGTGATACAAAAATCAAGGTTTTCATTGGTATAAATACTAAAAATGTAAAGTGCAGGATTTATACCCAGTCCTTCTTTGCTGTTATTATTATATATCTGAGATGTTTAAGCCTGTGAGTTAGGGCCAAATAAAAATATAAGGCTCTGAGTTTATTATTAGGGTGTTTTCTATGTTTTAGTCAGAAATACCTGAAGACAGTTTAACAGACAACAATCCACATTAGTTTACATAAATAGTTGGTTTTTAAAAATGTCAGAAGTCCATGGAATATGATGTTTAATGTTATTTATTTTTGTTGTAGAGACTAGTCTGCTCCTGACAGCTTCCCTTTCTTGAAGAAACAGTATGTGTAGAGTTGCTTCTGTTATGGAGGGAGAGAGAGAGAGAGAGAGAGAGAGAGAGAGAGAGAGAGAGCCACGAGATTGCCTCTCTTCATTTACAGACAAACTTAATGTGTCCATACATTATTATATAGCTTAATAATTCCTGATTCTTTAAGTCTGTCAGATGTTCTTGTGCCAGAAGGCTGAAGACCAATACTCCAACATTTTAAAGTATAAACTGTTCAGGTGTTTAGCAGTCTCTATCATTTGGCTAAGTCTTAGAAGCTGTGTTAAGCTTTCTATATATTTTCAGTTAAGATTGGTCACTCTTGGATTTCTGACTGGGATGAAAACTGTTAGTCTCATAGTCAGCCCAAGCTCTTTAATCTTGAGAAAGCTGATCTAGATTTAAATAAATGATTTTCAGGTGACATAAAATTTATAGCCAAGATATGAGTCAGGTGTTAATTCTTATAGTCTTTTTAGACAGTACAGATGATAAAGGTTCTGTTTGATTGACAGAAATGATAGATTGGATGTTAGGTCTATCTTATAGTTTATAACTTACAAAATGATAATAGTATGCTCAATTTATATTTAGAGAAGACCACAGAGTGGAGCAGGAGAACATCTGAGACCACCTATCCTGATTCCACAGTGGCTCTCTCACTAAGGACAAATTTCCCAAGAGACTGATTAATCTCTTTGAGACTGTTTTATTTGTAATACAGGAAGCCAAAAAAGAATACCCCCTCAGACGAAAGTTAAGAGGCACCTGAAAGACACCATTGGCAGGTCTCAAGGGCATGGCAGCACACAGATTTGACGAAGGTATGTGAGGTTAAGCAGGGACCAGATGAGTCACTGGCAGCCTTTCTAGAGCAGCTCATAGAAACATTTTGCTATACACCCTATGACACCAGACTAGAGGGACTTTACTGTAGTTTGCTGAGAAAGTATGTAGAGGGATTTGGTGCAGGTTATTTGGAAGGTCTATGGAGAGATTTGGTGGTGCAGGTGGTTATAAAAGTCTGTAGAGAGATTTAGTGCAGTTTGCTGAGACAGGGAGACAGAGGAGGAAAAAAAAAGAAAGAAGAAAATGACAGAGAAGGAAGCTACAGAAAATCCTGGCTAAAAAACAGAAAGGGACCAATGTGCATACTATATGGAGAGAGGCCACTGAGCCAGAGTGTACCCTAACAAAAGCTGAGAGCCGAAACTCCCAGGTCTTGGGAGAAGTGCCCCCAAATGGCAAAGGTGGTATCCCCAGGTGAAGACAATGACTAGGGGAGATGGGGGTTCTGACCTCCCCCAACCCTGGATAACTGTGAGAGGGAAAGAGAAACCCACTCAGTTCTTGGTGGACACAGGGTCTTAACACTTGGTCTTCCAACCCAATGGCCCTGTTTCCAAGAAAAGATCTTGGGTCCAAGAAGCCACTGGCACCAAAATGTGTTCATGGACTACCCGGAAAAACAATGGACCTAGGAATGGGATGGGTAACCCATTCATTAAGGTCACCCCAGACTGTTCCTACCCTCTCTGTTGGAGCAAGGCATACTCTCCAAAATGGCGGGGAGGACAGATATACTTCCTGTCCAACAGGCTACAGCAACTGGCCCAAAAAGAGAGACTGACCCCTGCTGAAAGTCGCTACAGACAGGAGCAATTTCCTCTATGAAGGACAGAGACAAGTAGGTGCTGCTATGGTGGACAGCACAAATGGCATCTGGGTAGAAGAATCTTTACCTCCTGGCATGTCAACACAGAAAGTGGAGCTAATTGCCCTCACCAAGACCTTGGAACTTGGAGACAGCAAGAAAATCAACATCCACATGGATAACAGGTATGCCTTTGCCACAGCGCACATCCACAGGGTATATGCCAAGAGGACTCCTCACATCAGAGGAAACCAACAGGAAATCTTGGACCTCTTAGATGCCCTGATGAAGCCAGCAACCGTGAGTATTATCCACTTAAAATATGCTGAAGTAAAAAAGGACTGAGATTGCTAGCCATCTGACCAACTATTACCAAGGAAAGGTACACACAAAAAGGGAGAATTATACTCCCCAGAAAGTAAGCCAAGGACTCACTAGGCCAAATACACAGATGAACTCATTTAAGGGATTAATAGAACTGTGTAAGTTATGCCAGCAAGTGAATGCTTATACAGCTAAGGCAGGAAAATATGTTTATGAATATCTTCTAGTATTTGTAGATACTTAATTTAGATTGGTTAGGACTTCCCCTAGTAAGCAGGAAACAGCAGCCAAGGTTAGAAGAAATTTTCCTGAGTTTCAGAGTGCCCAAGGTAATTGAATCAGACAATGGTTCTGTTTTTGTTTCTAAGGTAAGTCAGAAATTTACAGAGATATTGGGGAATAATTGAAAACATTATTGGATATACTGTTCCCAGGGCTCAAGACAGCTAGAGAAAATAAACAAAACCCAATGAGAGATCTTAACTAAATTGACCTAGGAGACTGACTTTGGCTGGCTGGTGCCTCTCCCCTTGTTTCTGAATAGTCCTTGCCATTTTAACCTGACCCCCCTGGAGATCCTCTTTGTTACCCCAATTCCTTTGTCATCTACTGGATCCTCCCAGGAAGTGTACTACAACATGAGATTTGGCTCAAACTGTCTGCCTTAATGCTCCAGGCATGTCAGAGACTCCTCACTGCTTCCAGACAGGTTACTGAATCTGTGAAAGAAGACTTCAGGAACAGTTGCTGGAACCCTAATGAAAGAGACCCTCACCAAATTGACCACAGAGACTGGAGTTAATAATTGGATAGCTCTCCTACCCTTTGTGCTCTTCAGGGTTGGGAACACCCCTGGACGGTTTGGACTGGCCCCTATAAATTGCTCTGTGGGTGGCCCCCTCTACTGGTAGAAACTGCCTCTGTATGTGCTGCTTTCCCAGACCTTGTTCTCTAGGCTCAAGGTGCTCCAGTGGATGAGACTTCGAGGTCCGGGAGGGCTACTCAGGAGAAGGAGATCCGCAAGTCACACATCACTTCCAAGTTGGAGATAATGGTCTATGTTAGATGCCACCATGCGGGAAACCTTAAGACTCAGTGGAAAAGCCCTTATTTTGTACTCTTGACCACCCTGTTTTCTGCCCTGGTAGGACCCCTAATGATAATGCTCCTGTTGCTTACAGTTAGACCTTATATAGTTAATAGGTTAATTGCCTTCGTAGGGGAACAGGTGAGCGCGGTCCAGATTATGGTACTTAGGCAGCAGTATAAGAGTCCTCCGAGCCAAGGGGAGGCTGACCTTTAATTTTCCTCGTTCTAAGATTAGAACTATTAACAAGACAAGAAGTGGGAAATGAAAGGATAAGAATTGCGGCTAAGAATCCCCTGTGCCTAAGTTTTGGGTGACCCCAAGAAGCAGAAGTTTGGCCTGCTCTTTGTTGGCCCAGAAATGCACATGTCACGCCTGCCTCTGGGGTCCAGCTGCGAGCCACAGGCTGGGAAGGTCCCTGGCGTCTTTTCCCGTCTTGCCTCCATGGCAAGGACAAGTGCAGCTGGGCTGGCAGGATCACCGCTCGGGCTGTGGGGCTCATGCCTGGCGGGTGCTCAGGTCCCCAATACCTACTACTAGTTGGGGTGGGGGGCTTTGAATATGTAATCCTGGCCCTGTAACAGGAAGTACATATGTGACCCTGGCCCCATAATAGGAAATGCGTAACAGGAAATGCCTGGCGTGACCCTGTGCATGGCAGCCACATAAGCAGAAATGACCTAACTAGTTTATCTGGCCTCTATAGGAAACTGATTGGTTCTCAAAGAGCGCGGGCTTGGATGATTTAAACTGATTGGCTTAGAAGCTATGGAGTGGTTTGTGTTAGGCGGGTTCTGTTGTAAGCCTATAAAAGCTGCCCCGATTCTGTACTCGTAGCTCACAGTCTTTTACCCTGCGTGGTGTAAGACTGTGAATGCCAGAGCCTCTGTAATAAAAACCTTCTTGCAGGTGCATCAAGACTGTTTCTCGTGAGTGATTGGGGTGACGCCTTCCAAGGCGTGGGGTGCTGGGGGCATCCCTGTTTTTCTTTTGGGTCTTACAAGACAAGCCTAATAATAAAATTAGAAAAGTTTATTAATAAGAATGAAGATACAAAGATGATAGAAATACAAGGAAAGGAAAAAGATAAAAAATGGAGACAAGCCAGGCGTGGAGGCACATGCCTTTAATCCGAGGCAGAGGCAGGCAGATTTCTGAGTTCAAAGCCAGCCTGGTCTACAGAGTGAGTTCCAGGACAGCCACGGCTACACAGAGAAACCCTGTCTCAAAAAAAAAAAATGGAGACAAGCCTTGGAAAAGAAAAATTTTAAAGCCTAAATAAAATTGAGGGAGATACTAAGATAGAGACAGAGGAAAGGCAGCCACAAACTACAGCACCACCTTGCAACAAATGTGCAAAAATGCACTCTATATGTGCTAACAAATCTAAAATGATTTCCCTAGCCTTGTTAAGGGAATTAGAAGGAGATCAAAGATATCCACAGGGTTATCAAAATTTGGATGGCAACCTATAGAGACACAAGATTTAAAAAGATTCATGGAATCAATAATGACCTATGGCTTGCATATGTCAAACAGGTATCTAATAACTGGGCCACACAAAAATCATGTAATTCCAAAAGATTGGAGAGATTTGATGACAACCGTCTTAGAGCCTGGCCCTCCATTACAATGTCTAGTATGTTTGGAAGGTAAGGCTTCAAGCATGGAGCAATGAAACAGGATTAGAGGCATTGCTGTCTAGGTGAAGATCTGTATTCTGAATCAAGAGTACGGATCACCCTTGATGATGCTGTCCTAGAACAATGTCGTACCATAGCCTTAAATGCTTGGAACAAAGTTGAATAACAGGGACAAGCTGACTCATTTACAAAGATAACCCAGGGTTCAAATGAATCTTTAAATGACTTTTTACTAAGATTAACTACAGCTTTGAATAGAGTGCTATTAGATCCAAATGCCAGAGGAATTTTAAAGGAATCCTCAGCCTTTGAAATGCTAATGCTGAATGCAAAGAAGCTACTAGAACTTTAAGGGCCAGATCTGTACCTCTTTATGAATGAATTAAAAGTACTGTGGATATAAAACCTAATGCTCACAATTCAGTTATGGTTAGACAAACAATTACAGGAGATATAAATGCCCATTTCTGTGGTTGTGAAAAACCAGGTCATTCCCTAAAGGACTAAAGACAAACAGTTCCTAAGAATAAATTCTTATATTATGCTAATAATTTAGGGATAACTTTCCTGTGAAATGTAGAAGATGTGGAAGGAATGGACGTCCGTATGAATGTAGGCTAGCCAAAGGTATTTGAAGCAATCCTTAATGTCAAACTTGTTAAGCATCTCCTTTAAAGTGCGATTAGATCTTTCTACAAATGTTTGCCCTGTAGGATTGTGTGGTATACCTGTAATATGCTTTGCAATATAATGTGCAAAAAAAAATGTTTCATTTTACTACCGATATATGCTGGAGCATTGTCAGTCTTAATTTGTGCAGGTATTTCCACAATAGCCATACTTCTAATAAATGTGTAGTTATAGAAACAGCCTTTCCAGAACTTAAAGCAGTGGCCCATTGAAGAATATGGTGTGTGTGTGTGTGTGTGTGTGTGTGTGTGTATGCCACTTGGGCTGACAATACTCCCCCAAGAGCTATAGACTCTCTAAATTAAAAACTTCAGTATGCCAGGCGGTGGTAGTACATGCCTTTAATCCCAGAACTTGGGAAGCAGAGGCAGGCAGATTTCTGAGTTCAAGGCCAGCCTGGTCTACAAAGTGAGTTGCAGGACATCCCAAACTATACAGAGAAACCATGTCTTGAAAAAAACAAGAAACAAAAACAAAACCAAAAAAACTCCAGTACTAAGTATGAGTAAACATCTTTTGTGTTGTTGGTCAGGGGAATTGAAGAAAATCCAAGAATAACATAGGCTATTGCTGTTGTTCTCAGTTGGTTCCCAGAAGTTGAAGGGAAGCCCCTGTTGCTGAAGACACCATGTACTTCAGACACAGAACTCGTCTGGCCTGAAAGCCCCCTGAGAACTAGTTTCCATGATACTGAAAGGCACTGTGCAAGCTGCCCAGGGAGGGAAGGAATCACTAGTCTTTTCCAACTGTGATGCCTATGGACCACAAAAGTGGCCAGCACGGTAAGATATCCCTAAAGGTCAACAGTGATCTCCTCATCTCAGCAGTGACCAACAGCTGTCTAGAGTCTCACCTCCACATTTTTTCAACAGAAGGGAAATAACCCCTGGTCCTGTAAAGGTATCCAGCTAACTCTTGAGAAAGAGAAAATTAGTCTTCCCTAGGGATGAGCCCTGTAATTAGTTGTTCCATACCAAACTCTGAAATTATATACATATAAGTAACACTAAATGGAACAAGCAGTTTGTACATATATACTAATGCACAAATATGTAACAGTAACAATCAATGAAAATTAATAACTTTTATAATGACTATAATTATATATTTCATATATTTTATGTATATAATTATAATAAAATTTAAAAGTAACAAAAGTGAGAAAACTATGAATTTGTATTGGAGTGGAGGGAGGAAGAGGGGGAATGATGGAAGAACATTTTAAGTTAAAAATTTTACAAAAAATGAGATGTTAATGAGACAAAGCAAGCACAAATCTCTGGGAGGAACTGTGTATAACAGTGCAGTATGAAGAATCCTTCCCTCTATCAATGAACCGCAAAGCCTGAGCTATAAGATGTAAATCCTTAGTGTAGTGGGTTGTTGGTACGGTCGGACTTTATTGGATCTGCCCTACCTCCTCCCTTGGTAGCGTCTCATCTGCTCATTTCTCTGGACACAAGTTCTTGGAGCCTGTTTGGAGATCTCCTTCTAACCCTGACATCAGGTGATGGATTGTTAATTCTAAGACTCAAGACAATCAAACCTATTCTACAATTCTGGGTCAAATTAGAAGCAAGCTACTCATTTTTTTTAAAAAAATATTTACTTATTTATTTTACATACATGAACGCACTGTCAGCATGTATAGCTCCATGCCAGAAATGAGCACCAGATCATATTATAGATAGTTGTAATTCATCATGTGGTTGTTGGGAACTGAACTCAGGAATTCTGGAAGGCCAGACAGACTCTTAACCTCTGAGCCATCTCTCCAGGCTGCAAGATTAAATTAAATACTGGCCAAGTAAAAAGGAATCAGACAAGGTCCACCCAGGGTTCCCAGGAGATGGCCCCCAAGTTACATTTTGCTGGAACTTTAAAAGGCAACCACACCATTCATTGCATTTTCCATCAGATCCAATTAGGGGCAAGCATACATCCTGATGTATTTTCTGCCCATGTACTTCCTGCCCACATGTGATCAAGCATGTCTGGTCCAAATGAGTCAACCAAATGTGTTTAGGGGAGTAAAATGCATGTAATTTTTTATTTAGTGAGAACTGTATTTCCCAGCAATCCATGAAGTTATTTTGTCCTTGAGTAGATGGGGCTTACTGGGTAACTTTGGCTCTTACATGATACTACAGGTATGTGAAGTATTTCAGGTGTGGGATTCAAGAGTTTGCACTGATAGATTGTTCTTTGGGGTAAAAGACTGTATAAGGAAAGTTGTTAATGCTGTAGATAGGCAGATAGCAGTTGATGGGAGCTCTGTGTGGCAGAGTGGTGGTCTCTTGTGGTTTTCACAGGAAGGAGTATGAGAGGGAGAAAAAAAAGTTTTCTTTATTCTGAAGATGGCTGTTGCTAGAAGTATTGGGGGATGATGAATTAAGGAATGTCAGGTGATGGATAACCATCTCTCCTGGCTGGCTCTTCCTGGGGATGGTAGGGCAAGGAGGGTGATAATCTAGAGAAATAAGTCACTTTAGTTTTAGAAAGCATGTTACTTCAGTTCCCAGAATTGTGACATGTGGAGATTTACAAATGGCATGGCCCTTTGACCAAGCCTGCTCAGTCAGTCAACAGGTTTTCCAGTGCAGGAGTGAGGATTGAAAGGAAAGAGACAATTAGACAAAACTGCAGTATGACCCCAGTCAATTCTGAGACTGAAGGGCGGGTTTAATAATTTTCAACCCCCTTTTATACCAGTTTAATTACATGCAGGAATCAAGGTCAAAAGTAGTACAAAGAGGAACAAATAAGACAATAAACACAAAATTGTCCAAGGGTGTGTAAGGATGACCAAAATACCTGAGCCTACTTCCTTGGCCAAGCCCAAGATCTTGCCTGAGGCTTGTTCCTCTTGTTCCACCCTAAGATAAGAATTCCTGCCTTAATCTGCTTCCCTATTATGCCTCAATGTCAAATTCATGCTTGAGCTCTTGTCCTTGGTCAATGTCAAGTTCCTGAAAGGCAGCATGGCACCCTAATAAGGCTCTCCACAGCCCTTGCCACCAGCATGAGGCTCAAATTTTCTGTAGGTGCTTGTGGTTTGAAATGTTCCCCCAAATTTCACGGGTTAGATATATAATCCCCAAAGTCAAATGCCAGTCCTGCCTGGAGGAGGAGGCTTGGGGAGGAGACTGAGATTAGAAACTGTGAGGGCGGGTTTATAAGAAATGGAGGAGAGGCTTGCTCCACCTCACCCTGGTAACCTCTGCTTATGAGATGATGCAGGGAGAAGGCCCTTACCAGAACCAGGCGGATGCAGGAGCAAGTTCTGAGCTTTCTCATCCTTTAGAATTGGGATTTAAATGACTTCACATTCTTTATCTCTGTTACCTATTGTAGTGGTATCAATGGGAATGGCCCCCACAGCTTCATATCTTTGAATGTTTGGTCCCGTGTTAGTAGAACTTTGGAGGTATAGCCTTGTTGGAGCAGGTCTCTAGCCATCATTTGGTACTTTGTGGGTACTTTTTTCCCCCACCCTTTCAACCACCTATCACTGGAGAGGAGAGAAAGAGAATAAACAGGAGAGGGGCAGTGGTGTTGGTAGATCACTTCCTGATTAGGGGCATGGGGTTCCGGGGCAAGCTTGAGCTTCCCTATCATGCTGCTGAAAGGATGAGGGTTGCAGGCTGGGAATCCCCCGTGCCTGAGTCTTGGGTGACCCCAAAGGAGCAGAGGTTTGGCCCACTCTTTGTTGGCCTGGAAGCATGTGCGTTACACCCACCTCCAGGGTCCAGCTGCGAACCACAGGCTGGGAAGGTCCCTGGCGTCCTTTCCTGTCTCGCCTCTGCAGGGCGGCTGGGGAGAGGGGGGGGGTGCAGCTGGCCTGGCGGGATCACCGCGCGGGCTGCAGGGCTTGTGTCTGGCGGGCACTCAGGTCCCCGAGCACCTACTACCTTTGAATACGTAATCCTGGCCCCATAACAGGAAGTACGTATGTGACCCTGGCCCCATAACAGGAAATGTGTAACAGGAAATGTCTGTGTGACCCTGGTATGACCCTGTGCATAGCAGTCACGTAAGCAGAAATGACCTAATTAGTTTATCTGGCTTCTATAGGAAACTGATTGGTTCTCAGAGAGCGCGGCTTGGATGATTTAAACTGATTGGCTTGGAACCTAGTGGCTTGTGTTAGGAGGGCTTTGCTGTAAATCTATTAAAGCGGTCCTGTTTCTGCACTCAGTGTCCACAGTCTCCTACCCTGCGTGGGGAATGGCTGTGACCCCAGAGTTCTGGAATAAAAATCCTCTTGCAGTTGCATCAAGACTGTTTCTCGTGAGTGATTGGGGTGACGCCTTCCAAGGCGTGGGATGCTGGGGTGCCCCTGTTTTTCTTTCGGGTCTTACACTGCTTCTTCTTTGCACACAATTTCTTAATAAATCACAAACAACAGCAACCAACTCCCCAGCAACCACCAAGCTCTCAGGGGCCCTAGCATTTACAGATGTTCTGAAAGGTCCCTGGAATTCCAAATGTCACACACTTACGGCAACTATGCAGCTGGGAAAAACACGCTCCTGTTAGAGCACAAGGCAAATCATAGTCATCTGCTCTGGACTGAAAGGATAAGGTTGCAAGCTAGGAATCCCCCGTGCCTAAGTCTTGGGTGACCCCAAAGGAGCAGAGGTTCAGTCTACTCTTTGTTGGCCTGGAAGTGTGCACATTTCACACACGCCTCCAGGGTCCGATTGTGAACCTCTGGGAGTGTCCCTGGCGCCTTTTCCCATCTTGCCTCCGCAGAGCAGCTATGGCAAGGACAAGCCCGGCTGGGGGCTGGCAGAATCACTGTGGGGGCTGCGGAGCTCCTGCCTGGGGGCACTTAGGTCCCCAACACCTACTGCCAGTGGGGGAGGGTGGACGACCCTGTGTGTGGCGGCCATGTAAGCGGAAATGACTTAGCCAGGTCCCATCCGGCCTCTGTAGGAGGCTGATTTGTTCTCAGAGAGTGCAGGTTCGGATGGTTTGAACTGATTGGCTTAGAAGCTATGGAGTGGCTTGTATAGGCAGGTTTTGCTGAAAATCTATAAAAGCAGTTGTGTATCAGCCCCCAGGGTGCACTGTTCTCTACTCTGCATGGGAGAGGGCCATGGCCCCAGAGCTCTGGAAGTAAAACCTCTTGCAATTTGCATCAAGACTGTTTCTCGTGAGTGATTGGGGTTCCGGCTTCCGAGGCGTGGGGTGCTGGGGTATCCCCGTTTTTCTTTCGGGTCTTACAGGACAATATGAAGCAACCCATAACCCACACCTGGCATTAAAATGAACACATTCTCATTGTACTTCTGTGGACTTTGGAGAAACAAAAATTCCAGGGGATGAGCTCTGAAGTTTTGAAAGACAGTTGCCAGTCCTTTTCCTCTCCCTGTTTTGTGGGAATAGATCAAGATTAGAGCACTCAAGTGTTCCTTCACTCTGCCATCGTGAACTTGGTCCTTTTGCGTCATAAGTCAAATTAAACATTGTCTTTTAGAAGTTGCCTTGGTCATGGTGTTTTATCACAGCAACAAAAACGTAACTAAGACAGAAGTTGGCACCAGGAAGTGGGCTATTGTTGTAACAAGCCACCTTTTACTGGAATATGGACAATTTGGGGACTTTGAACTAGTAGGAAAGTAGTTGGATGCTTTAAGCAGAACCAAATGAGTCAACCTAGTAGGACCTCTGTAGCGAGCCAGAATGTTTCACCATTACAAGATGGCACTGGTTTCCGGCCCTAATCCTGGCAAACAACTTGGTACAGGCGTGCTAATGGGCATGCTAACTCAGCAGTTTCTTATCTGGTCCTATGTTAATGAGGGATTCCTCGTGTAGCCTATCCTGTGGCAAGAGCCAGGCACAAAGACCTAGGCGGCAACTGCTCAGAGATATAAGGCAGCCCATCCTTTGTCTCGGGGCTCCCCATTTTCTCATCATCAAGGGATCATAAAGTGCTGTTAAGGATCCTCGGTGTTGCGTCGTTTTTTGCTGGACAAGTACAGTCATAACAGACCTCGAAGACCGTGCTGAGAGCAATGCAGGTGGAGGCCCAGCTTGAAAGGGGACAACAGCAGCAGCTGAGCTAGAGGTCATTCTTGCCTTGTTTTGGCAAAGACTGTGTCTGCTTCTCACCTTGTTCTAAGGATCTGCCTGAGGGCAAAGTGAGGAGGTTTAGAATAATTTCACTGGCGGAAGAGATATCAAGACAACCTAGCTATGACTCTGTTGCTGGGTTGTTAGCAATTCTGCTTATGCAGACCTATAGTGCAAAAGAGAAAGAACAAAAAGAAATACAAAATGTACAGAAAAGGGGCACCAGGAAATGTAATGTTCCAGCCGAGATTTGTGCTGAAAGCGGTTTGGACCTGAATAAGGGAGGGCTCCCTTGGGGCAAGGCTGTGCCCAGCTAAGCTTTTAATTTGTGGAAAGGTCTAAGCAATTTTCTGAAAATGATCAAATATGATTCAAGAGGGCAGGCTCCACCCAAGTGGACAGCGGAATTAATCAGCATGGTCCACATGAATCTATCTGGCTTTTGTGTCATGAAGGGTACGTGAGTGAGAGGGCTGTGGCCTCTACCATGGTAGGGCTTCTGAGTCCAGTCAGTGTGCAATGGCAGGTCCTGTATGGAGGCCAACGGAGGGCAAGAAGCCTTCAGAGGCCACTGTGTGGAGCTGTGAAGGTGAATCCTGGATTGATTTTGGAGACCCCAAGATGTTAGAGGTGCCAGAGCTGTGAGATATCTGCCAAGGAGAGCTGGGCACTGGGAATGAAACCAGGCAGAGAGAGAGAGAGGCAGAGGCAGAGGCAGATACAGACGCAGACGCAGAGACACAGACAGTCAGATATTTCACAGGCAGCAAAGCTGGAAGGGCAGAGCATGTCTTAGGGCTTTATTGCTGTGAAGAGATGCCATGACAAAGGTTACTCTTAAAAATTAAAATATTTTTAAAAAAATAAAAAATAAAAAATAAACATTTAACTGGGTCTGGCTTTACAGTTTCAGAGGGTCAGTCCATTATCATCATAGCAGGAAGCATGGGAGCAGCACAGAGGCAGACATGGTGCTAGAAGAACCAAGAGTTCTCCATCAAAAAACAGCAGGATGGAGACACTCCTGTACTGGGCAGAGCTTGAGTATAGGACCTCAAAGCCCACCCCCAATAGTGATGCACTTCCTCCAGCAAGGCCACACCTACTCCAACAAGGCCACACCTCCTAATAGTAGCAATATCCATGGGCCATGAGTCTTTCTTTCTTTCTTTCTTTCTTTCTTTCTTTCTTTCTTTCTTCCTCTCTCTCTCTCTCTCTCTCTCTCTCTCTCTCTCTCTCTCTCTTTCTCTCTCTCTCTCTTCTTCCTGAATTTTCTTTTTTGTTGTTTTGTTTCTTTTCTTTTTGTTTTCTGAGACAGGGTTTCTCTGTGCAGCCCTGGCTGTCCTGGAACTCACTCTGCAGACCATGCTGGCCTCAAACTCAGAAATCCACCTGCTTTTGCCTCCCAAGTGCTGGGATTAAAGGTTTGTGCCACCACTGTCCGGCTGGCCATGAATTTTCAAACCATCACATCAACTAAGCCCTCTGACATCAGACGTGGAGCTACAGGATTTGGAGTTTTTCCTGCTTGCTTTGTATTTGGTTTGGCCATTATTTCCTGACTGTGCTCTCTTCCTTCCCTTTTGTAATGATAATGTATATTCTGCACCACTGAATGTTGAAAGTCTATGATTTGCTTTTTTTAATTTGTAGTTGGTTACAACTAAGAAATTGCCTTGTTATAAGGTGGTATAGGTACAGAGGTGACACCTCTCCCTCCCCTCCTCTCCACCTGCAATAACCGGGAAAGATAGACCAGGGGCTGTGAGAGTGTGAAAGCTAGCCTTCCTTCTTTAGTGGTTGTAGCGCTCAGGGGAGTAGGCACTGTACCTCATCTGGGTAATACTGTGGAGCTGGCCCTGATGGCAAAAGGTCTGGTGAGCCAGCTCTGAGGGTGTGAAGGCAGGAGAGCTGTCCCAACCCCTCAAAGGCACTTGGAGAGTGGACTCTGGGCCTTGACTGGGCAGCACAGTGGAAATGACTCTGGAAATGTGGCTGTAGTTGAGCTTGTCCCTAGGACATGAGAACGGGAGAGCTGACCCTGTCACCTGTTAGGACAGCACATGGTGGCCTGCCCAGAGCCGTGATGGAGAATTTGCCTTGGCGGTGCAAATAAGAGAGGGCTGAACATTAAAAATTAAAAAATTAAGAAAGAGAGAGCTGACAGGCTGACCAGCTCAGCTACCACACAGACCTAGATCCAGGGCTCTGAATTAGCCCACTCCAAAATCTATATGATCTGCCAATGGTTGGGGCTCATGAAAAGGCCAGTCCTGCTGATCCAAAGCTCCACAATTTCCATGACACAGGGCAACAACTGGATAACTGGCAGGAGTCCTGATGAGGAGCCAATATGGATGATCTCGAACCAGACCATGACTCATGGCAAGGAATATTTGCAAAATGAAGATGTGTGGACAGAGGAATATTCCGTAGGACACACTGTGATGTTACAGCTTCCATGATGAGGACTATAAAAGCAATTTTCTTGAATCTCAGGACAGATGACTTTTAAGCAGGGTTGAGGCTGAAAGTCTATGGGAAACTTTGAAGTTGGACTGAATGTATTATGCATTATGATATAGCCACCAGCCTATAGAGACCAGGGAGTGGAATATGGTGGTTTGAATGGCGAATTGGTCCCATAGGCTTATATGTTTGCAAACTTGGTCCCTAGTAGAACTGTTTGGGAAAGATTGGGAGATGTGGCCTTGTTGGAAGTCAAAGTCCAAATGATTTCTTGCCTTTCTTAGTCTCTCTCTTTCTCTCTCTCTCTCTCTCTCTCTCTCTCTCTCTCTCTCTCTTTCTCTCTCTCTCTCTCTCTGTGTGTGTGTGTGTGTGTGTGTGTGTGTGTGTACGTACGTACCAGAAGCCAACTCCTGGACTATGGCTTTGTGCTACCACATTCAGTTATGTGAGCTAGAGATGGAAATCAGGGCTTTATGAAGGCTGGGTAGGTAGGCACTTACCATCTGACCTACATTCCAACCAATTAAGGTTAAATGAACCTTGATTACACAGAATTAGATCAATTATGACACTAGTTTATAATATATTCTCATCATTCCTCCTGAATTTCTTCTGTAGCGTATTCACATGGATATGTGCGTGTCACTTGCTTTCAGGATGAAGCCATGATCTACAGCAGCGTCCTTCAGTCTTCCTACCAAATTCAATTCTGCAATTCTGCTGCTCCCACCTTGGCTTCTTCATCTTTCTGGGTTTTGTGATTTTTATTGGCTTGCTGAGGAGAGGAAAAAACGCTATATCCTAAACTTTAGAAATAGGCAACCTACTTTTCAAGGGGGAACAAAAGGAAACAGAAGCTTCTCCACCAGACAGCCCGTGGGACCGGGCAGAGAACTCTGCTGTTTGCTCCGTCCAGCCTCGTTTCCTCACACTTATTCCAGTGACCACATGAGCTCCAGAATTGGCCAACCATCAAATTACAGAGCCTAGATTCCTCAGAGAGACCTGGAAAGGCAGGCTTTCTTAGTTTGCTCTAATCTAACTACTACGTTGAGGAGTGTGACCAGATGCAACTTGGGAGGACATGACATCACGTGAGAAAGATAAGGAACAAGACAGTAAACAGTGTCCTTAGTGGACTCTGCTTCACCCTCCAGCTCTTGCCCTGACTTCCCTGGGATGGACTGTAACCTGCCAGATGAAAGAAACTCCTTCTGCCCTGTGCTGGCTAACTTTTGTCAAGCTAACACAAACTAGGATCATCTGGGAAGAAGGTGTCTTGCTTGAGAAAATCCTGCCATAGAATTGGCACGTGGGCAGATCTGCAGGGCATTTCTGAGTGATGATTGATATGGGAGGGCCCAGCTCACTGTGGGTGGTGCCACCCTGAGGTAGTGCTCCTCCTGAGTGTGTAAGGAAGCAGGCTGAGTAAACCACAGGCAGGCCACTAAGGGGCACTCTTCCACAGCCTGTGCATCAGCTCCTGCCTCCAGGTTGCTGCTCAGCCTGAGCTCCTTCCTGCCCAGACTGTCTTTGAGGATGGACTGGGATGTCGAAGCCTAAGAAAGATACCCTTCCTTCCCAAGTAGTTTATGGTCTTGGTATTTTATCACAGCAACAAAAACCCAAACTAGGAAATTCCCCAAGTAGCTTGTGGTCATAACCAGCAACACAAAGCAAACTAAAACACAGATTGATACCACGTTCATGTTTTTGGTTTTTTTCTCTAACAGATCTATGACAGATCTGACCATGTCTTTTTGGTAGAGTATTTTGGAAGGAGTTTGGAACTTTGAACTAGAAAAATCCATTGATTGCTTAGAGCTCAGTGAGCTATTGTGGGAACTTGAAGATAATCCCAAGACCAGTGCAGATGATGGAGTCCTGGCCTGTGAAAGTTCAGAAGGAAGTCTGAGAGTCCCGTAAAGACTGGGAGTGGGCTTGAGAGATGGCTCAGTGGTCAAGTGCACTGGCTGCTCTTCCAGAGGACCTGAATACAATTCCCAGCACCCACATGGCAGCTCACAACCATCCAGTTTTAGAGAGTCTGATGCCTCTTCTGGCCTGCTGTAGACACAAGGCACACACCTGGTGTGCAGACATACACGCAGCCAAAATACCTATACACATAAAAGAAAATAATGTTTTTAAAGACTATTAGGGACATTTGTTTGGTAGTTTCAATTAAGAGTATGTGCTTCTTGTCATCTGGGGCTGAACAATTAACTGTAATTAGGAGAGAGAAGGATTACTGGGTTTATCTTTTGGGAAGTATTCCCTCAGAGTCAGAATACAGAAGCTGTTGTCCAGAGGGGTCAGGTCTGCACCCCATTCTAGCAGTTGAATTTGTCAAGGTGTAAGAGTCAGGTAGGCCGTACTGGTTTTGATGGCATTAGGAGGTCATGGAGTACAACTGAAGCTTACCACTGTGAGAGGAGAGGACAGGACAGGACAGGACAGGACAGGACAGGGGAAGCCACTGGTGAAGGTACAGCCTCGGTTCAGTGGAGACCCCATGTATTGGAGATACCAGTACAAGATGACAACTGCCAAAAGAGCAGCAGGCATGGGCCAGAGCTTCCTAAATCTGTGAGGTGAACTGTATGTGCTATGGAAGGCAGAGCCAGAGAAATGGGCCTACTCATGCCTTAGGATCCCAAAGGATCATGGGTCCCAGATATCAGACACTGAGCTATTTACCCTTCTGGGAGCAGCTGGGTTTGATTTGATGTGACTTTGAATATGGATTGGTTGTTTCTTGTTTTCTCTTGTGGTAAGAAAGTATTTCTATTATTATTATCCTAATCCTCCTCTTCCTCATCATTATTACATTTTAAAGAAGCCCACAGTTAAGAGACTTACAATATTTTAAAGAGAGTCAAGTTCTAAAGCATTTACATTTTAAAGATTATGAGAGTTTTAAAGTTATAGTATGTTTTATATTGTGATATTTATGTGATATATATGTGATATATATTGCGAAAGTTATAGTATGATTTATATTGTGATATCTGACTATCTTGGGAACAAACAAGAAAGCACAGGTTATAGTGCGTAAGGTTATAAATTATAGGTTATAAATGTGTTGGGCATTTTCTTAATTAATGATTAACATGGGTAGGCCCAACCCACTGTGAGTGGCACCACCCCTGAGTCAGGTGTTCCTTGGCTGTACAAGAAAACAGACTTTGTAATCCGTGGGGATTGAGACCTGCATTCCTCCACGGTTTCTGCTTTGAGCTCCTGCTCTCATTTTCCCTCATGGTAAATTACAAAGGTACCCCTGAAACAAACTCTTAAATATAAAAACCTGTCATTAGAGTCGCACTGCAAAGACCAAAAAATACCAGTCTAAACCAATGACATTCATAGTCAACTTTCCCAGTTAATGGCTCAGTTTTTGTCAAGCTAGACTTAATGAAAACTTTGTTCAAAACCTTTTAGGAATTCTATTAACCAACACATGTTGTCACAATTTTAATTGTGCTTTTAAACAGTGACATAAATGCCTCCTACATGTCAGGGCATTATCTGAAGCCCAGGATAGTAGCCAGACTTGAGCCTGCTTTCTATTCATTGTAAGGACTAGCTAACCCTGGCATCCTCCAGTGTGGGGTCTGGGTCACCCCCAGAAGTTGCACACTAAATCTTGACAGAGTCCTTGGAGAGGGGATATCCCAGGGCAATACTTTGGAGTCCAGAAAGAGCACAATCCAGGTTTGGGACAGTTGGGGGTCAGTGAGTATGCAGCTGGCAGGATTTCATGAGAACTGCGGGGAGCGGGAATGAGTCATCCTCTTCTTCCTGCATACACCTGTGATGAATAACCCAGAGGAGAAGCTCAGGGTGTGGAATCCTCTGGGACCCCAGAAAGGAATCTAGTTTAGATACTGATAATTTTGAGGCCTGTGGGGACTTAGGAGCACCTGTGGAGTGACAGCAGCTGTAGGGATGTGCTACAGATCAGGTACATACTCCCCAAAAGTCCTTTGGTAAAGCTGGGTTCACAGGGTGATGCTTTTGGGAAGTTAGACCCCAGAAAACAAAATAACCCTATTAAAAATGGGGTACAGAGCTAAAGAATTTTCACCTGAAGAACTTCGGATGGCTGAGAAGCACCCTAAGAGATGTTCAACATCATTAGTCATTAGGGAAATGCAAATCAAAACCATCCTGAGATTTCACCTCACACCAGTCAGAATGGCTAAGATTAAAAACTCAGGAGACAGCAGGTGTTGGCGAGGATGTGGAGAAAGAGGAACATTCCTCCACTGCTGGTGGGATTGCAAGATGGTACAACCGCTCTGGAAATCAGTCTGGAGGTTCCTCAGAAAACTGGGTATGACACTTCCGGAGTACTCTGCTATACCACTCTTGGGCATATACCCAGAGGATTCCCCAGCATGTAATAAGGATACATGCTCCACTATGTTCATAGCAGCCCTATTTATAATACCCAGAAGCTGTAAAGAACCCAGATGTCCCTCAACGGAGGAATGGATACAAAAGAATGTGGTATATATACACAATGGAGTACTCTTCAGCCATTAGAAACAATGAATTCATGAAATTCTTAGATGGATGGAGCTGGAGAACATCATACTAAGTGAGGTAACCCAGTCTCAAAAGAACACTCATGGTATGCAGTCACTGATAAATGGATATTAGCCTAGAAGCTTAGAATACCCAAGACACAATCCACATATCAAATGATGTCCAAGAAGAAGGAAGGAGTGGCCCCTGGTTCTGGAAAGGCTCAGTTCAGCAATGTAGGGGAATACCAGAACAGGGAAGTGGGAAGGGGTGGATGGGGGAACAGGGGGAGGGAAGAGGGCTATGGGACTTTCGGGGAGGGGGGATCCAGGAAAGGGGAAATCATTTGAAATGTAAATAAAGAACATATCGAATAAAAAAAACAACAACAAAAAAGAAAGCTCGACAAGACATTTGAAGGGAAATAATAGCAATAGCAATTCTAACAATTCAGAAACTGTGGGAGGAGGTGTTAGCACCAGCTTAGTATACAAGGAGAGTGACTCTACACTAAATTGGTGATGATATTACAAGTAAAAACAAAATAAGTCAATTTCTCATGAATATAGATACAAAAAATACTAGCTACTCAAGTCCATGACATAACGAAAGGACTAATAATACCACAACCAAGCAGGGCTTTCTTCCTAGCATGAGAATCTGTCACTGTAACCCATCAGAGTTGGGGAAGACCCAAGGTCATCCCAAGATGTTCAAATAAAGAGCATTTGACAGAAATCAGTCTTTCAAAATATAAACACCCTGTGAAACAAAAAATCATTAGATCACAGGTCTCTAGCTACTGCTCTGACTCCCCAGAATCAAGACGCATCCCCGACAATTTCTCCCTCAAGGCCAGCTACAGACAACTGCTAAGACCTCATAATCCTGAGTCCTCCCTCTCTCGCACTGCAACTGCATGAGTTATAAATTTTGTTTCATCAGAGCCACGTGACTTCTAGCGTGGAAGCAAGTCATGTAATATGGAACATCGGACGCTGTCTGGAATCCCGTATGAGCCAGAAGTCCCCTTGTTTTATACAAAGTCTCTCTTTTCCTTCAAGACCTTGTCACGCTGTCTGTGGTAGGATGCTAAGAGGATGTCTCTTTGCTTTAGGACGCCCACTCTGTAGCCATTGCCACTAAAGCTCTCCTGCCTCAAGGTCTCACCGTGGCTGCCTATGACCATGTGCCATCTCTCCTGATGCTCTCCCACCTTGAGACCTCATCATGGCTCTCTATATCTGAGGCTATCACACTCTTAATAAAACTTTTGTGAAGGACAAAAAAAAAAGTTTCTTAAGCCTTGCTCTTCCCTTGCCCCGGCCTGTTCCTGGGGGTGAACTGTAACCTGTAACCCTTTCTTCCCCAGGTTGCTTTTGGTCATGGTGCTTATCCCAGGAACAGAAACTCTGGACAAGACAGAAATACATATATAGTGATGGGAGACAAGCTGAGACTCTTGGTCCATGTTTTCTAATCCACAGGAAGTGTGTTCTCTCTTAGGCCATTACCTCTCTCTTGCAGGGAATCTCAGAGCCTCAGAAAACTGCTCTCCTCAGCCAGAGCTGCAGTCCTCGACTCTTCACCAAGAAAGAGCGGCTGCCCAGCTTCTAGATGTGAGGTGAATTTACAGCCTGTATGGTGGTCAAGGTTAGCTTTGTCTTTAGAGCTAGGCTGTCCTCTTTGGGGATGGCCCCAGACAAAGACCGGCTGCAACAATGGTCCTGCTTTCTCGGGGCAACAATCCTTGTCTAGCAAGAAACCTTGAACATCTCTGTTCCAGAGCTCCTGAGGGGCAAGCAGAAACTTTGTCAGGTCTCATGTAAATTATCACCTTTTATTCTTCCAATAGCTTTCATGCACCCCCAACTCTGCCAGCTTCTGCTTCTCAGAGAACTCAAAGTACTATTGGTAAGGCACCCAGATTCCTAATCTCTCACCCTACCTGTCTCTACAGCAAGGCTTTCTCTGTGTGTCTATGACCTGCCTGCTGCCCAACTGAGAACCTAGGTGTCTGTGAGCTCTCTCAAGTGCCACTGTGGTGCCAGTTGATTCTGTGACACAAGGTCTTGCAGACTGAGGCAAGGAAATGCCTCTTGGAGCTCTCCAGAACACCTCCATTCAGAAGCAAAAACTCTCACTTGTAGCCTGCTTTACTTCCTAAAACTTCCCCTCTTCCTAGTAGGGACTAAGAAAAGCCAAGCAAATAGATGTAAAAGAATCCTTCTTTGAAGTAAGTCACTGGCCAAAAACCCTCTGTTCTTAGGACTGCATAGCTTTGCCTTAGTCATTTACATAATTGCATTAATCTCCCAACATAATGTAAACTTTTATGTCTATGTTAATGAGAGTGGCTCTGACATTGTGGTATGAAAAGCATTGACTGAGCACAGCAAATCTCAGGTTTCTACAGAGGAAGGCTAGGTGCCAGGTTAAGTTTACTCACAGAATCTCATTAAGACCTAGGGGTTCTGGCCTAATGTCCTTTGAAGTCTCTCTTAGGACTGAAGTTTGTATAAGTTATCTATATTTGAGATTCTAATTTGTTACATGGAAACGTTTTACCTGGTTGATTTTACATTTCCTTAGGGCAAATGGTTATGCTGATTGTTCTTTGTGCCTGCTTTACTGGATACATCTTTTGATATGGAAAAATCTCATGCTTAAAAATGGCTGCCTCAGAGCAGCATAATACACTCAGATACTAAACTACCTCTGTGTCTGGTGTCTATTTGTCATTCGCCAAATCCATGCCTTCCTGCTTCACCAAAGAATCCTGGTTCCCCGCAACTACAACTCCCGGTTGAGTTTGATCTGTGGCACTCAAGTACACAGCTCCTAGGTCACTGGGCAGAAAAATGTTTAATGGAAAAACCAGACCCCAGTACCTTGTGAGTTTGCAATTCTGAAGCACAAGTTTGGGGCTGAGGACTTTGGCCAGGCGAAGAGAGAACTCTAGATTAGCTTACAGGGGCAAGGGTGGAAAGGGACCACAAGGTCTTTGAATCCCCAAAGCTAGGAGGGTTCTAGAGAACAGGGAGCCTTGGGAAGGTTGGCTTAGGGGTGATTTGTCCTGTCCTGTAGGACAGAATGCTCCTCCCTGGTTTTGAGGACAGCTACAGTTGTGGAAGGTGTTGCAGAATGGGCCACTTAGATACAGAACTACATAAGATCAAGCTCTAGAAGAACTGTGCCAGCGTGGAGCTAAGCAGCCTTCCCAGCAATCCTCAACCAAGCACAGACCCACTATTTTCAAAGAAAGGGACCAGGTTCATTGTCAGCCTCCTGCACCCTGATTTCTTCTACTTAGGTTGTGTGTGTGTGTGTGTGTGTGTGTGTGTGTGTGTGTGTTTCGAAACAGGGTTTCTCTGTGTAGCCCTGCCTGTCCTACAACTCATTCTGTAGACCAGGCTGGCTTTGAACTCACAGAGATCTGCCTGCTCTTGCCTCCTGAGTGCTGGGATTAAAGGTTTTCACCAACACAGCCTGGCTTGCAGCCTATTTTAGTTTTGCTTCATTTTTGTTTGTACTTTTCGTCATTTGTTCCATTGGAATTATAGAACTTTTCCATTTTTTAACAAGCTGGAAAAAATGCTAAACACTTTGATTCAGTTTAACCATTTAATTATCTTAACCCATTTCCTTCTGGTTCCTGTAACAGAAAACCAATTGCTGTTACATAATTACTGTGTAATTTGTAAGGAAAAAACATTTACTTGGGCTCAAAGTTCTGAAGACTGGAGAGTCCAAAGTTGGTGGCCACATCTGGTGAGTGTGACAGCTTGGAGCGATTTTACAGTCAGTTCTCAGACCCAACGTTGAGATGTGTCATCTCTACGCAACAGTGCTGCTCCTACATCTGTCACCAAGGTACCTGTTCTACATCTCTTTGCGCATGAGTGTCCCAGAGGCTGCCTCTGCTCCTTTCCTAATAAACCTCCCATATGAGTCCTATCACATGGTGTGATTTATTCGGAACCACACCTCCTATTTCTAACAGTGAGGACCTTGAAAGGTGTGCTGTCATGATGTAGCAGAAGCAGCCAGAAAGAGCATTTAAGGAGAGAACTTGGGAGGGGTGGAAACCTCACCAATTTCAGCTCATTCCCACGGGGGAGGTATTAATCTCTTCACCTCCCCTAAGTGCAGCCCTGAGAAATGAAGGTTGCAACATGTAAGATGCCCCACCCTGTACCTGCCACAGAGGTTTGTGTTTAGCATTGGCAAGGTATATCCTGATTGTTTCCTATTTATTACACTAGGAGAGAACTTACACATCTCAGGAGAGAACAGATCCATACTCCATTACTTGTCTACTCTGGACGCTTGGAACATTGATTGTCGTCCAGTATCATGAACCTCTGCAGCTCAGAACCCCTAGACTTCTGCTGTGCCTGTTCTGTGCACCTCTCTTTGTCAGGACTCTGCCCCGTAAACTTGGCCATATCAGCAACTCTAAAAATCTAACCTCAGGCCATGAAGATGACTCAGTGGATAAAGGGGTTTTAGTCTTGTGGGAAAGACTTAATGACCCAAGTTATTCTCCCAGTTCCAAAGAGAGAAGAGAACTGTTTCCTATGGGTCATCATTTGATTTACACACACACACACACACACACACACACACACTAAAATAAACGTGAAGAAATTAAACAGGATATAAATGAAAAAGGATACAAAATTAAACAAGATAAAAAAAACACTCTTAACAAACCATGAAGAAATTAATGTTAAAACTATTTCCTGGCATACAAATGAACTTACCATTTATTAAAGACAAAAGCAACTGAACATGTTGAATTAAATCTTGTGTACAGAGTCGAGGCTGCAGGATGTAGAACATATTTTCAGGATTGATTGAGGTTTTGATTTACGGTTGTTGATTGAAAAAAGGAAATTTAAAAAAAGAGCAGGCCATGACTCCTCCTGGGTGTGGTGGAAGAGAAGGTTGTTGGAGAGAAAGGGAGAGCATAGCTAGAGGCAGTGACGTCTGGGAGAGTAGAACCTTGTGAGGAGAAGGGGAGGGGAGGAGAGAGCCAGGAGAGGAAAGGGTAGACAAAAAGGCCAGACAAAATGTCTGGATTATACAGGGAAGGGCAACCCAGCCCCTAATCCTAAACTGAGTTCCATTTTAGTAACTGTAAAAATAAAACTCAAGTTTGATTTAAAAATAAAACACGAGAGAGGAAAGGGAAGCTACTGAAGGGAGAGCAGACAATCCAGGAGGAGAGAGTGCAGTACAGGATACAGTAGATCTCGTGGAGAGCAGTGTGGTAGAGAGGGAGGGTGGGGCAGCCCAGAAGAGGAGGAGGTGGCCTCACCAGGAGAGTGACAGACTGAAGAGAGAACAAGCCTGAGAATGAGAAGGAGCCAGAGAATTAGAACAGACTATGGAGTTAGAGCCCGTGCAAGCCACTCAGAGGCTGAGAGAAAAGTCAGATTGAATCAGTTAGCTGACAAAGGAGTTTGAGCCAGAACAGCTAAGTTGAACCAGTCAGCTGGAGTTCAGAAGGAACAAGAAAGGGTGAGCTTACTCAGGAGCAAGTCTCAAAGGCTGAGTCTTGCTAGGTAAGTCTAGGCCTAGATAAGATCGTACAGAGACTTGCAAGACTAGGCTCGGGTTTACACACTCACGCAGTAAGCCTCTGAGATGACAGCTGCAACAGGGCGGTAAAAGCTATTGCTACATCTCACCTCACAGTTTGAAGAGCTATCAGGGCTGGGGAGATGACTAAGTGGGTGTGGTAGCCTGGTGACCTGAGTTGCCTTCACTTGTGTGGCTTAGGTGACTACCGGGGCAATGGAGAAGGAAGAGCCAACAGACACAGGCGGAAGAGCTGGGACTCTGATGGAGACACACCAGCAGCATCGTAGAGTCAGGATTTATTTCACACAGCGGGTTGAGGAGCAGGATTATTATATACAACTGAACAAGGGTGCAGGCCTCAAGTAGTGGGCTCCAAAGGGGAGCCATCTCAGGCTGGTAACATCCAGGGTGAGGAAGCTGAGGGGGACATTTCTGCACACACTGTCAAAATCTACATGGACCAGAGGAATGGCTTTGTTATTCCTGTAGGTCTAGGGCATTGACGTCCTTGACACAGCTGGGCTCATGTCAAACAACACAAGGTCATTCAGGTCTGCGTTCACTGTCCAGAGCTCAATCCCTAGAATTTGGAGGGGACTGTGCTACCACAGATTGTATTTCTTTCCTTCCATAAAAATTACTATTTTAATATGTATGTGTGGGCATGCGCAGTACTCATCTGGACCAGAGGAGTTGGATCATCCTGGAGCTGAAGTTATAGGCAGATGTAAACTGATTTAGTGGACAGTAAGTGTTCCTAACCACTGAGCCATCTCTCCAGACCACAGGGCACTTTTCTATGCTTCTAGTTTCAGCCGCCCGTGTCCTTATATTTATTGTAAGTTTCCAGGATGCAATTTTTTTTTTTTGGTTTTTTTTTTTTTGAGACAGGGTTTCTCTGTATAGCCCTGGCTGTCCTGGAACTCACTCTGTAGACCAGGCTGGCCTCGAACTCAGAAATCCGCCTGCCTCTGCCTCCCAAGTGCTGGGATTACAGGCGTGCGCCACCACACCCGGCTAGGATGCAATATTTTTAAAACCCCAATTGACCATAGTAGTCTCTTTCCTTTTTCTGGTGGGTACATGTTCATGTGTGTGGGCCTGTGTGTGTACCAGAGGCTTTACATGGAGATCTCTGTCCTGGCCGGGTGCGAGAGTTCCGGCAAAGGGAACCGAGTGCAAGCAGGGAGGGGAAGTGGCGTCTGTCTGCTGCAGTTGACCCCACCTCTGTCTCCACCGTGCTGTCACTCCAGTTAATCAGTGGAGTCAGGTCAGGCTGGGCTGACGAGAGGCCGACTAGCCAGGGAGGAGCGCGGTGAGCTTCAGGCCGCGTTTCAGAAGAGTAGACCTCTTCCTAAGTGATACAGCTCTTTTTTTTTTTAAATTTTTTTAGTGAATATATTCTTCATTTACATTTCAAATCTTATACCCTTTCCCTGTTTCCCCATCCCAGAAAACCCCCAACCCATCCTCCCACCCCCTGCCTCCAAGAAAATGCCCCTCCACCCAACCCACTCCAACCTACCCCTCCTCGATTTCCCCACGATGGGGCATCTATTGAGCCTTCATAGGACCAAGGACTTCTCCTCCCACTGATGCCTGACAAGGCATTCCTCTGCCACACTTTTGGCTGGAACCATGTGTACCCCTTGGTTGATGACTTAGTCCCCGTGAGCCCCGGGACGTCTGGTTGGCCAACATTGTTGTTCTTCCCATGGGGCTGCAAACCCCTTCAGCTCCTCCAGTCCTCCCTCCAACTCCTCAATTGGGGACCCGGCACTCAGTCCAATGGTTGACTGCTAGCATCTGCCTCTGTATCTGTAAGGCTCAGGCAGGGCCCCTCCAGAGACAACCATAACAGGCTCCTTTCAGCATGCACTTCTTGTCGTCCATAATAGTGTCAGGTTTGGTGACTTTATAGGATGAATCCCCAAGTAGGATAGTCTCTGGGTGGCCTTTCCTTCAGTTTCTGCTCCACACTTTGTTTCCATAATTTCTCCTGTGAGTATTTTGTTCACTTTCTCAGAAAAACCAAGCATCCACATTTTGGTCTTCCTCCTTCTTGAACATCATGTGGTCTGCAAATTGTAACTTGTTTATTTTGAGCTTTTGGGCTAATATCCACTTATCAGTGAGTGCATACCATGTGTGTTCTTTTGTGATTGGGTTACCTCACTCAGGATGAGTTCCATCCATTTGCCTAAGAATTTCATGAATTCATTGTTTTTAAGAGCTGAATAGTATTCCATTGTGTAGATATACAACATTTTCTGTATCCATTCCTCTGTTGAAGGACATCTGGGTTCTTTCCAGGTTCTGGCTATTATAAATAAGGTTGCTATGAACATAGAGGAGTATGTGTCCTTATTATATGTTAGAGCATCTTTTGGGTATATGCCCAGGAGTGGTATAGCTGGGTCCTCAGGTAGTACTATATCTAATTTTCTGAGGAACTGCCAAACTGATTTCCAGAGTAGTTTTACCAGCTTGCAATCTCACCAGCAATGGAGAAGTGTTCCTCTTTCTCCACATCCTCTCCAGCATCTGCTGTCCCCTGAGTTTTTCATCTTAGCCATTCTGACTATATAAAAGCTTATAAAAGAGAAAGTGGGGAAGAGCCTTGAACATATGGGCACAGGGGAAATTTTCCTGAATAGAACGCCAATGGCTTATGCTCTAAGATCAAGAATCGACAAATAGGACCTCATAAAACTGCAAAGCTGCTGAAAGGCAAAGGACACTGTCAATAGGACAAAATGGCAACCAGATTGGAAAAAGATAGAGGGCTAATATCCAATGTATATAAAGAACTAAAGAAGTTAGACTCCAGAGAGTCAAATAACCCTATTAAAAATGGGGTACAGAGCTAAACAGAGAATTCTCAACTGAGGAAACTCGAATGGTTGTGAAGCACCTAAAGAAATGTTCAGCATCCTTAGTTATCAGGGAAATGCAAACCAAAATAACCCTGAGAGTCTACCTCACACCAGTGTTACAGCTCTTATGACAGAAGGTCTCAGACAATGGAGTAGTTCTCACACACACCTCTAATCCTTCTGGATAGGATTCTTATATACAATTTTGGGGTGGGTCAGGCTGTTCTGACAACAGATACTTCTCATTGGCTTTTCTTGGGGATACCTTATTTGCGCGTGGGAGGGCTTGGTGCTGCTCCTACGTGACTGATGGCCACATGCCTCTCTGCAGGGTGGGGCTGTGGGAGCCTGTAGCTGGGACAGGAGCCAGGGGCCCAAGGGCTGTGGCCAAACAAGTTCCTTACAGGTTCCTTGCTGGTGAAAGTCACCTACTGGGTCTTCAGGGTTCTAAGCCTGGGCTGGACCGGGAACCAGGCTGCCTGTGAAGAACTCACCACCCCACGTGTGTGTGTGTGTGTGTGTGTGTGTGTGTGTGTGTGTGCTTTTTTTTCTTGAATCATTAGCAACCTTTTTTTTTTTTTTGAGCCGGGCTCTCACTGATCCTAGAGCCCACTTCTACTTGCAGTGCGTCCAGGTGTATGGCCAACTCTACAACCCTTTCAAAACAAAAGAAAGTGACCTTTTTGGCTTTCCTTGCTCATCCTTTTTTGTTTTTGTTTTTTGGGTTTTTTGTTTGTTTGTTTCTCAGATTTCTCCTGCAATTTTTCAAACTGCTACCCCAACCTTTATTTAAAAATATATATTATATATATTCATTGGTGATTTGACTGCATGTATGTCTGTGTGAGGGTATCAGATGCCCTGGAACAGGAATTACAGGCAGTTGTGACCTGCCATATAGGGAAATTGAATCTGTCTCCTTGGGAAGAGCAGCCCGTGCTCTTAACCACTGTGCAATCTCTCCAGCTCCAGCCCCTACCTTTTTTTGAGACAGAATACAGGAAGAAGGAGAAAAAGGAGGAGGAAGAGATGAAGGAGGAGGAGGAAGAGATGAAGGAGGAGGAGGAAAAGGAGGAGAAGGAGGAGAAGGAAAAAGAAGAAGAAGGAGGAGGAGGAGGAGGGGAGGAGGAGGAGGAGGAGGAGGAGGAGGAGGAGGAGGAGGAGGAGAAGAAGAAGAAGAAGAAGAAGAAGAAGAAGAAGAAGAAGAAGAAGAAGAAGAAGAAGAAGAAGAAGAAGAAGAGAAATTACAAAATTCCTGTCTGAGAGCAAAGCAGGGGAGGGGAGTGTGTGAAATGCCCAGTGGGGCAGCCAAAATAAAGGCTTTGCTGATGTTCTGAATCAGAACACTCATCCCTTTTTACCCCTGCTGCTTCCTCTATGGAGAGAGAGCTGACAGGTTTCCCAGCCCGGGTGGTGGAGAGCAGGAGTTCCAACTTAACAATGATCTCCTTGTTGTTGTTGTTGTTGTTGTTCCTGGGTTTTTAATTCAGGATTTCTGCAACCACCACGCGCTCTGTTCACACGGTCTCCTCTGCTCAGCTGTGTTTATTTGTGTTGTACTCCATTTTTTTTTGATTCACTGAGTTATTTTCATTTGCAACATGTTTATTTGTTTTTCTCAAAAAAACCTCAGTTTTTCTCGCTGAACTTTTCATTCTTGTTGCCAACTTTTCATCCTTACTGCTGATTTTTTTTTCATCTGCTTGCTGACCTTTCTCTGGGTGAATTTTCCTCTCTAGGTCATAAACAGAACTCTCCAGCTTGTTTGCCCTCTTCCTGTTCACGGGTCATTTTTACCAGACAACTTTTGAAATCGTCACCTGGCACTTCACCCGAGTTAGGACTTTCACCTCAGTAGCTGGGGAGGTATGAGGTGTGCTGTCTGGGGCCTTCATGTTTCTTGTGTCTCTTTTGCAAATTGTGTCTCTGCTGGTGTGGGCCTCCCTTTCAGATTATGTTTTTAGAGGGGGTATCTTCTTCTTGAGGCATCTTCTCTGGAAAGCTTAATGCCCACTACCACCCAGTTTGAATGAAATAAGCTATAGAAGCAGCAACATCAATTCACATGTGACACAGAAACACCCATAAAATCAAGGACCTCTCTCTCTCTCTCTCTCTCTCTCTCTCTCTCTCTCTCTCTCAGGTTGGTTCCACTCTTTTTGGAAGATATCTAACAGCTTTGATGTCTCTAACATCTTGGACTCTTTATGAAATCCAGGCTTCATTTTTCTAGGCTTGTGTAATGTCCTCTGGAGCCCTTCATGCAGGGACACCTCTGTCACATATTGTCTGGCCTTGGTGGCTCACCTTAAACATGAAGAGACAGTGTAGAATCACTAAATGTCTGTATTCAGCATGACTTTAAAATCAGGCATGTGGCTGACACTGTCAAGGTCTAATTGGAATAGAGCCTGCTGCAACTCAGCTCTTAACAGTAAACGGAAACTTATTAACAACAAGTCTAACAATTTAATAATACGATGGCTCCTGCCTTCAAAATGGAGTAAGGCATGCTTCTCAGGCACCCCTCCCTTGAGCCTAATGAAGATCAACCCTCCCCTCGTGGATCTCCTTGTCTCAGCACCCGTCGTGTCGGTGGTGCTTTTCCACTGCAAACTGTACATTTGTGGGTTTGCTGCTGCTGTTGTCCCACCGGCTCGTCGTCATCAAACATGGGCATAGGAGATTACTGATGACTACAGGACAGAGGCAATATTCCATTCTCTTGAAATCTCCTTCAAATAATTAATGCATTATTTTAAAATTTAGCCTTAGACAATTTTTAGAGCAAGGGCAGGAACATCCACATTCTGTGCTTAAAAAAAAAATTACAAGAATGGTCTCTACCTTGGCCGCTAATATTGTTCTCCACTGAAATCTCTTGAGCTAAGCTTTGCAGTCTGCATAACCAACCCCGAGAGCTCTCTCCTCTGATGAGACGACCCCTGTAAAAGGGCTGTTTGACCCTCCAATGTGGTTGTGACCCACAACTCAAGAAGTGCTAGCTTAAAGAGTAGCAATAGGTGGTTTATTCAGGAGCCACTCTCATGGCCAAGAAACACAGATTTCAGTTACCCCAAATGCTGTGTTCCAACATGGAAGCAGTTTTATGGAACTGATTTATATTTTTATAAAACAAGGAATGTCAGAAATGAAGGCAAGTTTAGAATAACCTGGTGGGGGTATCAGAGAGGCTGGACCAGACAGACAGAGGACGGTTGAGGTCTGTCCCTGACCCCAGCATAGCTGCAGCCATTTTGTTCCATGCCCACCAGCTATTTTATATTGTTGCTATAATATGCCTGCCAGTCACTGACACAGAAAAATAACTTGCCTCAGAGCAGGGTGATGCTGAATGAGATTTGTTAATCTTAGGAAATTCCATAACTATAAGCTTCACGTAGGGCCTATCAAATTAAAGGTCAATATGAACTGTTATGTCTAAACGGGTTTGAGTTAGGGCCGACCATCAGCTATTCCAGCACCTGCATATGAGCTCATTATGGTTTCTGTAGATTTAGCCTTTATAAGCTGGCTCTGAGAAATGTCCAGTGTACAGCTGTCATGTCTTGAGCCTGAGCTGTTGCCCTGGGTGTGTTCTCTGGGTGTGTGTTCAGTAAACCCTCTGGTTTGATTGAGGTCAGTGTTCCTGTGGTTTGTGGGTGACTCCTGGACCCCAACAAGGACAATGTTTAGGGTCAAGATGCTCTCTGGTGGCATTCTTAGGTTTTGGATTGGGGGGAAGATAGTAGTCTGCTAAGCTAATAGGTTCTAAAAGTTTTTAATTTATTACTCACAGGATGTCAGTTCTGACACAGAGGTGAGAAAGGAATTGTTTGCAGGTGGGATGAGGTAGGGGAGAACTAGCCCAGGATAAATTAACCATCCCAGGATAAGATAACCAGTCCAAGATAAAGTAACCAGCTCAAGAAAAGTTAAGTAGGTCAAGATAATGAGACTAGCCTAAAGTCAGGTAATTAACCCAAGATAAGATAATTAACCCGTTACCAGACTCAGATAACATAACTACCCAAGATAAGGTAACTACCCCAAGATAAGGTAACTAGCTCAAGAAAAAGCAACCTACTCAAGATAAGATAACAAGCCCAAGGTAAGGTAAGTATCTCAAGAATTATTAGGTCAAGATAAGGTACCTATCTCAGGGTAAAGTAACTAGCCCAATATAAGGTAACTAACCAAATATACGGTGGCTAACTTAAGATAAGGTAACTAATCCATGATAAGGTAAGCAGCCCAAGATAAGATAACTAGCTCAAATAACTAGCTATAGATAAGGTAACTAGCTCAAGAAAAAGTAGGTGAATAAAGTAAATAGGTCAAAATAACTAACCCAAACTAAGGTAACTTGTAAAAGTTAGTCCTCTTTCTTCCTCCCAGCCCCATGCTTTCAGAAATAAGACTCAGACTCAAAATATATTTACAAATACCTTGGCCATGTAGCTAGGCTCTACTGACTCAACCATAACTAAAATAACCCAATTATTTTAACCTGCGTTCTGCCATGTGTGACTGAGTCAGGTACCACGGGTCTGTTTTCTCACATCTTCCCAAATGGATCTCTCACCTAGTTCTCTCTCTCAGAATGCTTTCTGCCTCCTGGATGACCCATCTTCTAGTCTACCCTTTCCTATAGGCCATAGGGTTTTTAATTGACAGGTGATACATCCATACAGAATAAGATATCCTCTCTACAATTCCCTTTTTTAGTCTAATAAAAGGATTTTTCTTTCTAATATAAATTGGATATAATTAAAACAATTATGAAAAATTACAAAAACTATAAGGTATTATAATACATTTTCAATGTCCAATCTATAGTATTTGGCAATTAAGAAAAAATTCTAGTATTTATCCTATTTTTAGGTATTCAAAGGTTTGTACCTAACTTGGTTTCTAGCCTAATTTATATTACCATCCTAAAAACATCTTCTTAGACCTAGAACATCCTCTTAAATCCTAAACAACTTCAGCTTACAGTAAGATTATGGCTATCTAGTCTTCAACCCCATCAGAGATCTGAGAAAGAATAAATATTACCTGAGTATGCAGGAAATACAAGAACATAGCTTCCAAAAATTGCAAAAATGACAGAGACCACTGACCATCTGACAGTCCCAAATATTCTCTATAAGGTTGGAGCATCTATCATCAGCCTTCTGGAGCAGAGTATCTGACAAACAAGCCGGGCGTGGTGGCGCACGCCTGTAATCCCAGCACTTGGGAGACAGAGGCAGGCGGATTTCTGAGTTTGAGGCCAGCCTGGTCTACAGAGTGAGTTCCAGGACAGCCAGGGCTATACGGAGAAACCCTGTCTTGGAAAAAAAAAAAAAACCAAATCCAAACAAACAAACAAACAAACAAAATCTGACAAACATTTTGTGAAAGAGGAATTATGAAGGACTTGCTTGCGTGTGTGTGTGTGTGTGTGTGTGTGTGTGTGTGTGATATAGATATATCTCAAAAATAACCTTATTTCCGTATCAATATACAAAATTCTGTACCAATGTAACAAAATATAACCTCAATGTTGCATCAAAATATAAAGATTTTTACCAATGTAAGATTATGGCTACAAAATGTTTTTTTGTTGTTGTTTAAGAGTGCAATAATCTACCCCTATTTGTCTGATTTCAACCAATATTTCTATATCCCCCTTTTTCTTTTTAACTGCTTTTCCTTACCTGAGAGAGAAAGAGAGAGAAAGGAGAAAGAAATTCCTGACTCTAACCTCCCTATTTTGTCTTCTCCCTGTCCAAGATTAATATTATTTATAATTATCCCCTAAAATGACAACACATAACTCATAAAATGACCAAAACCATCCACACTAACTTAAGGGACTGGAATGATGACCTTCTTATAATTATTTCCTGCGTAATTGGGTAAAGAATTTACTCTTGTAGGTCCTAGAAAATTAGAAAAATGGTTAGTCTTACGAATGCTGGCTCTAGCATTTTTCATCCAGTCTCTGTGTGTTGAGAAAGTCTGGGGCTTAATTAAAGTCCTGACTAGAACAATCTGAAAGACTAGATGATCCAAGATCATCTGGGCTTAGCAGCCCTTCCTGAAGTTGTTCTAGATGCTAGTCTCTGGCAACAGAATCAGTGGAGGCGGGATTAGGCATCCCAGATCCTAGAGGGTGGATCTTGCCAGGGCTATCTCCTTGGCTTCCTGTTCTGCAATATACAAATCTTTCAATAAACAGTTCTATAGAGAATTTGTACAGAACGTGCAGGGTGCACAGATCAATTAAGGATGAGTACCTACTCTTTGAGCAGCTAAAAGACAACTGTCTTTCTTAAGAAGCTAGCTTGATCATATAATTAAACTGCAATATAAACCTCCAGGCCATATAAAAGGATGGTATGTAATTATGTCATGAGAGTTCTGTAGCCAACAAGATTTATTGGCCATGTAAGCTGAAGTTCTGGCTGGAGACATATATGTCCTAGTAAGTTTCAGAGTTGTTTTAAGAGAGGGTTTAGCATTACATTATATATTAGCAGTATATTTGGTCCTGTTGATTTTCTCCTGTATGCAGTCAAGATCTTCAGGGAGTCTTCCGCTATCAAATCTGATCCTTATTACTTTAGAAAGAATCCAATGCCTTTTCTCCTTTCCTATGACACAAACCTAGAGCTTCTCTCTCAGCATAGCATGCCTTTGGTCCAGCAGGTTGAAGTCATTTGAAGTCATTAAAAGTATAGACTGATTCCAGCAGCCCCTTTTCTATTTAGGTCTGCTCTATTTTAAGCTCTCTCAAAGAGGATCTACTACATCACCATAACCATCGAATTTACAATCATCTTCATTTTGATAATTTAGAACAATTTAAAACTATTATTCATATTATTACTATTATTATTAGCAGTAGGAGTTGTTGTTATTGTATTTATTGAGATATGGTTTCTCTGTGTAGCCCAGTCTAACTTGGATTTGCTCTGTAGATTAGACTGTAGATCAAACTTACAAGAAACCTATGTGTCCCTGCCTTTGACTCCCAAGTTTTGAAATCAAATGCCTGGATTTATTTATTTTATCTAGGTACCCTTGAAAACATTTGTATCGATTCCCATTTCTTTCTCCCTCTTTTGGAGATTAGTATCTATGTGTATAAATATACCTATATTCCCCTTTCTCTTTATATAAATTTAGTATCTGTGATGGTTTGCATATGCTTGGCCCAAGGAGTGGCACTATTAGAAGGTGTGGGCTTGTTGGAGGAAGTGTGTCACTGTGGGAGTGGGCTTGCAGACCCTCCTCCTAGCTGCCTGAGGATGCCCAGTCTGTTTATGGCTTCTTTCAGATGAAGATGTAGAACTCTCAGCTCCTCCTGCACCACGCCTGCCTGGGCACTGCCATGCTCCCACCTTGATGATAATGGACTGGATCTCTGAACCTGTAAAGCAGCCCCAATTAAATGTTGTCCTTATAAGAGTTGCCTTGGTCATGGTGTCTGTTCCCAGCAGTAAAACCCTAACTAAGACAGTATCCTCCTCTGGATTCAAGTTTACTTAAATCTCCTTCCATTTGCTGTATAAGCATATTCCCAAGTCGTCGTGTATCTGCTCAGCGTTGCCATGCATCACGCAGTCACCAGTTTCCCTGTGGGAGCTTGCATCCAAGCAGGCCAGCTGCCCAGAGCAGCTTGACACCCTATTTCACCCCAGCTCTCACAGCTTAGCACAGTCGGCATAGCTTTTCTTTTTGTTGGGTAAAAGCAAAACAACTCTGCCCCAAACACAAACTCTAGATCTTTTCATTAACTAGTCGAATGTATCTTTCCTAGGGCAAAATGCTTTTTGGCAACAGAAAAAGCATGATCTTTCAGTTTCAAACTGTGTGTGTATTTATTTTTTAATTACTAACACTTTTACTTATTAAGCAAAAACATACATAGTATCTTTAGGGGGAAATGCGTCATTTTGAATTTTAGACTCTCCTTCGCAAGTGGCTGTATCTATCGGCAGGGGTTTCCGCCCTGGCTTCATTGTGTAGACCATGCTGTTTTAGAATTCAAAGAGATCTTCCAGTCTCTCTCTTCCGTGTCTGCTGTGCTGTAACTCAGAGACTGGGCTGCGCCTGACCACGCCCCCATCCCTTTGTTAACCGGGAGAGGCCTTTACGCTTCCTCCTGACTTGGACCTTAGCAGCCAACCTAAGGCTGCATTTCCACCCGCCATGAGCTCTGAGCTTTTACTTCCGTAGGAATGGATTGGGCTGACCTGCTGTGTCAAGCTTGGCAGAACCTGAAGTGGTTATCCACAGCTGTGGTCTCTGGGAGTCTCTATGGGTTTTGCTGGTTGCCCTTGAATCCGCTGCCTTCAGCCTGTGTAACCCGAGCTGGTTCCTGTCTCTCGGCCGCCCTTGGGAGAAGTCCCAAGTTCTGTGTTCTGTTTTAAATCTAGTACGGACCTTTTTTTTTTTTTAATTTTTATTTTCTATATTCTATGTTTACATTCCAAAGGCTTTCCCCTTTCCCAGTTCCCCCCCCCCCCACCATACGTCCCATAATTCCTCTCCCCCCCAACTATTACCCAATCACTCCCCCCCCCCACACACACACACAATTTCTCTGTTCTGGGTCTATAAAACTGGATCCAATCTTTTCAGGCCCAGGGTCCTCTCCTTTCTTCTTCTTGGGAATCATTTGACTTGCTAATTGTGCCTTGAGTATTTAGGGCTTCTGGGCTCATTAATATCCACTTATCAGTGATTGCATGTGTATTCTTTTGTGGTTGGGTTAACTCACTTAGGATGATATTTTCCAGATCCAACCATTTACCTACAAATTGCATGAATTCATTATTTTTAATTGCTGAGTAGTATTCCATTGTATAAATATACCACATTTTCTGAATCCATTCCTCCTTTGAGGGATATTTGGGCTCCTTCCAATTTCTGGCTATTATAAACAAGGCTGCTATAAACATAGTGGAGCATGTGTCTTTATTGTATGCAGGGGAATCCTCTGGGTATATGCCCAGGAGTGGTATGCCAGGGTCCTCTGGAAGTGACATGCCCAATTTTCTGAGGAACCACCAAGCTGATTTCCAGAGCGGTTTTACCATTTTGCAATCCCACCAACAGTGGAGGAGTGTTCCTCTTTCTCCACATCCTTGCCAGCACTTGTTGTCTCTTGAGTTTTTAATCTTAGCCATTCTGACTGGTGTGAGGTGGAATCTCAGGGTTGTTTTGATTTGCATTTCCCTGATGACTAATGATGTTGAACATCTCTTAAGGTGTTTCTCGGCCACCCGAATTTCACTGGACCTTCTTTTAAAGGTCATCTTTTGTACTTTGTCTTCGTAGGGTTCTGTTCCTTGCCGAAAGAAACTTCTTTCCCAGCTGCTAGTCTTGGGCTGCTCTGGGAAGCTTTGGCTTTGGTTTGCTTTCCTCCTCCTCGTCCTCATCCTCGTCCTTGTCCTCATCCTCGTCCTCGTCCTCATCCTTGTCCTCCTCGTCCTCCTCCTCCTCCTTCTCCTCCTCCTCCTTCTCCTCCTCCTCCTCCTCTTCCTCCTCCTCCCCTTCCCCTCCCCCTCTTCCCGTCCCTCTCCCCCCCCCTCCTTTTTAAAAATAAACCAGGCCTTTTGTCTGGGTAGCCTGGCTTTCCCTAGCCTTTCACTAGGGCGTTTTTAGGCGGTAAACTTGGGTTCTAGTTGTTGTTAAGCTGTGTGCCATCTGAAAAGTTAGGCTTGGTTCTTCCTCCCAGCCCCATGCTCTCAGAAATAAGACTCAGACTCAAACTATATTTACAAAAACCTTGGCCTTATAACTAGGCTCTACTCTGACTTGACCATAACTAAAATAACCCAATTATTTTAACCTCTATTCTGCCGTGTGGCTGGTTACCTGTGCTTTGGTACCATGTCTGCCTCCTCACATTTCCCTGCAAACCTCCGGCCTAGTTCTCTCCCAGAATCCTTTCTGCCTCCTGGATGGCCCACCTTCTATTCTACCCTTTTCTATAGGCCATAGCATTTTTAATTGACAGGCGATGCTTCCATGCAGACACAAGATATTCTCCCCAAAGTAACTGTCTCTAGATAAAGTAACCAACCCAAGTTAAGGTTCGTATCTCAAGAAAAGGTAATTATCTCAAGATGGGGTAAATAGTGAGTTGGGTTAAATAATCCAAGATGAGGGGAAATAGATTAAGACAAGGTAAATGGTTCAAGATAAGGTAAGTGCTCCAAGATAAAGTAGCCAAGATAAGATAAGATAAGTAGCTCATGATAAGATAATTAACTCAAGACTGTTGTGGTGTGTTTACTGTAAGATGCTCCCCCATTCCCAGAACTTACCACTCTGAGACTCAAATATATCAACAAATACCTAGGCCTTATAGAAAGGCTTGTTCTGCAACTAGTTCGTCATTTACTAGCCCGTTTATTATAATCTTAGTTCTCCCATGGTTACCTCTGCTCAGGTCCCATGTGTCTCCTCATGGCCTGGGACAGATCCTCCCAACAGAATCCTTTCATCCTATCAGATGTCCTACTTTGTATCTACCCTTTCCTATAGGCCACAGACTTTTTTATTGGCAAGTGATGCAATACACAATACACAAGATATTCTTTCTACAATTTTCCCCTTCAGTCCAATAAAGGGCTCTTTTTCTTATAATAATAAACTATATACAATAATAACAATTTTGAAAATTATTAGGTGACATTTACATTATTATGTCTAGTCCACATGTATTTGGCAACTTAGGAGGAAGTATTCTATCATCTATCCTACTCTGGTGAGTTTAGAGTTCTGTACCTAAATTATTATTTTTTTTTATCTTAACTTGCATCACCAACTGAAAACATTTTCTTAAATCCTAAACAACTTAAGCTTAATCGTGAGATGTAGGTGCTGTTTCCCTAATTGGTTCTTGATTCGGTCAATAAAGAAGGTGAGAGCCAATTGCTGGGAGAAAGGGTGAGGGTGGGACTTCCGGGTCCCAGGAGGAAGGGAGGAGACACAGGAAAAGAGGGCATTTTGGCCAGGCTTTGGAACAAGAAGCCTGAACAGCCATGTAAGATCTTTGGATAGCTAGAATCAGCAGGCTGGATGATATAGACCAGGTGATATAAGTTAGCTGATAAGTTTAGGGCAGATTTCTACACCTAGCAATGGTGTTATCTGGCTAGTTTTAAAATAATAAAGCTGTCTAGTGTTTTCCTTCCAAGGAGCTAAGGTGATCCGGACAAAGAGAGAAGACAGGGCAGTTGATGGTGGCTTGATGAAGCTAGCGGGAGGAAGAGGTAGCCAGTGGAGTGTGGACAGCAGCTCCCAGCTTTCCCCTGTCGGGGGTTGGTTGTGTTCTGTCCTGGATTAAGGCAGATGAAGCAAAGGGAATCAGGAGAGGTCAGAGCTCCGACCAAGTTCCTGGGAAGGCAGAAGTGTGTTCTTTAAAATTACATGCAACAGAGAGGCTATAACTATCTAGTCTTCAACCCCATCAGAGACCTGAGAAGAAACATTACCTGAGTATACAGGAAGCACAGGCAAGCAGCTTCCAATGCTATAAACATGGCAGAGTCAGTTGGCTATCTGGATTCCGCCCCCCTCCCCCATGCCCTCCCAAAATTTTTCTGTGTTGGAGCATCATCTTCAGCCTTCTGGCCCAGAAAATCTGTCAGACTTCTCTGTGAAGCAGGAATTATGAAGGTCTTGCCTACTTTGTCCTTGCAAAGCTTAGCAATTAAATTCCCTGCATCCTGTTTGTCCTTTTTGGACAGCATTCTCTCTGTGGCTGAAGTGTGGAGAGCTTTTGGGGGCACTTCTAGGAGTTTGGCAGGAATTTGACAGGAATTGGGCCAGGGCATGCCAGTAGACTCAGGCAGGAATTTGACTTTGGGCTAGGACAAGGAAGTAGGTTCAAGATCTTGACCATCAGCAGGGCGGTGGGGGCGCACGCCTTTAATCCCAGCACTTGGGAGGCAGAGGCAGGTGGATTTCTGAGTTTGAGGCCAGCCTGGTCTATAGAGTGAGTTCCAGGACAGCCAGGGCTACACAGAGAAACCCTGTCTCAAAAAAAAAAAAAAAAAAAAAAAAAAAAAAAAAAAAAAAAGATCTTGACCATCTTGATAAGTCCCTGAATACCATGGAACTTTGTTTATTGCCTTGTTTGTTCCTCAACTATTTTTTTTTATTGCATTTGTTCCTTGACCTAGAACTGACTTTATTTGTTGTATGTACTTAGAATGGTATAAAAGCAGGCTGGAGAAAAATAAACCTGCTTCAGCCTCAGCACTGGCTGGAGTCATGTTAGTGTTGTCTAATTGTCTTTTTCTTTTTTTATTAGATGTTTTCTTTATTTACATTTCAAATGTTATCCCCTTTCCTCCTCATTTCCCCTCCAAAACCCCCCTATCCCATCCCTTCTCCCCCTGCTCACCAAGCCACCCATTCCCTCTTCCCTGTCCTAGTATTCCCCTATACTGGAGCATCAAGCCTTCTCAGGACCAAGGGCCTCTTCTCCCTTTGATGTCCAACAAGGTCATCCTCTTCCACATATGTGACTGGAGCCATGGGTTCCTCCATGTGTACTCTTTGGTTGGTAGTTTAGTCCCTCGGAGCTCTGGAACTCTGGTTGCTTCATACTGTTCCTCCTATGGGGCTGACAGCTCCTTTGGCTCCTTAGGTCCTTCCTCTAGCTCCTCCATTGGGGACCCTGTGCTCAGTCCAATGGTTGGCTGGGAGCACCCACCTCTGTATTTGTCGGGCACTGGCAGAACCACTCAGGAGACAGCTTTATCAGGCTCCTGTCAGCAAGCACTTGTTGGCAATAGTGTCTGGGTTTGATGACTATATATATGGGACAGATCCCCAGGTGGGGCAGTCTGTGGATGGTCTTTCCTTCAGTCTCTGCTCCACATGTTGTCTCTGTATCTCCTCCCATGGGTATTTTGTTTCCCCTCCTGAGAAGGACCAAAGTATCCACACTTTGGTCTTCTTCCTTCTTCTTGAGCTTCATGTGGTCTGTACCCAGAAGATGCTCCAACATGTAATAAGGACACATGCTCATGTTCATAGCAGCCTTATTTATAATAGCCAGAAGCTGGAAAGAACCCAGATGACCCTCAACAGAGAAATGGATACAGAAACTGTGCTACATTTACACAATGGAGTACTATTCATCATGCATCCTTTCACATGCTTGCTTTAGCATGTAGCTTTTCTCCTGTGTCTGCCTCAGTGAAATACTCCTTCATGAGTCTGCCTTAGCCTTTCACCTGTGTCCACTTCAGGAAAACACTCCTTCACATGTTTGCTCAATCACAACTGACTCTCCAAAGAGCCCTGAAGTTTCCACAATATCTTAGCACGTTGTAGCAAAATATAAGCCTAAATCTGCATTAAAACACAATATAACCACATATAAACTTAATTTTTGGTTTGTTAATGCTTTCTAGTTTAAAAGTATATTCAATAATCTACCCTTTATTCCTATTATTTCTATTTTCTTTTCACTACTTCTTCTCCCCTTTCCCTCACATAAGAAAGAAGGATAGAGGGGGGAAAAGAGAGATATCCCTGAGTCTAATCTTCTATACTTGTCTCCTCCACAATCAAGACTATTAAACAAAAATCCTCCTCTGAGTTGGAGTCCTCACCCCTCCACAGGTATACGCTCAGCGGACAGAGGGAGGACTGTGGGAGGGTCAGCTGTCCTCACTGAGCAGCAGCTGTGTAGATTGGAAATAGGTGCTGGTGGAGAAGGGCCGCCTGCTGTTAGTTGCTCATGGCTGTGGAAACCAAATGTGTTTGAGAGCAAGACAGAATGTGGAAAGGAGACTACCTCATCAGTTCCCACCTTCACCCCATATATCTAAAGAGAAGACAGCACTGGTCCAGCTGACAAAAGAGGTTTGTTTCTCAGCTGTGGTGGTTTGAATATGCTTGGCCCATAGAGAGTGGTACAGTTAGGCCTTGTTGGAGGAAGTGTGTCACTGTGGGGTGGGCTTTGGAGGTCCCCCTCTATGCTCAGGCTCCACTCACTGCAGAAGAGAGCCTCCTCCCAGCTGCCTGAGATTGTCAGTCTCTCCTGGTTGCCTTTGAATCAAGATGCAGAACCTTCTCCAGCACCATGTCTGCCTGCATGCTGCCGTGCTGTCAGCTATGATGATAATGGACTAAGCCTCTGAAACTGTAAGCCAGCCCCAATTAAATGTTTGCCTACTTTGGCCAAGGTATCTCTTCATAGCAGTGGAAACCCTAACTAAGACAGAAGTGAGTACCTGGAGTAGAGTAATACTATGATAGGCCTGACCAGGTTTTTGTTTGGAGAAATTTGGATATTGTGACTTTGGATTTGGAATACTATGGAATGCTTTAAATGGAACTTAATGGGACATCCTAGTAAGAATATGGAAGACATTGGTGCTGAGGGTAGTTTGAACTCTGGAAATCATTCTTATGATGCTTTGGTGAAGAATGTGGCTACTTTTTGCCCTTGTCCTAAGAGTCTGCCTGAGGCTAAGGTAAAAAGATTTATACTAATTTCATTGACAAAGGAAGCCTCACAGAGGCCAGAACAGATTTTGCTCTCTAGTTTACTCTCATGTAATGCATTTTGATGAGGAATAGCAAGCTTAGAAAGGAAAAAATATAAAATGTACAGTTCAAAGAGTAAAGGGGCACCAGGAAGTGGAATGAAGTTAAATTCTGTGTTTAAGGACATAAATGGAATTAAGGGAGTGGTGACCTTGGGGCAAGACCCCAGCCAGATCAATTTGTGCATTTGCAGTTGTACAAGGGAGACATATCATGTTAGGCATTATTATGACATGGTTTTATTTTGGACATAAGGAGATATGATTATGTGTTAAATTGACACAGATAGCTTGTCTTGAACTTGATTAAGATCTATAATGAAAATTTTAGATCCAGGAATGTGGGTACATAGTCTTAAACCCAGGAGACAGAGGGAAGCAGATCTCTGAGTTTAAGGCCAGCACGGTACAGAGCAAGTTCCAGACAGAGAACAGCTTAAGTCCAGGTGTGGTGGTACACACCTTTAATCCCAGAATTAAGGAGACAGAGCCATGTAGATCTTTGACTTCAAGATCTTTGACTACAGAACGAGTTCCAGGATAGTCAAGTTTAGGCAGTGAAGGAGTTGGAAAACAGAAAGCTGGTAATAATATAATAGACCAAGAGGGCCATGTTCTAGTTCCAGCAAGCACCAGAAATCAGCAGCTTTGGCCATGTAGCTTTTTGGCTTTAGAGTCAAAAATAGAAGAGACTACTGGGACAATTGATGCTGGTTAGCTGGAGCTAAGAAATTAGTGGTGACCAAAAAGAGACCAGCATCACTGAGGTGAAATGTGGAAAGTGTTTTCTGGGAGCACAGAGAAGCTGTGTTCCAGAGATAGCTAAGGTTGTAACTCAGTGCAGCTGGACTTGGTAATGTGTAAGAATCACCCAGGTGGTACTGGATTTTGAAGGCATGAAGGAGTCATGGACAGCAGCTGAGGCTTGGCCCTGTGAGAAGCCAGGGAAGACCGTTGGTGAAGGTATAGCCTCAGTTGCAGTTGATTGACCAGGAATGAAGGGAACATGAAAACAAGATGAGGCTTGGCACCGTAAAGGGATCCTATGGGAGGTTATTGGTGAAGCCTAGTTGCAGTGGAAGTTTCTGTCAAAATGGAGACGCCAATATCATGGGATGGTCACCAAGAACTGCAGCAGCAGTGGAGTGGAGTCAGCCAGAGCCTAGAGTGCTACAGACAGCAGAGCAGGAAAGTTGATCCAAGCCCTTTGGAGGAGGCCAGAAGATCATGTGTGAATCCCGGGCATTGGAACAAGAAGCTGTAAAGTTGATGTTGCCTTGGATACCCCAAGGTCTTAGAGATGTCAGAACTGTGGGATACCTGCCAAGGAAAGCTGCTATCAGGAAGTGGAGCCAGACCAACAGAATGAAGTTTGTTGCTGCTATGTTCCAGATCAGCCAACAGCAGTCAAAAAGGATGAACGGAGTTGGAGATCTGAAGATTTCTCCACATTCGGAGTTTGGCCAGCTGGTTTTGGTCTTGCTTTGGTCTAGTATTTCCTCACTATGCAAAGTGTTGTTTTGGAACAATAATGTATATCCTGTGATATAATATATTGAAAGTATGTGATCTGCTTTTTGATTTTGATTTTTTAAGGGACTACAGTTAAAAGATTGCATGAATCTCAGAAGAGACTGAACTTTGGACTTTTAAACATTGATGAGACTGTGATAGACTATAGGGCTTTTTTTTAAGTTGGACTAAATGTATTTTTCATTATGCTATGGATAGGTATGACCCTCATATACTCATGTGTTTGAACAAGCCTATGTGGGCCAGGGAGTGGAATGTGTTGGTTTAAATATGCTTGGCACAAGGAACGGTACTATTAGGAGATGTGAGGAAGTGTGTCACTGTGGGGGATGGACGTTAGAAGTCTTCTCCTATGCTCAGGCTCCACCCATTGCAGAAGAAAGTTTCCTCCTAGCTGCCTGAAGATGCCAGTCTCTCCTGGTTGACTTCGAATAAAGATGCAAGACTCTCAGCTCCTTCTCCAACATTATGTCTTCCGGGATGTTGTCATGCTTCTTGCTGTGATAGTAGTGAACTAAACTTCTGAAACTGTAAGCCAGCCCCAATTAAATGTTTGCCTTTATAAGAGTTGCCTTGGTCATGGTGTCTCTTTATACCAATGGTAATAACCCTAAGTCAGCAACTTAGCAGCAGCCATAGTCCTGAAAGACAAGAAAGAGCTCCATCACACCCTATGGAGAACTCTGAAACTGGAAGCCTTTGCTTAAGAGGATTATAGTTCCCATTGGTCCAAACCTAATTCCAGAAGAAACCATTTTTCAGACAAGAAGAAAATGAAGCTAGTGTCAGGGGCCAGCTAGGATAGGCTAAGGTGGTCTTCCTGGAGGTGGCCCACCACTTTTGCATGGTCTGCAATGGGTGAGCTCTGTGAGGCAAGGTCCCAAAGAGACTTCATCTCAGGATTTCTTCTTGCATCTGATATGCCTTTCTTGTTATTATTAGATATATATAACAATCACTAGGTGTTAGTCCACCCCACTGGGCAGATTTCTGCAGATCAACAAAAATGTACTGTCTTGTAGTGATGTTATATAGACAAATAGATGGTGTGATGGTTTGTATATGATTGGCCTAGGGAGTGACCCTATTAGGAGGTGTGGCCTTGTTGGACTAGGTGTGTCACTGTGGGTGTTGAGCTTAAGACCCTCACCCTAGTTGCCTGGAAGTTAGTCTTCTACTAGCAGCCTTCAGATGAAGATGTAGAACTCTCAGCTCCTCCTGCACCATATCTGCCTGGATGCTGCCATGTTTCTGCCTTGATGACAATGGACTGAACCTCTGAGCCTGTAAGCCAGCCCCAGTTAAATGTTGTCTTTTATAAAACTTGCATTGGTTGTGATGTCTGTTCACAGCAGTAAAACCCTAACTAAAACAGATGGTATCTTAATTTTTTTTTAATTCTCATTTCTCTTCTAACTTTTAATTTATATGAGTACACTGTCACTGTCTTCAGACACACCAGAAGAGGAAGAGGACATCAGATCCCATTACAGATGGTTGTGAGTCACCATGTGGTTGCTGAGAATTGAACTCAGGACCTCTGGAAGACCAGTTGGTACTCTTAACCGCTGAGCCATCTCTCCAGCCCTGGTATCTTAATTTTTAATGATCCTATAAAAATCCCTAAAATTATACTAGTAATTATTAAGCCCCTTTGTAATAGGACTGATATTAAAGCCCTCTCTAATATGAAAATTGCAATTAGAGCTCTGGCAGCCTTTGTGTGCCTTGAGTTAATTGCTTCTGAGATAGAAAACAGGCATTTACATTCCAAGAGGTGTTAAAACAGTTAGTCAAAGGTCATAAAAGGAAACTAACAATTTATTATAGGTACAAGGACAGAGGCGAAAGTATTGACTGGATTTATCTCTACAAAATTTCAATGATAACTTAGGCACAAAAATTATGATCTTTAACTCTCCATGAACCTGTGGCACCAGTGAGAAATTAATTTTTAGCCAGATACTCTTTTTTTTTTTTTAAGATTTATTGACTATTATATGTAAGTCTGTATGTATACTGTAGCTGTCTTCAGACACACCAGAAGAAGGCATCAGATCTCATTACAGATGGTTGTGAGCCACCATGTGGTTGCTGGAGTTTGAACTCAGGACCTTTGGAAGAGCAGTCAATGCTCTTAACTGCTGAGCCATCTCTCCAGCCCCCAGATACTTACTCTTAATGGATATAGGAGTAAATGTCTCTGTTGCAAACTTTTTATTCATTTTATGTTTCAATTTCAGTTTGAACTTTTAGTGAACTTTTGTAAAAAGAAGGGGAGGCAGGGAATATTTGGAAAAATCATGTGATCTATTCCCCTAGAAAATGTACAAAAAAACTAGGAAGGATTGCATTACATGGCTGTACGGCATAAGGACTTAGACAAGGAGTTAGAAAGAAAGAGCATGATTAAGAAGAGGAAGGACAGCAGAATAGAGCAGCATAGAAATTAAGATTGTGGGGTGCCTTTCTACAAGCTCCCCGTGGCTGTACAGGCTTGAATGGTTCTGTGTCCTGCTCTGAGCTCTGCTAGTGTGTGCCCTGAGGGGACCTCAGAGAAACTCTGAAATTAAGACCTGGGGAGTGAGAGTCATAATAAGTAAATTTTGTTGTCCTGGAATTCATTGCATTGACCATGCTGGCATCAAGCTCAATGACATACACCTGCCTGTGCCTCTGGGATTAAAGACATGAGGAAATACATCCATCTCGTCCATTGTTTATGTAGAGGCAGTGACTTATAATGTGAACTTCACTGGGGAAGAATGAAATTTGCTGGATCCTTGCCAGAAGAGTCTCTACAAAGATGTAATGCTGTAGACATACTGGAACCTCAATATTATAGGCTATAATTGGGAAGATCTTCATATTGAAGAACAATATCAAAGTTCTAGAAGTCATGAAAGGCACTTTTGGAGACTAAACCTGAATGAGTCAAAGATAAAGATTTGGAGGAAGCTTGTTCAGATGCCTATGGAGAAAGATTATTTTAACCAGACTCAGAATGTCCTGACCCTATTAGAGTACATCTTTGGGTTTGTGGATCTACCTGGACATCTTCTTATCTCCACATCTCCTTCAGCTTGCCTGTGAATTTTCCATTCCCTCTTCAGCGATAAGGAACCATTTCCCTATCTCGATCAGATAACGTATACAATGCTGTGTATGCCATGGCCCGAGCACTCCATGGGATGAATCTGCAACAGGTTGATAATCAGGCAATAGCCAATGAGAAAGGAGCCAGTTCTCACTGCTTGAAGGTAGAGTTTCTTCTATTGGATGATGTTTGGTGTCTTCAATTGCATAGCTGTTTAGGGTCTCTCAGATGCCCACATGTAATGAAATAGGAAATATTTTCCAAAATAGTTAAGTTGCTGAACATTTTTCCTGAAGAAAAAGGAAATCTAATGATGGTTATAAATGTGAATGGAAAAAGAAGGCACAGTTTATCAAGGACAATTTGTGGTTTCATATAGAGCACCCGAATATCCATCAGCAGACCCCTTCCAATATTGGACATAAACAGTTCTTCCCATGAATTTTCTCCATGAAGAGGGGTTTTTATTTATATTTGTCAATTATATGGAAATCATTTTCAATAAACTCCTTTCTGAGAAAGACCCTCTTCACTAATCCTCTTGGGGACAAAGTAATGACAGAGTAATGTCGGAGGAAGACATTTTCTCTTTGGGAATCTCTCATGCCTTGGCATTAAGGTGAAGATAGGGAAATACAACCCATATTTCCCACATGGTCGACACATTCACTTATATGTAGACATGACTGACTCAGGGCACAGGAAGTAGAAAGATCCATCCTCCATGTGTAGTGCAGATGGTGGTTCTGGATTCAGAAGATTCTGGAAGGAGGGACTGGCAGGCAGCCTGCTGTCTTGCTTGCAGCCCCTGCCCTGACAATGAAATTTCTAATGAGACAAGCGAGTGTTTGCTGCTCCGGCAAATCCTGCAAATAAGTGCTCTTCTCGCGCCGCACGGGGCGATGGGGTCAGCTAACTTCTCGCACCGCACAGGGGCGATGGGGTCAGCTGAGATGCAACTGCAAATGAAAAAGGAAGGAAGGAAGGAAGGAAGGAAGGAAGGAAGGAAGGAAGGAAGGAAGGAAGGAAGGAAGGAAGGTTGCAACGAAATTTAGAGCATAGAGTCTGATAGATTTTCTCCCTTTTACTTTCCCTGAGAAATAAAGAGGACATTAGGCAGGAGCAGAAGAGAACAATGTGCAAAATGCAGAGAGAAAGAGGGACAAAGAGGAGGCTGCAGAGAGAGCAGAAGGAGCAGGCAGGCTTCTCTTCACCGCGGGACCGAACAGGTCTTTTCTTAACAGCAAGGCGGGCTTAGTTTTACTAAAGAGGACAAAGCTTTTTTCTGATAGGCTTTGGTTTAATTCACTTAGCAATAAGAGGGTGGAAGCTTTTTTTCTTTCTCTATGCTATAAGATGGTAGCTCATTTTTCATC